>CP045890.1:13199182-13212781 GCA_013387185.1 Caligus rogercresseyi
ATAGTGTAGTCTATAAAAATTACAGGTGACAAATTACACGAGCAAGAGGATTAAAAAGAAAGGCTATTGTTTGAAGCCGTCGCGTCGTGGATGAGATGAATGGGTAGAGAGGTGCATGGCCTCACAAACGAGGCACTTGCGTGACGTCATCAGTCAGATTTACAGATGACGTCATATTTACAGGGTTTGTAGATCTGACTGTCTCAGCTTCAAAAATTCAACACACGTGCCTGTCATGTGTCGTGTACAGTCATGATATGACTGTACTATATTTACTGACGAGCTCACGCGAGGAATGTCTATCAAAGAACGATATCATACCAAAGATGAAAACGGAGATGCGGCTGCTACGTTGTTGGTGCTCGATGAGAGAATGCTTTGAGGCTTTGTGGAGGGAGCTCAGAGGTCAATTACGTACACGATAGCTTAACCGAATAAATATCCTGTTGGCCCCTCCGTCATTTAGGGACCAGGCGAATAGCTGTTGAATATGGCATAAATTTGCAGAATGAGATATACATGTAATGATGCAGGGGATCAGTGGTATATTAAGATGATAAAACGTTAGGGAAGAAAAAAAAAACCTTGATGTTTTGATTTTAAGTTGCAAAGAAATCTCAATAAATTGTAAAGAGCTGAGTTGAAACTCCCGACCTAACTAATAATGAGATGCACAATAGACTTAATAGAAATAGGAAGATCACTGTCCGTGTCAGCAGCTGATGAAATAGAGAATAGAAGGAATTATTATTATTATCCCATAGCAGTCAAAGTCTACATACCAAGTCTAAGGGGAAATAGAAAGAGGAAGAAATGAAAAAGGTATTCCCCCAATGACGTCATTATAAGGAACTACTTTTGTATGAAACATTACTTAGAGGGTCACGATATCTCTGGACCTTTATTGATGGATTTCCGTTTCTACTACTTGTCTTACTTGTTCCATCACCTAATAATGATTGTTTATTTATTTCAATCTACCTTGACGGCAAATAGATCTTCATACTGAGGATAAAATAACGTAAAAAAAAGAAAAACTATGTGTATTCCTAGGGCAAAATGGTACACGGAGGTTGAGTTAAATTTATATATACAACGTCCATACTACTGGGTGTTTGTATTTTTTGTTGTTGTGATAAGTTGTGAGATATAATTTAAACTTAAAAAAATATATTTCTTGGTTAGTTGCGACAATAGACATAAAGGTGTACTTACTAATAAGTGATGTTCTTGCTCTTGATATTTTCATTACATGTTATAATTGAGAGAGGATATACCATTAATGATTAAACAAAGGTTTATCCCAACAACCCTTCAAAAATCTAGCCTAAGCCTACTCAGTGGATCAGTTTTCATATTTTGTCACTCTCTATTTACTCTTATATTTTTTACTTTTCAATCTTGCAAAAAAAAAAAAACATAACCATCTAACTCAAAGAATTACTGCAATCGTTTTCCATGCACTTAATATACAATTTTATTTTTCTCAATTCAACCTATCAAAATCTTGTTTTAGAAACAAGGGGAAAATGATATTTTGGCCTTTATGTCCATGATGTCCATACTCAGGGGACAATAATGGTGCGATCAATACTACCAATAGCTATCCATAATTGGCTAAACTTTCACTTTGATTGGTTAAAGTATATTGGCACAGTATCGCATTTAATTTAAAGTTGTTAATAATTCAATATAAACTCCATCCTAAGCTTCAGGCCAACCTGAAATCTCACAACTTAATGGGTATCATCTGAAAGCTCTTTTAAAGCTCTTTTTTAATAAAGTATAAATAAAGTCTGTAAACATAAGACAAACGCTAGAAATAAGCTCTTTTCACGAGCAAGAAATTTTCCTCGTTCTTTTTAAACGCACTGTACATATATTCAGGAATACACATAATAACTACATATGCAATATATCAAGTCAAGAAACATATACCTACACTTAAAACACTGGCATTGGTCCTATATATTGTAAGATATTCAATATGAATAAGCAATAAAACAGTAGCCAATAAATATTAATTTAAGGCTTATTTCACACACAATATATGTATATATAATAAATTAATCTAATGCAATATAAAAGTAATGGGTGAAATTGGCCGTTTCATATTTAGGAAGACACCGTCAATAAGCGTGTTAGCTTTTATATCCCAAATCGTAATTATTTGACTGTATTATTTTGTCTTAGTCGGATAATATTTTAATAACCTTGTAGTTTACACAGTATGATCTCTGTGTGGGGTTGTTTAGAAGAATATTGATTATAAATATGATATATATTTTAGGAATGAACTCTTATTTTGGGAGGGAAAATGCCAACAGGAAAGGATAGAGAAAAAATCGTCAGTTTAGTTTAAATTTTAAAAGCTTTTAATATATTCATTGGTCATAGATTTCTCTTTACAATGAAATCTGTGTCGTTAAAAACTAGGGGCTATAAAATAAAGGAAATATGAATTTAGGGTTAGGAGCTACATTCGAAAGGTCTTTATAATTATAACTCTTTAATTCTTTGAATAGAAGACATAAAATGTAATAATAAAAGTTCTTATCATTTTTTTTATACTTTTACAAGAACCCCAATAAGACTCTGAAAAAAATTAAGGGATTGCGATTGCCGTGTGTATTAAGGCGTGTTCAACTATCAATGTTAGGGGCTCAGGTTCGAATCCCGAGAAGGGATGGTCATTTTGGATCAGCCTCATTGATAATATCCCTGGTTCGATAGACTAACTTTAATGCTATAATGCTTATTTATATCCTGTCAGATGCAATTCTATTGAATCATATATGCCACAAAAAATAAAAGATACAAAGTTAAAATAAAACAAATATTCGTTAAAAATGGTTTATCTATGGCTTCTTTCTGTACCTTTAGAGGGGGTGTGAAATACTATAGAGAATATTATTTATTAAATCATTTTGCCTATTTGGTTCAATAGTATTACATCTCTGTGGATATCAATAAGCAGTATAGCGTTGAAATTAGTCTATTGATTCAATGAGGCTGACCAAAACTGACCTTCCCCTCTCGGTATTCGAACCTACGCCCGTGTGCGTGAGAGTTGAACACGGCTTAACGCCCTGAGCTATCACACTCCCACGACAACGAAACAACACATCACATATTTTGATATTACAACATACTAATATAATGTATTCAAAACTTTGGGATAGAGATCAGGCAAGAGGAAATCATTTGAATCCAGATAAATTACTCTGTAATGCCCTACGGCATATCCTGACCTTTATTGGTCTATACATCTGACATTGGTGGAGGGCGCCATAAATTATTTAATTGGTTTTTTAAAGATTGTAGCCAATGCTACAATGATGATTCCAGAAACATACAGTATCGCCTCGTGAGTGAAGTGATGTCGCTTGCCTTTTGGCTTGTGTAACTGGACATACGAATGTTATAGCATTCTCATTTTCCTTGCCATTGATAATTTGAGACAAAATTACATATTTTAATATTAGGCAAGGAACATTTTGTTTGTTTGTAGGATCTAAGAGTACGAACTGAAGTCGAGTCTTGAGTCCAAGGTGGAATCGAATACACGATCTTAGCCCATTTCTAGAACACACGACCACTTTAACCATGTTGTTACTCATTCTACCTCGGGAAGTCAAAAAGGTAACCAAACAAGGAGCATTTAACAAGTGGTGTATCGGTTCCCTTATTGTCTTTCAATCAGTTCATCCGGTACTCCTAATGGATAATATTGTGGGAAGCTTGTCTTTTCCAATGTTTCGAAGAAATGTAGATCCATTATGTATGAAATAGTTTGCTACAAACCAATATACAAAGCAACCAAATAATCTAACACTTCCAGCCTCATAATACTTCATTTCTTGGCAATATATTTATCCTAAGTGATGCCCAATTAACAATGATCAAAATACATGACCATGTATTCGCCTAAACATTCTATTAGGCGTGATGAACATCCTCACCATGGAGTCATTCCCCTGGTAATAATAATGTATTATTATCTTGGTTATCTGCATAAACCAGTTCAGGACTCTTTTGTTCTTGTTATATATTATCATTTTTACTTCCGTGGATCTTCTCTCATGTATTAGCAATCTCATTATTTACAAGTCCAAAAATAATTACTCTGCAAATGGTAATAAATATATTATCAAATCCATTGTAAAAATATAGTTGATTGTAGGTACTAAGACTTCCGGACAATTACAAGTATAGGTGAGTGTGTGTATATGAATTTAGTTCGGTATCGCCCAAGGAACATACCAAGGTACAAAAAAAAAGTTGTAATAGGGTGTATATGTGTTATGAAAATTTAAATTTTCCCGCGGCATTCACTTTGACAAGATATAAGCAGATTTGAACAAAGAGAGAAAAGAATTTTGTTTTCTTCCTAGCTTTAAGGAATGACTTTCTTACATCTCCACACACACACAAAAGAAGAAATCCATTTCCTAATCATCAACACTATTATTATTATTTCGAAGAATGGGAGCTCAATATCATCAAAGACATAATATATGATATAGATATATTTGCATTAATTTGATTATAGATACGGCGTTATGGTTTTTTCCCCTTCTTTATTTCATCTTTTCATGGACAACAACTTTGTTTTATAGCCATTCACACTTTGATGGTTGTAGGAATGCATGAATAATTTAAGGCAGAGATGCATTTCAAAGTCTTATTCTCTTCTTGGCTAGCATCAAGGACGCAGTGCCCCTTTATTTTTAGGGTTCTTTATATACTTCTCATGTATGTATATAAATGTATCTAATATAAGGTCATTCGCTTTAATTTTTTCCCTTTGACGTACATTATGATTTTTCTTAGAATAATGAAACTACGGTATAAGATTAATGCAATGTCTAATGATGACTCTCTGGGACCATTTTATAATATAAAATGGTTGAAAGAAAAGGAATTATAATAAGATGTTTGTATTATAAAATAAGATCGGTAATCCCATGTCAACTGCATATACTCGTGGCATGATCATCACCGATTATGATCCGTTTGGAACACATGTTAAGCTTGTTTCCAAATTTCAGCTAGTTTGGACTCCCCGGGGCCCTTTTATGGGTGCTCAACGTTCTGAAAAAATATACAAAAGCAGTGCCCTCTTACCTTCAAAAGGCATGATTCGAAATGATTGGAATTTGTCCAAAATACTCAGAAGATAGGGAGCTTTTATTTAGGTAAAAACACGATACAATACAACCAAAAATACGCGAGTTTTTAAACAAATTTATTAATGATGCGACCTTTTATATAAGGTAATTCTTCAGGGCAGTAAATGTGAACTAAAATGTTCATTTAGTTATTTTCGCAACTGCCCAAAATAGTTTTACTCTGTTTCCTCTATATAACTTTGTGTATTTTATTTTTACACTACATAATTTTTTTTAGATTACCGAATAAAATGTTTTAATGGAAAAATACAATTTTGGCGCTTTGGAGCGTAGGACTGGGCTGCAAGTTTTTTTTGGTTATTTTTTAAAGATGTTAATTTATTATTTTTGGAAGCAAAAAAAGAGTGGGATTTCAATTGGATCATCGACAAACCGGCTATTAGAGTCAGGTATATTGAATATATAATAATATTAAGCTTCTTCTTTTATACAATACAATGTCCAATATTTGTTGCCTCAAGGCATAACTTCATTGTTGGTTGTTGAACTATGAATATTACCTCGGAGATAATAATTTCCTCTAAGAACCCTAAGCATATTTTCTCATGGGCCTCGATCCGTGACATTACGAATCTTTTGAATACAATATTCAAATATTGCAGCTAATTATTATTAATTACATGTATTTATGTTGTTTAGTGTTATCATCCCTCACGATATATCGATCCTCACTCTAACGATAAAGCGCATAAAAAATAAAATGGAGTTGTCAACCGTAAAAAATATATTGTTTGCTATAAAGTTTACGAGAACTACTATATCTTTTTGTAGCTTCATTTATGTTACCTGAGTGACGTAACCTTCCAAATTTTTCTCGATCAATAATAATTATGGCCCTAAGAATATATATGCCCATATTTTCCGAAGTTAATTATGTCTAAATTTAGTAAACATAGCAACGGAGAAATGTAGTTTATATTCAACTAGGCTAAAGATAAAATTAAAGGTACGAAAATATACAAAAAAACCATGAATTATTGTAATATGATGCTCGAACGATTGCTTTCGGAAATCAAACAAAAGTAATCACGTATTGAAATTCCAAGAGTGGTTATACAATTGCAGAATGGTGGATATCATTTTTATTTCTCAAATGACTGCTAGTTATTGCTTAGTTCTGTCAAGGATCATATTACAAATCCATATTGATACGGTTTACGCCCGAATTCCATACCCAAACATATAACTATTCTACGTTTGTATAGTAATTGTAGTATTTTTCGGAATATCACACTCAAGGCAAGCGATGTGACAAATGGAATAACCTCAAGGATTCTTGAATTTGGGGGTTAACTCAACGAATCATCTGGACGTATAATCCATCTTTTGAAGTGACTCCACGGCAAATAATTAGGAAGAACCGTGAAGGTCCTTTTTCCAAAATCAGGGAAACCGGAGGAGTTAGAGGAAGAAGCCATTATGCCATGGAATGTTGACTCCTCCATTATTGGGTGATAAAAGGGCGTTTATTGATGGAAAGGTTAAGATTCCCTTATAAAGACCTTCCTTAAAACATCAGTTACTAATTCCGAAGTACCTTAAATTGCCTAGAAAATCTTATAACGATGAGGTGGATTTAGTTGCGAATAAATATTAAGGTCTTCTATGCTGGACCTTCTTCTTGAGTAAAAAAAATATATAATTGGCTCCCCATCAAATATATGATGGCAGGAAATTCAACGCCCAACTTCATATATCGGTTGACTGTATTAAATTTTGGAACCTTGCAAAGAATGTTGCTAGATTTTCAATACAAACCATCCATGTCTTAATGGAATGTCAAGCATTACACATTCCTACTAAATTTTTAGTCTGAACTTTAAAGGACTTGAAAAAGAGAGCTCAGCCAAGTACCGGAAAGCTGTTATCTTATTTGGACTTGACATAAAATGGACTACTCCACGAGAAAAGGCGATAAACTATGAAATCTGAACTCCAAAGCTCATATTGCAAAGCGTCATACTTTCGGAGGCCTTTGCAATCGTCGGATATTAAGTCGGTACTCCTATCGTCGGCGGCAAGGTATGTTACCCTGGACCTGGAGATTCTCTCTCTTTCGATAAACTAATGGACTGTGGCTTCATTGGAAATTGCCTCGTTCCACCGAAAGACATATCTCCACTAATGAAATTTTTGAGAATAGGAAGTAATGCCTTCTAAAACCCAAAATTTATATTATTTCTTCTAGTACGTATGTCAATTAAGTTTTTTATTGTTTTATTTTATTGATTGAAATAGTGATTTAAGTTCAACCCGAAGATAAAATGTAAATTAAAATATTTGATTATGTGATTTTTCATAATTATGTTAGGCTTTTATGTTTTCTGTCGTACGTATAAAAAATTGAGCTGTTGAATAAAATAAAATTAAAATACAGTGAAGAAGGAGGAAAATATTAAGAGTCGCAATGGTATAAAGTTTTTTTTGCCCATATGGTTCGATAGATTGCATCCAATAGAATATAAATAAGCAATATAGCATTAAAAATAGGTTTGTGGACATTCTGCTGCTTTAAAAAAAGCTTCATATTTATTTTTTAATGTTTATGAATAAAATAAAAAACGAATATCTTTAGGATTTTATGATCTGCTGCCATATGGATTACAATCCGCCCAATGTGGCTACAAAATCGAGAAAAGGCATTTTTGATCTGCACCGCTTCTATCTCACTAAATTTATCTTGAAGCAGGTGATGAGAGACTGTTTGGTGTTATGGGAGAAGCAATTGGTCATGTTTTCTACGTTGGAGCATAGAAAGTAGTCCAACGGGTGCGAATCGGGTGTGAGGGAGGCCAAAATTTTCAAATCCCTTAACTTCATGGTCGTTGAGGAAATCGAAAACTCAGCCTATTTATTTGCCAATCCATTTGGGACCACGAGTAGCATTTCCTATTGAAACTGAACGACGGAACAGGGGCATTCACCGTGGAGGGAAAGTCCACGGACATGAGCCTACTCCAAAGCTTGATGAATGAGCTCAAGGAGCTCAAAATCTAAATGTCAAATGAACGATTTTCATATAACTATGTCGACAGTATCTTATGTTTCATCTTTTGTTTTTTTTATCTATTAGTGGGTAATTAAAAATTTACAGATGAAAACCTGACTTAACGATTGAATATACTATAAATGCAACTATCAAACACAATTATGTTTAACTTTCTATGCTTTGCTTGATATTATTCATTTAGATCATGAGACCTTTCCGAACTATGCAAAGAGCGAGAACACCGTCTGTTAACCCGACGGGCCATCCACTAGAGGCAGACATCAAGCACCTCCAATAACAAAAGCTGGAGAACCAGAAAATGCATTCTACGCCGTGAATGTGACAAGATTTTGTTCTTTACACTACGCGTTGTCCACCCAGCCGCCCGCAAGGCCTAGCCATAGCTGCGGAGTTGCAATTTGCTAGTCTTTAAAGAAATAGCAATTATACAAGAACTTTTACGGCTCTCTTCATATCATTTTGACTGCAAATTTAAAAGCTGATTGTCGCTCATTGAACCTGTTTTATATGTATAATGCATTAAAAATAAATAAAAAACTATTAATTATAATGTAAAACATTTGTTTTTTATGTCTTGATTGTTGCGTAGATTTCAACAACTTATTTAGGGATTTTGGACTGCTTAATCAGGAATGGTCAGCCGGAGATTTTAATCTTTAGACAGGTATTACAAACGATACCTCACTCTCTATATTCTATGATGAAGAAATATCTTCAGTGGAAAGAATCCCCTCGGACACTTGGTGTTATGACTAAACAACCTGCAATTCTTTGATTTTTAGTTTATTTCAATCCCAAGGACCCCTCATTTTGATTGATAGAACTCGCGAGATTAGGATCTACAAAACTCTTGAGCCGGGTGTTTCTTACACCTATGATGGGTCGGTGGTGGATTTCAACCCCATTGGATACCCTATAGAACCCGTTAGATTAGAGTCTACAAAAGTATTTTACACCTAAGAAGGGTCAACGGTGGATTTCAACGATATAGAACCCCGGCCGAGACTGGCGTACCCCCCCCCCCCCCCCCCCCGAGATTAGATTATACAAAACTCTTGGGCTAGATGCATTTTCCTCCTTCAAGGGTCAGCCGTGTATTTCAACTAGATAGTCTTCTCGGATGAGGCATGTATATCTTGCAAGATGTAGGTCTGAAAACCACTTAACCCGAGTTTCTTTTACATTTAAGAGGAGTCGGCGGTGGACTCCAACCCCTTAGACCCTCAGATAAAGCAGAAAGTATACGCAAATTAGTGTCTGAAAAACTCTTGAGTTGTTTTTTACGAACCAGAAGGTCTGCAGTAGATTTCGAGCCCATGGGGCACCGACTGAGCCCGGCGCAATCCTTTAATTAGGGTATATTTTTTTAGGCGCGGTGTTTCTTCTTAAGAAGGGTCGGTGGTCGATTTCAAACCCATGGACATCCGGTTAAAGTTGGCGTATTCCGTTAGATTAGGGTCTACGAAAGTCTTAGGCCGGGTGTTTTCCCCCTTAATAAAAGTCGGCGGTCGATTTCAATCCCATAGGACTCGCGGCGGAACACCCGAGGCTAAGGTGTGACAACTCTTAAGCCGCATGTCTTTTTCTCCCTAAAAATGTCAGCAGTAGATAAAAAACCCCATGGGACCCCAGACAGAGTCCTCATGAAGTAGGTCCACAAAGTAAAAAATAAACAGCGTGGAAAATGCTTCACTACAAAAAAGCTTGGCGACAAAAATATATACGAGAAAAGAAGAACGACAAAATACTTCACTACAAAAAAGCTTGGTGACAAAAATACCCGTGACAAAAAAAAGAACGACAAAATTGACTGACTATAAAAGAGCAAGTGATGTATTTACCTGCGACCAAAAAACGGCTATAAAAGGTCCGTGACAAATTTACTCGCGATGAAATTACAGTAACCGCCTCTGTAATTGGTTCTAACCTAGAAGGGAATCACAATATCAAAAGCCCTCAATGATCTTAATCATTTACCATAAACATATGTTGGTTTGTATGCTAATAAATATTTCTGCTTCATCTTTGTTAAAGCTGCAGAAACTAAGTAAAGGAATTTGTTATATCCAGATAGTTTTTTTTTAATTCATTGATTACAACAAAGACTCGTCCTCGACTCTAGGAGCATATCCTCCATCAAACAAATATGTAAAGTGTCTAAAAGAATTCAAATATTTAATACAATGATTGGAATCAAATTATAAAATTGAAAATCAATTAAACCTTTTATTTTTGAAGGGGATTTTTTTAGAAAAAGTATCACTATTATGACCATACTTTCCTTTTGAACATTATTAATAGTGAAAATAGCAAATATTTGAACAAAAATTGATTCTATCGCTACATAAATTTCTTATTCATCCCATAAAATATATGTATATATTTTTTAATTGGTCATTTTTATAATAAATCGGGTATAAAGAATATACACTAAATTGGGGGATTTACTAAAACGTTTACCCTCAATAAAATAAAAGGTTTCGTGATTTATGTTTTGTCATTGATCCTGATTCACTCTTCTAAATGGATTAGTTCCCAAGATTGCCTCTCCAATACTTTATTCATATCTTATATAAATGGTTTTGCATTCGTCTTCTAAATTGAAGGGATCAACACATTAATTATGTTTTTCTTTTCGGTAAACTTGTTTCTGGGGCACTTATTTCCTTAAAGATGTGGAGACTACTTTAATGAGTTCCCAAAATAAATGATCCTATGTTTGGTTTGATTCACACTTGAACCGGAAAGAGTATTGAAAATAACTCGTTTCGGAGATGCATCTTGAATCTTCTTCTTGTTTTTCTTTGTTTCTTATCGTCAAAAGGGCAAAATTGATTGTGGAAGACATAGCAATACAAATAATGTTATGCGAAAAAGCAAGTTTTTGTTCATCGATCCTTGATAAGTGTGGTTGAAGGGCCTCAAGGTCTATGATGCAGAGCAGTGTCTATTACATGGCCAAAGTGCTTTTAAGAGCCTTTGCAACAGTTATCAAAGTAGAGGACAGGCTTAATATCTTTTAATGTGACGTCATTAGTTTTTAAACAGAGTAAATAAATAAAGTACTTATAAGTTATAAATATAATTCAGCTTTATGTCATATTTCTGCCGTAATCACTGTTTAAAGACTAATTGTATTATGATGTTTTTTTTGACGAATTTGGTCCATGGCATTGTCATTCGACTTGATATATGAATAAGTATTATAGAGTTAAAATTAGTTGATCGAACCTAGGATTTTGTCCTTGAGGTTGATCAAAATTGAACTTCCCTGAGCCAATTTTGCTCAATTTAGTTTTCTAGAAGGGACATACATGTTTATGACATTCTATCATATGAAATGGAATGTTGTCAAATAAAATTGTTTCAATTTTTAAGTGTGTAAGGGATACATACGACACTTTGCAAGTTGGACTTTATTGTCAGGTCTCTTTTTGGCTGATATTTGTTAACAGGGTGACTCGAAAGAGTAAGCCTTTGGATCTATCTTAACAAAATGTTAGGCATGGAATTGGTGAGAGTAAAGTCAGATTTGCGTTCTCTTAGTTGTTACTTTTTGGAATCGTTTCCCCCAATTTTTTTTTACTCCTTCCAAACTAAGGAGTAAATTATTAGATATTATGGAACCAAATAATCCCAGCAAAGGATGCGCCTTGGGAAAGGAAATAATCGCAGCTCATTTGATTTTGTGGGATCCCTTCCCATCGTATCCCATTTTGCGTCCATCGGGTTTGTTAGAAGGAAAACTATTTAGTTAGTTATTATTTTGGGAATAAAGTACCCAATCAATGTTTTCTCATCAAACAAATCCTATGCTTATATTCGTTACATCGTTACAATATTGACGCACCTATCATTTTTTTAGAGTAAAAAATCCAACCATGACTGGTATTATTAGCCTAAAAAATGGCTATTTTTTTTGGCGATTTGACAAAATATATTTAAATTTATATTTTTTTCCTTAGCTAAACTTGAACATACAGTTGCCCAAATCCTAAAACATAGTCTGAGTATATTAATAGGTTTTGACACTCATCCTTTAAAACTGGAGGTCATCATAAACCATGTGATTGTTAATTTTGGAATGCTTCACATGAAAGAGATAGACACTGAGTTTGTTACTTGTCAAATCTTGACTTTGTATGCCCACACTTATTAATTGTTTAGCTTAATGAACTAACTGTGTTAATATTAGTTGTTGTTCCCTCAAGCCGAAGGGAGAAGTGCATAGCCCCATACTCAATTTACACGTGACTCATTGTCATAATAAAAAATCTTGATATTATCTATAGTATCTGAGGTCATCTCCATATATGATCTCTTGACAAGAAGGAAGATGAATCAGAGCCTTCTCCTGTATGAAATGATACTCAAGATTGCAGCCTTCAAGTCAATGGAAGGGTTCACTAGCGTACGTATACTAAGGTCCTTTGGTTCATCGATTTAGACAGGAAAACAATCAAAAAAAAATTTAGACTTGCATTTATTCACTTTTTTTGTACATTTAGAAAAACTCCAATCCATCAATCCCATATTGAGTTATTTTTAGATATGATAAATTCTTCAATTTGGTTCATATACCATTTTCTTGAAAACACTACCATCAATATCTTTGCTGAAATTATTACAACCTAAAGTCGAGAGGTAATTCCATAGATGTTCAGTGCATCTAGTATTTCTTTTTTTGTCTATTTGTTTGGAGTGAATTGCTCAACGAAAGTTTTGATTTCTTTCTTAACGAGCCTCTGACATAAGTCTACAAGGGAAAACATTCCGAATCGATATTTAGGAAGCTTAAAGACAAAACCTTGTCATAAAAATCAAGATGCCAAAGTTTGTTTGCCTCCTTTATAGGGTAAATGATTTTCCACTTTTAGAAAAAGGGCTCCGAGCACCTTAAGAGAAATTAGTACTCACTGAAGTGTTTGTTAGGATCTATGTCCACTTTAAGGTTTTTGCATTGTTTTTTCCTATTTGGTTTCGATGGAATATCATCTGTGCGGATATGAAAAAGCATTGTAGTGTTAAATAAGTTTACCTAAGATACTCTTTTGAATGAGAGCGATCAATATCTGGAATCGAACTTGCTTCTGGAACATTAAGACCCAAACTTGCTTCCACTGAACTATCCCACTCTATTCAGAGCTAATAAAATTAAACTTATTCCCTCTATCGGATTAAAAAGAAATCTTTAGTCAAGGGTACCATTCGACTCGATAATTATTTCTAGCTTTGTGTGTGCATTCGCTTTGTTTTACTATTCCCCCATTGACAGTTTTATGAAAGCCTCTATCAGCCTCTTCTCAGGTAACTCATTAATTATCCCCCGATATGATACCATCATTTCAAGGATTTAATGATTCATCATTTTTTTTCTTTCTCTTTTAACTTACAAAA
>CP045890.1:13212881-13244379 GCA_013387185.1 Caligus rogercresseyi
CAATATGAGGAGATGAACAAATAATTAAAAAACCCTTGTTCAAATTTTGAATACTTTTTATATTGAATTAAGGGTGTGTGTAATCGATTATATTTTGCCATGGGGCACATTAGTTACATTTTTAACTAGTCTGCAATAAATAAATAAAAAAAAAACAGTACAATATGTCTAAAAACTAAGAACAAATAAAATAAAATGCAGCATGGAGTATGTGGGGACATGTGGGACTCAGCGTCCAATGGCTCTAACTGCGGTCCTTGCAGTCTGAAGGGTCGTGGCCGGCCTCAAAGCCTTAAACATGTTCCACTCCGATATTGCGTGGCATGCAAAGGTAGCCGTCTCCCTTCCGAGTGGAAACGCCACTGGAGTGGTGGACCTCATGGGCCTCCTCGGGATGGGGAAGACGAAGTCACCACACCGGGTTCCTGGCACCGCCGCCACCGTTAGACAGACTTTAAGAAGAGGCAAAACTTATGGACATCAAGGATATCCATTAAACGGGGATCCTAGTATAAAGCCATTATCAATTTGAGACTATTTGTCTGGACAAGATTTTTTTAAAGTAAATATATGGTGGGTATTCATATATGTACACGAAACCATGTTTAATTAATCAATATCTTTATTGCTTTCTGTAGATTTAATAAATACTTCAAATACTGGTTTGTAGAGAATGACAAATACAGGAAGAGTCTGAGCTCAAACCTTTTATTGGGCTTCAATAACAGTCGTTCTTCACATCAAGCAGTAACTCGCCTCTCAAAAATAGTTTCTGTAACCACCAAAAAATTCCTGTATAAACAACGAGTTGGTTCTAAGAAGCATGAACGTCTTGTGGAGGATATGCTCAACAAGGAGTCCTTTTTTGTGAGGTCTGTCATGTCAGATGCCATAAACTCCATTAGAATTTCTGAGATCGCTGAAGCTGAAATGGAAGCCAAAGTCATTCGGGAGTCTGATTCCAACAAACGATTAGGAGACCTTGCCAAAAAGATGGATACGGTGTTTATTCTCTCAATCGTATAATTGAAGATGGTAAATCTATAACTGATAGCGAGAAATTTTGAAATACTTTCACGGCCGTTTTCAGTCTCTTGTCGTAGAAAGATTAGGTCATTTTCTTAAGCCAAAAAGACTTCCCCAACGCTATGAAGAACGTATTATTCTTCTAAAGTAATCTTGAATTTTATCGAGAAAAATCTGAAGACAAACAAGGCGTGTGGCCCAGATGGAATCACTGGCAAGGTATACGCGCAATTCCCTGATGGAGCTTTTCCCTTTCTTTTAAAGATTGGCCAGGAAATGGAAAAGAAAGGTAAAATGCCTAGTTCTCTAGCTAGAGGTAGAATTGTTCTCATACCAAAAAAGGTAACGGCACCGACTTCAGTCATTGGAGGCCGATTACAATTCTAAATGAGTCGTATCGGATTCTGTCAGGCATTCTTGCTCAACAAATGCAAGTCCAATTGAATGAAAATATTGGCATCCATCAAAAGGTTTCCTTAAGAATCGCAAAATATATGACGTCTCGCGTAATATTCAGGCTTCAATTGAGTCTTTGAATAGAAGAAAAAAGTTTGGAGCCATCATTGCTGTGGATTTCTCAAAAGCCTTTAGCACAATTTCGCATACGCATATACTTAAAGCTGTTCGGAGACTGTTGGCAAAGAAATTCTTCAATCCTGTACGGGCCTTACTTTATAATGGTTCATCGACTCTATCTCTTAATGGTATGTTAGTGATTACATAACGTTAGGGAAGAGATGTAGACAGGGTTGCCCTTCTGCCCCTCTCCTTTTCATAGCAGCTGTCGAAACTTTGCGAGGAACTTGCTACACAAATTTCGTGGTTTCGGTATCGATCTAGAGGGTTCCTGTCATCTAGTAGATATGTATGCAGATGACATTACCATCACTCTGGAAGCTAATACGGAAGCCCAATTAGTTAAGAGGATATATATAATTTTGGACTACTTCTCCAAATATGAAAAGTTTCAGGCGTCTCAGTAAATAAATTGAAGACTTCTATTCTTCCATTTGGCGTTTGGCTCCCTGTTAGTGGACTTCGGGTTCGTTCTTGTGAAGTTAAAGCAAAGTTGGACATTCTTGGATTTTTTTGGTGTAGAGACGGTTTCGATCTTTCAAACTGGTCTGCTTTTCACTCAATGGTCTTACAAAAAATGACAAAATGGAGACATTTAAGTTTACAAAAGAGAATAGATCTTTATAAAAATAAAACATTCCTTAAGTTTTATGCAGAGCATCATCCTCGCCACTCTTCGCGGAGAAGGCTATTTTATATGAAAATATTTGGCTGTGCGCACTCTTTCATAAAAGCTATTTAGCAGCATTGAAAAGGAAGAATCGTCACCTGGGGGGTGGGCTGGTTCTTCTTTCCTCGATCGTACCCAGGATTTACATCAAGGTCTTGAGGGATATTGCCGGGAGTCCTTTTTGGAATGGAGAAGAACTGTGTCGAGTAATCAAGTCTACTCTTGGTTAATGCTGGGAACAGAATTAACCAACCAAATAACAACGGCCTTATCCCCGTGTGGGGATGTGTTCAAAGTTAATTTGGAGAAATACTCCAATTTACGAAAAGACTCCACCATCGATTTAATTAGGTCTAATTGTACAAAGAAGTATTTTTTTCAAAACCTGAAACCCCCAGAAGAGCTTGAAGAAATAGCCATAAAGGAGGGCATTTTAACTGTACATGACCTGAGCAGAAATGGCTTTTTTGATGACGGGAGGCTTAGATTTTCTCTCTCCAGATCGGCCATTAACATTATTTGCATAGGCCCTGGCACACAAAGCTGGTGCATAATTTACAATATGGTCCTACCGAGAGTCGGGACATTTGTCTTAAGTTTATGGCCCTTTTGGACCTACCAGAAGATTGGGAACCGAGGATCCTAGATTTTCTATCTAAAATATCGGAAGAGAGGAAGTTCACCGCCCAGTTCCAAATATCGGCCGATCTCCTTAAATTTTACCGCCCATGTAAAGATTGTGGAGTTTTATACAACACAATAATTCATGCCTTTGTGGACTGCCCCATGATTAATATTTTATAAAAGTTTATTGCCCTCAACGTAAAAGGCATGGAAGACATCAAGGTATCTAAATACTGCAAAGCCACAGTACTCTTTGGTCTTGGAAAACAGGATCTCTCCGCAAGGGCGAAAGCAATAAATTGTGCGCTCCTCGGTGCAAAAGGATTAATTGCCAGCAGATTGACCACGGATAGTCCGATTATTCCATCGGAATTAAGGCCAATTCTAATATCTGCCGCAGCTCGCTACGCAGCTTTGGACTTAAAAATTCCCTCTGCATCTGACTCTTCATGGACATTAGCGGCATCTGTAATTAAATATTATCCCGGAATATCACACTCTCTTAAAGTAATATACAAAATACTTTTAAAATATTTTAATAAGCGCCACTTAATGTTTTTACTTTTTTGTAATTATGTGATCTTTTAAATGTATTTAGTTTGTTCGTTCAGTATCGATGATAAAATTTTAATCTATAATGCTTATTTATATAGTTTTACTATGTATTTTTATCGATTTTTACATATAATCTATGTTTATATTTTTTCTCAACTGTGAATAAAAAAAAATACTTCAAAACTTACCATGCTACATCAATCATTCACTAGGTAATATGAATATGAAGGTAATTAGTTAGTATTCCATACTCATCCATGTAATACAACATAAGAAAGTCATTATAAAGTTAGCAATGCGGAAGTCTTGCCTGGGGTAAAATGGGTCGAATTCAGGGCCATGATGTCCATGATCATGTAGTTATGAGTGTATGCCCTAATCACTATTAGGTTTTATTTAGTTTGTTGTGCTTTTTTCCTTCATCTTATCTGGTTATTCATAACTTGTTTTCCTTCTGCTCAAGGATAGAGAGTAAAGTCGTTGAAGGAGTCTTTCTTCTTCTTTTTATTCCTCCCGCTTTTATTGCAAAAAACAACCCAAGGGATCCAGGGTTGCATAAACCAGTTTCGTATTTCGACGAGTGACTGACCTAGAAAATAATAAGAAGAAAGAGATTGAAGACGGGCGTATCTTCATCTTTCCGGGAGCCAATCCTACTTCTGTTGTGTTGTTTCTTCTCCACCTCATATATTTTCTCTTTCTTGACCTCTCACGCCTTTAGGACGCCCATGGGGACGCCCATAATACTTTTCAGGTAGATATATTATGTTTTCATGGTTGACAATAATCTTCTTGATATTTGGACGTATCAAATATATATTCTTGATGACGTAAGCGTGTAAAAGAACATTACAAAATGAGATTCTTCCTGCTTACCGCTGTGAAGTCACTCTTTCGAAAAGTCAGAATTATTCTTGCAAAATCAACAAAAAACATGCATATTTTCTCATTGCTAACACTGTTTTCTTTATTTTTTAACGTCCAATAGTCAGATTGACGATTCATTTATCGATAGATATCAGCAAACACGTAACAGGACTACAACCCCCAGACAATCACCCCCCCCCCCCCGTTACTCATATTTGTTATCTCTTAAAGTCCACTTATGAAGTGAACTATGTTTTCATTTGTATTAGTGTTCCTAATATCGGTCATACAAAATATATGTCCGATATTAGGAACATAGGTTTTAAGCACTAATGCAATTTTATGATAAAGAAAACATAGTTAATTTGTGAGTGGAGTTTAACAGATAACAAATATGAGTAACGGGGGTAAATGGTATGGGGTCTGAATGGCATTGGGGGGGGGGGGGTGGTAGTCCCAAACTCCAGCAAACATAATAAACAATCCTTTTTAGTATTAGCAGTTGCTTTTTATATTCATAATTGATGGATTAGGAGGAGTCCATTCTAAGGATTCGCCAGTGGATCGAAGCCAAAAAATAAGACACAAATAGTTTTTTAAAGGATGAATTTCTTCCCTCTGGAAAATATTTACTCCTCAATATCTGCGCTTGAAGTTATACTTTTGGAACATAATAAGAACTTATTATTATTCTCCCTCCTTTTATTTTAACCAATCTCATTGCAATACAGAGCACCTTTCCATATCCCTAAAAATGGACATACCTTGTTTTAAGATATACCTTGGGGGCCGCCCACCATGGATACGCCCCGTGTTGTGTGAAGGTCAAAAAGTTATTTTGGGATTGGCAATATGTTTTTATTATTTCAGAGAAAAAGAAGATCATGAGAATTGTTTCCTACAAGAAAGAAGGGGGGGGGGGGGAACTTGTACATTAAATTTATTTTTAGAGCCCATTAATCATTAGCAGAGTGTCTAATTTAGGAACAAAGAATATGGTTCCGAGTTCAAAATATAAATATTTATTGATAAGTCTATATGTATAGAAACACATATTGGGGCTATTTTCATGTTGCCAGTAAAATAATACGATCACTATACACCTCGGTACAACTCTCAATGTTTATAGACTTTTTTAAGGGTCTGGAGTCTAAAATTTGATTTCCTTTATTGGAAGTTAAGTAGTTCTTTTTAAAGGATGTATATGCTTATAAATCAGCTTACATTGAGTTAGTTTTATTTTGATGCTGACAATCTGTTTTCTTGTATGGTAAATCATCGATATAAGACTATCTAAATGGTAAAAAGTATGGATTTCATCTTGTTTTTATATTTATTATTTGTGGGACCTCTATTAAAATTGATACATATGACATATATACAATCATAAATAGAAAGTTTTGTTTATCATTTCTCCTTTTTGAATGGGTAAATAGGTTTCTAAAGGGTATTTGGTTTTTTTAACAATAACGATAATTAACATTTTTAAGAAAGCAATTTTCCCCTCTTGTGTTTGTTAATAATTGATATATATATACAGGGTGCAGCAACATAACTTCCTTTTTTCAGCAGGCAATAAAACAGGATGTATAAATCAGAAAGGTTTAATTTTGTTTCATGATTTTAGTACATATTTAAAGTTTTGTTTTCACATAGTTTTGAAAATCATATGAGATAGGTGACGGCCCCCATTGTCCATACACTGTATATACCGATTTCGGGGTGTTTGCCATGACCCTCACCAGCGTATCAGCGGGTATATAGACAATTTCTTCTCTGATGTTGACCTTCAAGTCTGGTAGGCTTCTCGGGCGGTTGACATTAACAGGGATTTCAAATATCCCCACAAATAAAAATCACAAGGGGACAAATCGGGGGAACGGGCTGGCCACTCCAAATCGCCCCTAATTGAAATGAGCGATCCGAAAAATGTTCCCTCAAAACAGCCATCGATGCCCTTGAAGTGTGAGTCGTTGCTCCATCCTGCTGAAACCAAATATCCCCTTGGTCAATTCGTTAATTCGTGGAAGGAAAAACTCCTCCAACATGTGACATACCTCTCTGAATTCAGTCATGTCAAACACCCGAAATCGTATATACAGTTATGGACAATGGGGGACGTCACCTATCTGATAGGATTTTCAAAACTATGCGAAAACAAAACTTTAAATATGTACTAAAATCATGAAACAACATTAAAACCTTTTTGATTTATTATATTGTTTTATTGCCTTCTGAAAAAAGAAGTTATGTTGCCGCACCTGTATATATCTATATATATCTATATATATATATATATATTATTCTATATATATATATATATATATATATATATATATCTATATATATATATATATATATATATATATATATATACATAGGCGTAGGAGACAAGATTCGAGTGAGTTCTCAAATTCGGGCAAGTTGGTTGAGGTATCGGGCATTTAAGTTGTAGAAAAAATATGAAATTATGAGAGCAAACTGGATTTTCAATTATAACCAAATAAATCTAATATATTAATAGTATTTAATTACTATAAAGAAAAGATTATCTACATAGCTTCTTCATTCGATTATTTTTTCACCGATGTAACAGTTCTTGTTTCAAATTCGGGCAAATTGGATGCTGCCCCCCAAACCAAACATCTTCCCTACGCTTATATTTATATATATTTGTTTATAGTTTATGAAAATAATCGATACTTTGCTTTTAAGGGGATAAAATACCATGAATGATTGTGACAATAAAATCATGACTAAGCATATAACTTTAAATTTAACTTTCTAAGGCGACATCAATCCATCGTTAAAACATCATAATCTATTTATAGTTAAGTGGAAGTATCACGTAAAGCCCCCAAAAATATTATATATTGTATATACATAATATATATATATATATATATATATATTATTATATATTATATAATATATATATATATATATATATACCTATATATATATATATACTTGCCACATTTTTTATCATCTATGAAAGAAAATTACACAAAATGCAAGGCTTTTAAGGATAAAATGTATGGATGGTAACGTCTTTTGAATTGTAGTTGAGTAATAAGAGTTTTAATCGAGTACTGCTTATTAAAAAACATAAAAACTATTTATTTTTAACCTCCATAATTTTTTCAGATATAAAAAATAGTACTATATTATTCTTTTACCATTTTTTTAAATAATACATTTTACAAAAAACATTTCAACAAAAAATAAGAATTCAAATTGAAGTACATAACCTATATTTAGTAATTTTTATCTTCATCAAGTAATATTCACCCCAATAAATATTTGAAATGGAATGGGTTAAGGACCCATTTCAAGGATGATGCATGGTTGTCCATCATTATTTTGTATTGCCCTTGTGGCCATTATGTCAATCATTGAAAAAAATCTACATATATTAATTTAATTTGCAAATACTGCATATAACTGTTCAATGAGCTAAAAAATATGTTTCGTATTCGACCTCAGTAATAATTATCAATTAAAGAACTTTTATGAATATTCGAACATGTGTATTTGAGAGATAGATTGGATGGAAAAATATAAGAAAAACACATACTTATTATTCAATATCTTTCTGTTTATCTCTAGATACGTATATAATTTATATATCTCGGACTGCACTACGCTCACGGACTGCGCACTTAGAAGGTGTTTGTTTTTTAAGCGTACCATTAAAGGCCACGAAGAGAAGAAAAATACATTATATTAGAAGAAGACAAGGTATATAGAAATACAGGTAGGTCACTCTCGAACATAAACAAAATGTGACATCACTGGAAGGGTTGTTTACCAAGGATTTCAAAGGGATTAATTTCTTTAACTCTCGAAACTTCAATCAGTAATATTGATATTAGTGATATTATTTTTCTCAGAGAAAATAAAAATAATATAAAATCATTCTTTGATTTGTTAGTTTTAGTTATTTTATTACTTTGATTATGAATAGTTGTGGACGAGGCTGTTATCTTTTCTAATAATTTCAAGTATCGTACTCATCCATTGATAAGGAAACTTAATTTTGGACACATTTTCACGATTTCGCCATATATTTGACATCTTTGTCAACTCACATCGGATCCTCCGAATCGATTTCACTCTCAAAAATGCTAAGAATAAATTCTTCTGAAAGCGTAAATCTCTACAAGTTTACTCCATAGACTGAAGTGTTCGATTAAACACTCATTAGGAAGACATCCGTGTGCCTCTAGAGCAAAAATTTATATCTCAATGATGAGGAGGGAAGCATTTGTCGTACCCAATCAATGGAGGTAATGACTATAACATCAAAGGATAAAGTTCTCGTTCTACAGGACTTCGGATTTGTCATTTGAATGATCAGAACGTCCAATTGTCTGTATGGGCGTGGCTAAGGATCTTGCCGGAACTTTTTTTTGTTGATATAATTTGCCATTCGGATTACTCTCATCATCATAAAGTGGGATCTCGTAGAGCAAGCAGCCCATGAGCCTTCAGTGACTCCTTCTGCTTTTTCGATCGTTTGTTAATTCAATTGCTACAAAGCACACTTCAAAGCTCCCCTGACTGGCCTTGACATGTACATCTCTATGAGTTACTGTGTCTTTTGCTGTACCACTACCCATATCAAGAATATATTATCTTCAATGGTTTCAATTGGGCTCCGAAATGCTAATACTCTCCTTGGCAATATGTTTCGATTAATTTAATTAAGTCAACCTAAGTGTTCATATTCTCATTAACAGTTCTGTATATTATTTTTCATCAATATTTCGTTGTAAACTCTATCGGAAATCATTCTTAGAACATGACAAATCCAATTTTATTCATACAAATTTCAACCCATGAATGACCCCTCCCCCAATCTTCCAGTCGTTTAAAAAAATAATTTTTGTATATACTGATAATATAATTGTTTCATTTGTTGCTTATATAAAAATGTACATTTTTTTGTACGGAAAAAAGTTGTAGTAAATTCTATTAAAAATTAAGTATATATTATTCTAGAAGTAATCCCACATGAATATATTATAAATTTGAAACCAAATGAAATTATAATCTTCCTAAATACACAAATATAATTGGATGTATGAATAAAATTAATATCAATAAGAAACACAACTTGCATTAAACATCTATTGCCATTGAAGTGTCATACACAGTCTATTTGCAATAGTACTATCAGCGAAACATTAAATTACATGACTGAACTGATTCATTCGATGAATATAAATCAATTAAGTTTGAAGAATTAATTAAGTATAATTTTTGTAACAAAACCTCCATTAAAGAAGGCATAACTTCACTCATTTATTATGGTTGCATTTATGGCTTTAATTTACCCCTGCTGTTTTTTAAGAAAGTTGTTTTAATTAATTAGTTTTCCATGAATAAAATAGATTCCAATACTTTTCAAATAAGACTTGAAGACGAACTTAAACGAATAATTACACTTATAGTAAACAAACAGCATCATTTTTAATTATATATATTTCAGAGTATATTCACGAAAAAATTTCTATCCCACCAATTTCAAAAAGAAAAAAATTAAGATGTGATTTTTCTTCTGTAAATCTTTGACGTCATGATGATACTCCTTCAGTCGTCGTCTATCCTAAATAATACATTTTTGTATATTATCCGTGAGCTGAACTTCGATAGCTCCTTTGTATCGATTTGCACCATCGTCGTCCTGGTGGTCAAACAACTTAGTTGCAATGTGTTATATTTTTGGAATAGCATCTTAGTACATCAACGGACGTGGGCATTCCTCCTCTTAGCCACTTTATTAGAATAAATCTGCACAAATTCACTCTTTTTGGAGATTTCGTCATCACATCGGAGGTATCTATAAGTAAAGAACAATGCAATTAAAAATTCATTCATTTTTTTAAAGTCAATAATAAAAAAATATTTGGCAGGGTCCTCTGCACTAACCTAGGCTGTTCTCAAAGTCTAACTAAAGTTTGACAAACCTCAAATCATATTATAGGATTTAATGTTGGAGTTATTACTCAAAAATACTAATACATAACAAATAATTGAATTATACAAAACTTACTTGATAGTGTATATGCCTGCATTGAGATGACTATGAATATAATGTGTGTATTTATAATAATATTATAGGGCACATACCTTCGGGGGTAAATAAAAGAGACAAGGAATCCCGACTTTAGGCACATAACTCTCCTAGTTGAGCGGAGTAATTGATACCAAAGTATATACTAAACCATGACTTCCACAAAAAAACTTGCTTCATGCTACAGAGGAAACGTCTGGAGTACAGGAATCCGATAGTTTTTAGAAGTGATTTTATAGGTTGAATTCCTAATTATAATTCGATGGGAGCTCCTCCTGATATTCCGCTATATAGAAGCAACTCTATCTTACAACCGAATTGCTTGACTTTGAAATTTGTGTTAAGGGCTCTGCCGTTGCGGGCCATTGTGTTTGTGGATTTCAATTACAATTTTGAGAGACAGACATTGATATTTTCGTTCCGCAAGTGTTCATAAAGAGTCCATCTTCATTAACTATCGATCAGCCTCCTCCTTGATTCGTTCGATGAAGCTCACTAATAACTTCGACCACTTTTGTATATTAATTAAACACAGATTCTTCTCTACATCTGTGTTGGGGAAGGTTGAGTAGGCTGAGGTTAGCCTTCAAGAGGAGAAATGTACAGTTTGGGAGCGTTTTGACTTAGGTTGAGAGAACTTCATGAGTGGCATGGTGTCCTCATACAGCTTTAGTGAACACAGAGACAGTTACTAAGTGGTGTAATTGTGGAACTTATGGGTTTCCTATCAATAACCCAAGGGTCCTTATGCGAATCAAACTTCTGAGGGCGAGATGCTCTAACTCAGTCTTAGTGAACGCAGAGCTAAGCACTAGGGATGTGTTTGTTGGACTGCACTAAATCATATCCGTTATCTCAAGGGCTCCATACTAATAAAAAATAAATACAAAATAATCATAAATACAAATATAATAATTAACCTAATTCTATCAAAACGTACCTTTTTCTGAATATCGGACTTGACAGAGATGACTATCTCATTGATTAAAGTAAAATGAGCATGTTCTCAAAGGTAAATGAAACAGAGAATCGCTTTTACAAAAAAAAAACGTATTAAGAGTCAGGTATTCAAAGCCATGGTCTCGGGAGTCTGTCGAGTCTCACTCCATCAAACGAGGGCGGGCTTAGTTGATGACTCCTTCATCGGAGAATACGCCGCTTTGCCTAAGAAGAATTCTTCCATGATGGGTGACATTCACGTCCTCATCAGACTTCAGTCCCATCCACATCAAGAAACCCGGAATCATTCCTTAGGACTCCACAAAAAAATAATTATTGACCACTGTTAATTGTTGTTTGATGAAGCAAAACAATGTGACGTCAGTATATAATTAACCGGATGATCCTAGGTATATACATTATTTATTTTCTATACGTTCGTAAAAGCCAAAGATATCAATGTTTCAATCTTTGCACAACCATTTGAGTAAAAATGAAATATAATTAGAAATAACATAGATTAAATATATAATTTATTTTTCTCAGTAAATAACGTAGTCAACACTATTTCAAATATCAGTGATCGAAGTTTCGAGAGTTAAAGAAATTAATCCCTTTGAAATCCTTGGTAAACAAGCCTTCCAGTGATGTCACATTTTGTTTATGTTTGAGAGTGATCTACCCGTATTCTATATACCTTGGTAGAAGAGAAAACGTGCTCACTCAACGACGACTCAGGAAGAAATCACGGATCCTTTTTAACAAAAAGTGATCTCTACATCGTTTGGACCCCATCCTAGCCTTGGTAATTGTTCTTGTAAAAATCTTTATGGTTTATTATAATATTTTTATTTATTCATTTAAGGTATTTGACTTCCAATATGGTAAATAAGTGCTGCGTCCCTCTCTGCAGAACAGGACACGATGGCCAGAAGGACCCCAACATCTCTCAACACTACTTTCCTGCAGATCCGGACCTGAGACAGGCCTGGAAGCTAGCCATTCGCAGGGAGCATTTCGAGCCTAGCAAAAACTCTGTTATCTGCAGCCTGCATTTTTTGCCCAGTGATTTCAAAGTAGAATCCTCAGACTCCAACCCACGCCGGAAGAGGAATAGGAAGGACAACAGCCTCGTCTCACGGCGACTGGTCAAGGAGGCCGTGCCTACAGTCTTCCCCAACCTCCCATCGTACTACACCAAGTCTAAGCCGAAGCCAAGAGGTGATAACAGCAGCCAGAATCGGAATGACAAGACATTTCAGAGGCATGAAAAGGAAGCAGCTGCCTTTCTTGATGGAGAGAAGTTCTCTTCAGTGGATGAAGTAATGGGACGGATTGATCTCTCCTGCTTTCCTGATGTCATTGTTACTAAAAAGAACAATGGGCTACTCATCTATCAACTGGCCTTCTCTGACAATGACCACCCTCCTCAGATGATCTTCACCATTGAGATCTTCCACGACCTCACCTTCCAAGTATGGATCGGCCAAGTAATATCCTCCCGGGGATCGCTTTTACACATCATCAGGGACGATAAGCTCTCCAGCACTGGGCAGCTGATCAACCTCATTGCCCATGCAAGGAACAAACCCGACAACCAAAGGACCGAGGTCGATACCTATGAACAATGCTACCAACTTCTCGAAGGAACTCTAGTTCAAGAAGGTTGCTCTGAAGAGACGAAGAAGAAGGTTGCATTCTTGATGGAGCAGCTGAAGCTACTGAAAAAGAAGGAAAATGCAAGGAGGTACTCGCCCACCTTGTTGGCAGTGGCATGTCTGTGGGAGAACACATCACCATCTCTCTACAGGATGATTCTCCATGATGGGTTCCTCACTCTGCCAAGCTCTTCTCATCTCAACCGTTTGAGCAGAGCATTTTCGGTGGAGAGTGGAGTCAGTGAGGGAACCAAGGCTTACCTAAAGGCTAGGGCTGGAAAGCTAAATGAACGGGAGAAAATAGTGGCTCTCCTGGTAGATGAGGTGGCCACGGCCAAGAGGGTTGAGTACTCTAACGGCACCTTCTTTGGGTTTGAGAAGATGGAGCCAACAAAGACTGTATTGGCCTTCCTCATCACAAGCATTTGCGGGAAGTACAAGGATGTCGTGGGGCTAAACCCAGTGGTCAAACTAAATGCAGAACTTTTGGCTCATTTTCACAGAGTTGCACTTCGGGCAGCCACGGAGGCTGGCTTCTTAGTAATAACTTCAATCTGCGATGGACACTCTGTGAATCGTCGCTTCTACTCTGAGATGCTTTGTGATGGCCGACTTAAGGTGTCCATCTCAAATGAGGAGGCCGGTGGACAATCCATGTTCCTCCTCTTCGACGTGGTACACTTATTTAAGAATTTCTTCACCAACCTTTTGCGGAGGAAGCACTTCGACTGTCCAGACTTCCAAGGGAAACGGATGAATGCCAGCTTTGCCCATGTAAAGAGTTTATATGAGTTGGAGCTAGGCAAGCCGATCAAGGTGGCTCACAAGCTGACAGCCAAAGTCCTCAATCCCAGACCGATCGAGTGCATGAGCGTAGAACTTGCAGACCGTTTCTTCCATCCTTCTACAATCGCTGGGCTGCAGTACTACAGTAAAGATCACCCGGAGTGGATGGGGACAGCCCATTTTCTTCAGACAATAAGAAATTGGTTTAACGTACTTAATGTCAAGACCACCTTCACCGGCATGAGGAAAAGGGACTGGTCGAAGGATCCGATCCGAACAAGTGACTCCGTGCAGCTCAAGTTTTTGGAAAACTTTGCTGAGTGGCTTGAGAAGTGGGAGAAGCAGAAGACCCTTGGCTTAAGCAAAGAGACTTTCTTGTGTGCCATCCAGACAAGCAAAGCAATGCCGAAGTTAATCGTCCATCTGCTTGAAAAGGAAGGAATGGACTATGTTCTGACGGGCAAGATATGCTCTGACCCTATCGAGAAGCGCTTTGGCGACTACAGGATGCTTGGAGGGTCAAACTATTACGTGAGTGTCCGCCAGATTTTAGAAGCAGAGAAAAAAATCAGGCTCAACTCACTCATTAGGCTCTCCTCTTTCACCCTAAAAGAAGCCAAAAACGTTCTAAGTGCCTCCTCCGAGGGAGAAGTGGAAAACGATACTAGTGCCCTGCTAGCTGCAATGGAGGTCTTTGAGGGCAGCTGCATCCCCAGTGACGAAGGAGATGAGGGTGCAGTCTTCTATGTTGCTGGCTATGTCGCTCAAAAGTTGGTGAAGTCCACCAAGTGTCAGGCCTGCCAGGAGATTGTGTCAAAAGGGAAAACTGTTCCAAGAATAACCTTCGACGTCGGCGTGGATCAGGAGTCTAGCATCAAATCTACAAAGGATGATCTCATTAGCCTTGTCACAAGAGGAGGCCTCACCTACCCCTCAGATGCCGTTTTCATCTCGTGCATGACGGCATAGACATTCTATGGACAAATCATGGAGAATCAAGAAATAAGGCAGCTCTTCATGAGATTCAAGAACCCCCAAAAGAGCTTTGTGGCAGCCTTGATGGAAATATTGTTAGTGCAGGAGGACAAGTATCTCCTTGCCATGAAGTGCACTAACGAACACTCATTTTCCAGCCTCCTTCCAGACATCTTCTCCAGATTTTTCAATTGCATGTCCAAGAATCACGTCAGCGAGATCAACGACACCATCCATAACAGCAAAAAAAGGGGTGGTGATCATCAAGACAAAATTCAAAAGAAGATCATGAAGCTTCAATCTTCAACGAAAAAATAAAACAAATAAAAATATATTATATTTTTGTATTAAATTATAAATACTTTTCAAAATTTATGTAAATACTTCAAAAATAAATAATAACTTGTCATAGATGAATGTTTTTTATGCAATATACAACTATGAATGTATATAAAGTTTATTCTTTTCCTTTTTCCTTTAGACCTTTAATCGTACGCTTTGTTTTTAGTGCGCAGTCCGTGAGCGTAGTGCAGTCCGAGTATATACATACATATATTTATATATATATATATATATATATATATATATATATATATATATATATATATAATATATATATACAGAGTGGTACAGCAAAAATTAGAATGGACTTTTAAAGGCTATAGCTCCATTGTTATTTGTTGTATGATCTTGAGCTTGGTGCCATTCAAAAGAGTAAACAAAATCCTAAAGACTGGTATCTGTTGTGTTTTTGTTTAACCAAAAATGTCCGAGCAAGAGAAGAAAAAGCAAAGGGCGGTTGACCTCCTCCGCGCCCAAATCAAACCAAGGTGAACACGACCCTGATCAAGGTATCTTGGCCACGGTTTACAACATCAAGAAGGCCATGGAGGGCATGGATCCGATTTCCAGGAAGCCTGAAACTGGGAAACACAACAAAAAACGAAGTGGTGAGCTCCTGGACCTCCTACAGGAGGACACCAAGAAGGGCCCCACAAAGTCCATTAGGAAGATGGCCGCCGAGAGAAACTTTGCCCCCATCAACGTCAACAGGGCCGTCCACCAAGACTTGGGCCTCAAGAGCTTTGTCAGGACACAAAGGCATCTATTGACGGCCACCATGAAGGCCAGAAGGTTAGAGAGAGTCAAGATCTACTCCGACAAGAAGATCTTCACAGTGGACGCAGTGCTGAACAGAAGAAATGATCAACTCTTGGCAGAAACAAGAGGTCAGGTGGAGGGGTATTATAGGACCAAACATCCAGCCCAAGTCATAGTCCTGGGCATCGTGGCCTCCGACGGCAACAAGATGCCCCCACACTTCTTCAGGCCCAATGAGAAGGTCAACTCTGATGACTACTACAAGGTCCTTAGGTACAAGGTCTTGCCATGGCTAAAGAGCACATTCCCCAGGAACAATTATGTGTTCACCCAGAACGGAGCCCTGGCTCACACGTCCAAGAAGGTTCAGGAGTTCTGCAAGGGGAACATGGCCTCCTTCTGGCCGGCGGACTTCTGGCCCTCCTCATCACCGGATGTGTACCCTCTGGACTTTGCTGTATGGGGCTTTCTGGAGGGCAAGACCAACAAAACCTCACATCCCCGTGTTGAGGCCCTGAAGGCCACAAGGCCACCATCACCAAGGAGTGGGACAACATATCGGAGGACTTCATCAAAACCAGCTGTGCCTCCAGTTGTCCACGTATTGGAGCCATCATCACGAATAATGGAGGACACATTGAATACAAACTGTAACTTACTGTATCCTTAACATATTTTGTTTCAGGAATTTGCCATTAAAATTTCTCTAAAATAAACTATTTCAGCTTTCAAATTGGCCTTTGCCATTTTCTAATTTTTGCTGTACAACTCTATATATATATATATATATATATATATATATATATATATATATATATATATATATATATATATATATATATATATATATATATATATATATATATATATGTGTGTGTGGTGTGTGTGGTATATATAAGTGCAAATATATTACATATATTAATATATGTATATATATATATTGAATGAGCTGTGCGTGTTAAGGCGTGTTCAACTCTCAATGTTGGGGGCGCAGGTTCGAATCCCGAGAGGGGATGTTCATTTTTGGTCTACCTCATTGATAAGATCCTAGGTTCGATAGACTAATTTTAACGCTATAATGCGTATTTATATCCTATTGGACGCAATTCTATCGAACCATATAGGCAAAAAAAAATGACAGCCAAAACTTTTTAATGTTTAGCCTCGGATTTGCTTCATGAAGTTTAAATAGGGCTAAACTCCATATAAAGTCCTATTGATTTATGAAGCAATGATCTACCAATCATCTCATATGGTTGTCTTAATTGTTGACATTCTTTTTTGCAAATAAAAACGGGATAAAAGTCCTAAATTCAGTGCAAGGAAAAGCACTTCTAACAATGACCCATATACTTCACTCAAAACTGACTGCAGGGGTGGAAGCAGCACTTGGCATAACTCCTATATAATTATATATACACCATGGACAGTATTGACATTGATATTTGTTAATTTTTAAGCTATTTTTCTCTATGCAAGTACATTAAAAAATATTGTCAATATCCACTTGTAAGTTTTTCGAAAATATGTTTTCCATTTCTAGTTAATAAATTTGATTCAATCTATCTCTTCTTTTCCTTAAAAGTTAAGTGAATTAAATCCACTTGGTCGTCTTTTCTCTATGCATAGAGTGTTCAAGGTCTTCTTTAAAAGAGTCCAGAAACTCAACGTTCCATCTCTATCGAAAATTTCATGACAAATAAGTTATTTTCAAGTGGATTAATCCGTTTAACATGACATTCTTGTATTGATTGTTTTGGCTTTTTAAACTTTATAATATATATATATATATATATATATATTCTATCTTATTAAAGTGTTTGTTCACGCTTTTCTTATAATCATAATATTAAAATTTACAAAAAGATTACAAAATGTGTTTATCGTAGAGGAAATAAATTAAATATTAGGGTGTTGTTTTTAAAAATTAAATGTTATTTTATGTCAAAGTTTTTAATTAATTAAACAATTATCTTCTGATTCTGAATCTATATATTAATCCACCAATCTCTGTCCGTCTGTATGTCTGCACGCTATCTCCTCCCACATTTATGGTCATATTTGAACTTTGCAAGTGATGGGACCAGAAATGAACCAGAAAAATTACCTTTTCTGATTTGAACTACCTACTTTTCAATGTAAAGAGAGGAAAAACGAAAAGAAAAGGAGGAGGAGGAGTTAGAGAAATAGAAAAAGAAAAAAGCATCTCATGTGACTTAAAACATATTCTTTGTAAAAAGTCAAACTTTGTATGAGGAATGTTTGTACAAAACAGAAAATTATTTTCTCTCTCCTCTCTTATATTCTTTTAGGTCTGTTTCACTCACAAACTAGCTCCAAAACCTACCCATACCCGAAGGGCGAAAATATGGGCGTCGTAGGCGCCCAATATGCGAGTCCTATAAATCGAAGTCATCAGAAATTAATTTATATTGCATTAAAAACATCCCTGACTTACTACATTCCATGTAAGAATTTATTTTCATAGTTTGAATATTTGACCTATCAATTGACGCATGCATAGCTTTGCAACTTGATACACTGAAGAGTCTCCAAATATGTGAATGGTTGTTGCCCTTGTACGGCTTTGAACAAAAAAGGAAAGACTTTTATTCTGAGAAGAAAAATATGTGCCAGGTTACATGTATAATTGAACATACTAATCGGCTTACAAATAATCTGAATGAAATGCCCCACAGCAAAGATTAGATTTTATCAAATGATATAAGATAATACAAGATGCGCAGAACGCAATGTTTAGATTCCTCTGATTAGAAAAGAAAAACTGAAACGTCACACATGACGTCACATTATCGATTTGTTATGATTTATGGCATAAAAATATCTATATTCTCTTTCTTTTCTCTCATTATCTTTCTGTCTGTTTGATAGAAGGACTACTACTTTTATGGACTAGTGAAAAATATAAATAATCAAACCTCTTCAGTTGTTAATAAATTGGCTGAGTTTCGGCCTGAAAATTGAAAATCTAATGCAAATAACATATTATTAAATCAATTTCATTTTTTTTTGCTGTAAATCATGTGAATATAGTTACCCAGAGTCAGAAAAATCTTTTTTTTATATGAAATTATATACGAGGTTGTGTGGTTTCATCGATATTAGTCCACCATATTATTAAATATTTAAATACAATGTTATTTATTTAGATGGTGTAGGTATTAGATTTACAGGCAAATCGTCTAAGTGATGACGTCACATTTTTTTATTATTGGAAATATCCCTCTTTGTTTACATGAGTTCTGCCCCTCCTGGGTTTTATCTAAGAAATTAAAAAGTTATATTTTTGAGATATTTGGTTAGATTTAGAATTGTACATGAACAAATATAAATTACATTTTTAACGATGCAAAACATAAATCAATAATGGAAGGTTATTTTTTATTCTTAAAAAAAATATTTAACTTAAACAAATTTGAAGGCAAACTTTTTATAGTTATTTGTTTGTTGATTGAAATAAACATGTCTTGAATACGTATTCCTATATTTTTATAAATTATACATAAACAAACTTAGGTCCATGATAATTTATCTTATATCTAGCATTAAATTTTCGTTGCCTATGTTGCACTCCGAAAGGCCTTTTGAAAGAGGTACCACCCTTGGCGTTTTTACAGATCCACCACTTCAACGAAGCATCTTCACTCATTTTATCGATGTCTCGGTCCACACCATTTGCTTAAAGTTGATTTAATGCTACCACGTCTTCATTTCATTTTTATATTTTTAAGGGTTAAAATATTAATAAATTGAAATAATAGTGTATCAATTAAATTACACATACAATAAGAAATAAAATCATTATTTATCAGGACAGTATTAGATAAGTGACTAGTATATTTTTTACTTAATTTTATGTGTTCTGTACTTTCAATTGTACTTTGCATTTTATACAGTATTTTATTTAACAATAATATAATCAAATGATTTTAACAATAAATAAAAAACTTAATACAATTACATAACAACCAACGACCTGTATTATAATGTAGGCCCTTGGTTGATATGTGTACTTGGATACCCCCAACATAGAAGAAAAATTCAGTCTACATAAAACACTTATTGAGTACATTCATGGAGTTAAAATGGCTGTCCAACTGGGTGAAGCCAATAAGTAGTTTTGGAATAGAAAAAAAAAGGAAATCCAGCAATATTATGTTTCAAGCAAAAGTAATCCCTTATAATGACGTCATTGGCATTATTTTGATTACTTTTTCCTTTTTCCATTACTCCTTAAGACGTGTTATTTCAACTTTGACTGCCTTGAGGATATTTATAATTCCTTCCTGCTCTTCTTCGTTTCATCAGCTGCTGACACGGACAGTGATCTTTCCTTTTTGATATTGTCTATTGTGCAGTTATTAAAAAGATCGGTGAGTATCATATTTTTACAGTGACGTAAATCCAGCAGTAAATATCCAGTGATGTCACCGTGTGTTATGTTTCTTAAAAAGCATTCCTTTCAAATGACGTCATTTTCCCTTTAATGACGTCACTTCTCGCTTTGTCACTTTTAGAAACTTGGTATTGTATTATACTTGGTATTCTTGACTGTTCATTGGGAACTAAAATTCCTTCATTCTATTCTTTCTTTAATAAGCTGCTGACACGGACAGTCATCTTACCATTTTTATTTAATCTATTATGGATCTAGTTATTTTATAGGTTAGTGACTAAGACACACACAAAGCTAATATTTGTTGATATAGAAACATTATTTTGGTGCTCTTCATATATGTAGTTCCTCGCATACATTAATTTGGAATGGATTTCAAAGTTATATGTTGATTGGATGTAAAACCCTTAACCCAAAGCCATTGAGAAATAACTTTTGTCTGGCCTAAGAAGTTGATTCTATGTTTGAAATGAAAGTTCTATTTCTTTAGTTTCAATTTCATACATATATGTAAAAAATGCTGAAATACTCTAAATATATAATCTAAACTGAGTGCTGGTAAAAAGTTTATCTTGGCATCTAAATTTGTCTTAATTGCTTTAAATTAGTAATCCGATAAAATATGCACGAATACATATATATTTTAACCATAGCCTAGCACGGAAGATGTGAAGAAGGAAAGAAGATAAAACCTATTACATATTTTAGGAGTATCGCCTCAGGTGCTCATAAATTAACGTCTAAAAATAAATTGGACAAAGTTTGCACAAAACTTTTATTGATTAGGTCATTTGAATCTGTTCACCCATAAGAAAAGAAATAATTGTATAACTTGTTTGTTTGTCAAGAAATTATAATTCTGATACTTAATACTTTGTTTCAGTTATAAATTGTTATTCATCTTCTGTAATATAAGTGTAATCAAAAACCAATAAATAGCGTTGATAGACAAATAATAATAGCTCCTGATGCAGTTGCGGATGATATACATAAATAAACATTTTTTTTTTCACAGTTCTTAAAACACATACAAAAAAATATTATATGTATTTAAAATTGAGGTAAGTACGTAAAAATACACAAATAAACATTATAGTTTAAATATTTTACCTCAACAGAGAATATTCTAATTAAAATTACTGATAAAACAGATCATTAAACTGCAACGTATTATATAATACAAATGACATCTAATTATAATCACTGATAATAATATTATTCATTATATCACAGTAAAATTATATAACACAGATGGTAACTAATTAAAATCTTTAAATCTTATTTAAATTACTCTAATAAATTTTCTATGACTTAACGCTACGATGGGAAGTATTTAATTTCCTCCGAAACCCTGGTCCACGAATTGTCGAAAAGGGAAGGTATCTTGAGGTCTAAGGCAGCGTACCTTGCCGCAGCCGATAGAAGAATTGCCTTCAATTCCCAGGGATGAAGGGATTCATTCGTTGTAATCCTTATTTAAGTTTAAAATTACTGTCTGGTGGGAGAATAACAACATATTAAAGTATATTTGTTCGCGGATAAAAATTACTTATAATTGACTTGATGACGGTCAATATAGTTGAATTAGCTTGTCAATTGGCAGAAAGAGCCACATGACTTGATAGAGCTAATGGACAGGCCAGGGGAGTATCAACCATGTCGTTGCTCAGTCATCTAAACTACTGGCTTGGAAAATATCTAGGTTTTGGACACCGTCATGGATGCCAGAACCAGGTCGGCCATGTTCAAGCTCCTGAGAGTCCATCTGTCCAACAAAGGTAACAAACGCCTTCACAATATAGAACACATGTTGTGATCTGCGCGGAGTGTCCACAAACGATATGATGAAGCGTTTTTCTTAATTTCGGAACATTCCTCTGTAAAAATATTTAGGTGTTTTTAATAGTTTTTAATTTTACTTGTGTTTATAGTTATTATACATTTTAATATATATGTTTTATCATTTCTATATACTAAATGTTTTTAGACCAGCTAATCCTAGATGATTAGTTATTGTTATAAAGTAACTAGAATGAAAATAATAAATATTACACCCACACACTGCTCGTACCATTATCGGAATCCCAGCTTCGAGAAGAATTTAGCTCCTGCATGACCTGCAAACAGCTTATCCGGATGAGGGAGTGGATAGCTAAAATTGCTTGTCCACAACCGGGATATAGTTTGTTGGAAGTTGGCATATACACGACTTTGACTACTGGGATTCAGTACCGAAGGGAGGTCCATTCCGACGTTTTGACCCGTTCCACGGTATCTTTCTCTATTATGGCCCTGAGTTCGGCTTTGACTGAGTCCATGAGTGCGAGAGGAATAGAGCGACTTCACATTAACTTGAAGCGATAACGTCCTGAACGTTATCACCCTTGATGACGTAATCTGAGGTATTGGAAAAGATCTCCCGATATTGCTCCCAGAGACTCTCAACTCCACCTGTAACCAAAGAGACGACAGGAGAGTCCCACTTCTTTTTCAAGGAGATCATATTGGAGTTTTTCTACTGCGGCATACTAGCGAAAGGGAGTGTTTTTGTCGCAATTTGAGCACGTCTTGCTTCGAGCTGGGCATTGATGCTACGACCCGAAGTAACATTATTCACAATTTCTGCATTCCTTCTCTAAGGTATCTCTCTTCGTTGCTTGTGCCTCTTAAAGGTGTACGTTGATCGCCACAGGATCCCCTCTGCTCCCTTGTACTCCGGCACAGCGTATATCTCGTTTCTCTTTTTCATGACCGCCGTTTGGGCCAGGGAAGAAGACTCAAGTGCCCTTGCCAGTTCACACTATGTGTCCCTGTGTAAAGCGTGCCTCTCTCCAGTGCGATCTGTCTCAGCTATACAGAGGCAGAATTACGTAAGACTAAACCCATGAGAATTGTATTGTAAAAAAAGCAAAAGGAAAATGAGGGAGTTTTACTTTACCCTTTTTTACGAAGGTGGTTACACTTTGAATAAAAAGGAGGGAGTTCCCATTCCACAGGTTAGGGTATTCCTGATTAGTGTATCAGAACTACTAATATGTTACGTAGTTACTGAAATAATTTGACATATTGAGACGTTAGTATACTCATAGTGCACACATTCAATCTGCAGTCATTCAAGATAACATGTACCTTATGGGGTATTATAGAAACTAATATTAAGATATCAAAATTTATCCCCCGCGAAAGTTGCGTCATAAGAAACAAAATGATGGAGAAAAATGGATTTTGGTTTGACCCCCCCTTACCCCCCAAATTGGTTCAAAGGTTAGTTATAAAACAAAACTTTTTGTTATTACTTATTTGAAAAAAAATAGTTTTACAAAATTTAGCTATGATCAATTTATGACTTTGTTATTTTTTGCAAATTTTCGTTAAATATTAAGTGCCAATAAATGAACATAAGTGCTGACGCACCAACCATTTTTTAAATAACGGCTCCTACTACGGTTCTTTTATAGTTTCAAGAAGGAAAAAGAAAAAGAGGGTACTCTTTTTGATGTTTTTAGGTTATTTTTTAAATACGTTTGCTTTTCACATCTTAATTTTCATACAGTAACTCCCTCATATGGTTGAGAATGTAAATCTATGACGTTGATTATATCAATATTTCTCAAAATACCACTTTCGAGCCGGTATGTGGAGATGGGCATTTTGTACAATTTAATCTATTAATATATTCAAACGCATTATATATATCTATATATTAAAAATGGCCCTCAAAATTATACTGCAAAGAGTCAACATTCAAACTTGTTGCCTTTTAGATGTTGTGTATACATGTTTTAGATGCTGTATTTTATCACATTAATTATCCAAAATGTTTGTCTTAGTGTGTTTTTCAGATTGTATTTTATCTAATTAATTATCCCACAAAAGCAAAATAAACTCAAATTTCGATTTTTTAATATTTTGCTTTTTTGCTTTTCTTATAAATAAACTATAATCTGTATCAATGTATATTCTGATAAATACATTAATGTTTACATCACAAGTATATATTCCTCTTGTTTATATTTGTTGTGTATAACAAAGAGTAAAAAAAATACCAATACTATGCTTCAATCATTAAAATGCATTGGTTTTATTTAAGTCGTAAATATAGCAATACTTCTCTTGAAAAGAGTTCGTATTTTCTACATTAGATACTTCAATATGTAAATACGCATTAGCTTCCATTGGACAAGCGTTAATATTTAATTACAGTGGTTAGTATCTTATCGTGGGACATTAAATATTAGTAATTAGAAATTGTGGATAAAATATTCCATGCTGTGTCATGCAATGTTTATCTTACATGCAATTGTTGATTACTGATTATGTGAATGACTATTTTTTGGGGTTATTTTCATTTTTTTTTGTTGGAATATTTAGAACTTCCTATTTGTTGACGTGAGATAGAAGCAGTCAGCAGTGGTTTATCAAAAAAATCAAATTTTAAAGTAATGAAACAATTGGTTCGGAATTTAATAGATATAAAATATCGGCCTCTCCTCTAAAACCGATTATTGTATACGAAGTTCTGGAGAAGCTTTTTATTGTATACTAAAAAAATGACAAAACTAATTATCCCTCTCAAAAGAAAAATGTTTTAACATAAAATAGATCCAATGACATAGTTTAGAAAAGGTCTTCGAATAAGGACTGAAATGCCTTCTCGAATCGTGTAGGATTTATAAAATATTGTACTCTTGATCATTTTTAGTTAACCCTTTACACGCCAACCGTTCCCATTTTGGGAACATACTTTTCAAGTCGCGTCCTCTATATAATAAAGTAGAAAGTTTTTGGCTGCTGTTTGTCTGTTACAAGTAGGCGGCCCCATGCCTGGGCCAATTCAGCTCAAATTTGCATGCACGTCCGATTATCATCGGGGAAGACATGAGAAAAAAAATAAAAGGCCTTTAAGGCCACCATGGGCTAGAAATGGCCTTTTTCATTTTTTGACTAATAAAAGCGATTTTTTTCAATAATTATTTTTGAAGAGAACTTTTTTTCTAAGAACTTTCACGCTGCATGTTGGTATGTATCTTCAAAATTGATGAATTGTCGAAATAAAACAAGGAGAGAAAGAATAAATGAATCCCGGTAGACATTAACCCGAGCAAGGCAGAGTTTCACAGAGAGCGCCTCAAAGTTAACAAACAGGTTTCTTCTTCTCTTCCTATTGTCAGAAAACCAGATCATCTGGGGAAGGACATGAGCTGCTTTGAAACCCCCTACAAACTCTTGAAATCGGCCAATTGCAGTGCCGAACCTTGCCGAGCAACGCTGGGCACATTGCTAGTATTCAATAAAAACAAAACTGAATGAGTTTATATTATAAATTAAGGCTTAGAAAAACAAAATATTTATTCTTGTAAATAAACGAAAAAATGATTTTAATACTAGTTTGAGGGCTTTGAAAAAACCGAGTTTAACAAGTTTTTGACTTATCTTTTGATAATAACAAAAATAAGGGTAAAACTGGTATATTACTATTCATAACTATTTTGAGAAGCAAACATACTAAATTTACATTGAACAATTTTTTAAAATAATATTAATATTTTAGTATACTAAAATCGATTTTTAAATGATGTTCCCAAAAGGGAACGTTGGCGCCTATTGGTACTCAATTTCATGTTCTACGTTTTTGGGTATAATTATTTGTTTCCTTTTAGTTTACGTACGTTATACATATAACTAAAAGACAAATGCGTGTTATAATTATTTTTTAATGGGATGACAGAGTTGAATAGTAAGTTTTAATATTATAATTTATTTCGATTAATCTTATGATTAAAATGATTAGAGAATCTATTAAAATATCCCCCATGACTTCCTCAGTTGTGCTATAGAGGAGATCGACAAACATCAAAAGTAAGGAAATCGAAATTGTGGTTCTAGGTTTCCAACGAATAAGAGCGGGATATACCTAGTGACGGAGAAAAATATCAGCATCAAGACTCCATCTTGTTGAAGTAACTGAAGACATTGACAATTATATGACAACTCCAATTAGACCAATATAAAGTCTGAAATCTTACCCTTGACATGGTAAAGAAAATTGTTTCCAGTGTGTGGATTGTATGAAAGACTTAGCGTGGATAATCCATCATCCCATATCGTGGATAACTAGGGCAAAACATATATGAGGAACAAGTCAGTGAGATTTGGCTATAACTTTGGATAATGTGTAGCTCCGATGGATATCCATAGAATTTCGATATTTAATCCGGAAAACACAAAACCAGGAAGACAATTAGAGTGAATATATCTGAAATGTGTGGAAAATATTTGCGACTAGTTATACATGCTCAAAAACGGGGGTGAAATCTTTTTATTATTCCACACAATTTGTAGGTTGTGGGAGTATTTAAGTGTTATTGTTATCATTGGCCAACCAAAACGATAAAATGAGCCATCGAAAATTTAGGAGGGATATTGACTCTGATACAACGTCAAAGTAATCGAGTGCCTCTTGGAGGACGTACTTCTAAGTCCACCAGATATAAGACTTGACAGAATAAATATTTTTGTAATCATGTACTCAGAAGGTGTGTTTATAGCAGAAAAATACTATAATTCAATATGCAAAGTGTATAAAAGATTGCACAAGGCATGTAGTCCTATTTATTACAACAATTAAAAGTTCCATTATCGATGAAAAATGTTGAAAAAAACATATAAAAGGAAATAAAGAACAATATAAAAAGTACAAAATTGTAGTACTAGAAGCACCAACGTTGCCAAAATGGGAAACATACCAAAAACATGACTTATAATTTATTTCTCAATTGAGTTTCGGATTATAATAAAATTCCCTGTTTTAACTTTTTCGTCTCTATATAAAAAATAATTCTCAACAGAGATCCTAAAAAATCAAAGATCTTATACATAAAATATCCCATTAGAAAAGTGTACCCGATAAAAAAAGGATATAATGTATAGATTAGTTAATATTGAGCTTTCGTAGTGGATTAATTATATTGGATATCCTTTTTGATCATTTACAAAATAAATGTATTTTCCATATCTAGTGTTATTTACTTATTATGTTTTAGATTTGGTTACAGTTAAATTTCAACAAAAAGACATATACGTTTTATATTATGTTAGTATAATGACATATAAGTATAAAATTGATCATTCTGAGGAAACGTTTGCGCTATGCTATTATTTTCCATGAAGTAAGCTAGGCAAAAAAATGAATAAAAAAATCGGTTGGCAAGATATGCAACATATCGTAGAAAATACCCTCGCCAGACGAAAAAGAACGTGGGTGTCCACTGGAAGGATAAAGTATTATCCAAGCTTCTCATCCAACAACAATGACTTATAAAAATAATTTCAAAAGATTTAATAATAATTAATTAATATGCATTTTTTTTTCTTTTAGTTATATAAATTATTTAAGCTTTTAAAATCTTAAAATTATTTTCATAATATTTCTTAAATTCATAGCTGTTACTGATATTCTTTATTTTATTGTATTTCTTCTACCCTAGAGCAAAAAAAAATAATTAACTACAATGTTGAATTGTGTTTTTATCACGCATTTGCTATGTTTATTGTGTATTTATTTCATCTCATAATAAAGCACAAGAGGACAAAAACCATGTTCAAAAGCCTTGAGAATCAAGGACATGACTATTCTTTGAGCTTGAATCAACTATTATATTATTGAGTATTTTTCAGATCCATGACTTTTGATTCAATATCAAAATAGAGAATTTGTAATTTAGTAATTGCTTCCATTTCAACACCCAGTAGACCAACAAAACAATCAAAACACTGGATTTCTTTGGGGAAAACATGTAAAAAAAGGTTAAAGGTCAAGAACTTTCAAAAAGTATCTATATATAATATTTTGTTTTCCTTATTTCCTTATTTTCATTTTTAAATGTTTTACGCAAAATAATTTGTTATGGACATTACTATCTGTGTTGTTATTATTTTTCTTTAATGGTTTCAACTAAAAAATCATTATATATATATATATATATATATATATATCACAGCTGCGATACAGAATGTAAATCGGTATTCAGTAAATCAATACTACCACGGGTAGATTACAAATACCGATACCGATATACAATATTCGGTAGAATACAAATACCGATTGGCAAACGGTATATTTGAAAGTCTGACTTTTTTGACATTCACATAGAGATAGAAAGTTATAGAGATCTTATTCCTTCAATAGATGATAAATATCGTTCAACTGTCGATTAGCCCCACATAACAAAGTAATTTGTAACTAGGTCATCGTCAAGTTGAATTTGGAGTGATGTATATTAATATTGTTTCATAAAAAATGAACAAATATTCATGAAATTACGTTTGGTTTTTTAAGTACTAACGTACAAGTGAGAGCGCTCCCTTGTGTGAAAAACTTGATCTTTGCAAAATAAACCACCAATGGACAACTGATAGTATTATAGAGCAGATTATAAAATATACATTAAATATAAGCACATGCTATGCATTGGACACTAGAGTACCCGAAAGTGCATTTAATATCGGACAACGTGTAATAAAATACAGTTAATGAAAAAAATGCTATAGCCTTCCACTCAAACAAAATCCAGTACATATATGATATATGATTTAATAAGAGTAGTATGTATTATATTTCAAATAATCTCTAATATTTATAACAAATATTGTATTTATTGTCCTTTGTTATAAATTGTCGATATCAAATGCATATGAAGAAGTCACAGAGCAGATACATAAATAAATTTCTCTTTCTTTCTTATCTACCGCACCGAATTATCGATTGATACTGTAGATATATAATAAAATCTACAGATTCCAATATCGAACGATAAGGTATATACCGAATACTGAATCGCGGGGTAGATTTTTCTACCGGATCCCAGCTCTGATAATATATATATAAGTATATATATATACAGGAACGGAGTGGGAAGAATTTATCCACAGGGACAATTATGCCCTCGCCGGCCTTATACCGGCTCCAATATGCCATTAGGAGGCTGTCAACGGCCCGTTTATGTTTTTTGAGGCCAGCGGCCCACCGGAAATAGTCCCGGTACTCCCGGTATCCCGGTGGCCACTCCGCCCCTATATATATATATATATTCTAATCTAAAACCTTTCTTAAGACTAAGTGTCAATCAACCCGCTATTTGTTTTTCGCGTTCCTAGTAATGTGCTAAGGAATGCCCTCCTTCTATTGCCCTCTCGCATAGCACTCATTCACTTTGTTCGTTCAAGGTGTTTACTATCTTAATTGCCCTTGAATCCGCCCCACAATCTTTATGTTTTCCCTTCCCCTCTTCAACGTATTAATTACTTCGAAAAAAGGAAGCTCTTAATCTAAGAATTAAGAGAAAAATATAACACATTGCCCTTATCCATTGCTAAGCAATTTATGATTATTTATGTGGAGAATAGATAGGCACACGTATGCTACCCTTGAAAAAAACTAGTTCTGCATCACCTTAAATGATACCTTGTCCAGGAAAGTAGTGTGGTGTAACGATAAATGGAAATTGTAGTTAAATTTGATACCTCTTATCAAACTCTATCATTAGGAATTTTGTTTACATTAACATTCTCAATTAAGTCATTGTCAAAGAATAAAAGTGTGCCTTCATATTACAAAAAATTGCCGCGAACGAGGAAAAAATTGTGATAAAAATTTCTAAAAATTAGTATATATATATATACGAGGTGTGATCAAAGTATCCGAACTTTGGTCATAAAACAAACGTTTATTATGATACAAGTATTTAATGCTAATCCCCTTCAAAGTAGTCCCTTGGGCTGCCACACACTTCTCCCAACGCTTCTGCCACTGTTGAAAGCATCGCTGGAAGTCCTCCTTCGGTATGGCTCTCAGATGGTCTGTCGCATTCTGCATTAATTTCTTCTCTGTCTGAAATCTGGTCCTTTTAGTTGCATTTTCAGCTTTGGGAAAAGCCAAAAATCGCAGGGAGCCATGTCAGGAGAGTAGGGAGTTGACGAACCACTGGTGTGCTGTGTTTGTCAAGAAGTTCCGAATTAAATTTTGCTGAGACTCTCCTGAGGCCCAAGTCGTTCAGTCAAAAATGATGAATGGAACCAAAACTAATATTCACCTCGTCTACAAGTTCTCTGATCGTGATTCGGCGGTTCTGCATCACCAGGTTCCTCACTTGATCAATGATGGCATCGTTTTTTCGATGTTGAGGGTCTCCCTGAGCGTGGTTCCTTTCAACTGACAAGCGGCCATCTTTGAAGCGGTTGTACCACTCCTTATCTGTGTGGTGCCCATCGCTTCATTTCCAAACACTTTTTAATCTTGCGAATTGTTTCCACTTGCGAATCACCAAGATTAAAACAAAATTTATGCAATAACGCTGTTCGACTTTTTCTGACATTTTAAAGAAAATAAATCCGACGACACTCACTTGCACCTGTTCAATCATGAATGGCCTGACGCCGACTGACTTGTATTGGAGCTAAGAAAAAAATGAGCATGCGCAGTAGTCATGCTCCCACCACACAGCAAGTCCCGCCCCCATAGCTGTGTTCGTTTGACCAATAAAATTAACGGTCGGATACATTTTGATCACACCTCGTATATATATATATACATATATATATATATATATAGATAGCAAGAACGACGGCAGGGGATATGTATTAACTTTCATAATTCATTTTTCTTCAACTGAAATGCCCGAACCTCAACCAATTTGCCCGAATTCGAGAACTCACCCGAATTTAGGGGGGCAGTTGCCCCCTTGCCCCCCTGTCTCCTACGCCAATATATAATGTTTTTTGCATCCACACGGATGTCATTCCATCATATCAATTAGGTAAAAAAATGAAGAAATGAACTCAATAAATTCAAATAATATCCTTTTGAATTCGATCTTAAGTATTCCATTTCAACGGAACATATATGTATTTAATGCACAGTATTAGACGCCCTGACATTGGAACTTCTTGTTTCTTTCTAATTAAGATTTGTTTCTGATGAAAATTGCATTTCTCTTGTCTACTTTGTAGCTATATATACGTTAAGAGGACTAAATGCTATTATATATTAGAAAAGCAAAAACAAAAATCAAGAGTTTGCATGGATTATATTTTAATGAGCTTATAATATCAATCCTCTCGTATCGAGTAAGTCTATTTTAATCTAGTATGTCGGATATTTTACCCTTTTTGAACTTATAATTTTAAATCTCAAATTTTAAAAATCTATACTCGTTGAAATTTTTGGA
>CP045890.1:13244479-13272625 GCA_013387185.1 Caligus rogercresseyi
TGAAAAGCACGGATATTTTGGGGCGTGTTAAAGGAATGTGTGAATGGTGCAATTGAGTTCAGGCTCTTGTTATCACTATTATCTTTCCTCTTTTGAGTTCCCTACAGGTATACAGAACAGAAGCAAAACAGAGATTCAAATAATAAAAATACCGGAACGGCTGACTTGGCCTACTTCATAAATGAAATAATAAGAGAGGCAAGAGAATAGTGATAAAACCTACCCATACCCGAAGGGCGAACATATGGGAGTTATTTTAATCGATGAAATCCTCTTCGAGAAACATAGAAGACAGAGGAACGTATAACTTCGCTTCCCAACAAAAATGCACATTGTTATGTAAGGAGCGTTATGGATCTCTAAGTATCTGATAATATCTCACGGATCCATATAAATACATTCAATTTATCAGTTTAACCATTGTATTAGGATATATATTAAAATACACTGTATCAAAACATAGATTCATCTTTCATTTCTCAGTATAGGGATAATAGGAGTGGCATTAATATCAATTTTCTTTTGGGAACTCCGCTTACACTTTTGGAGAGAATATACTATTCCCAAAAAAAAAGATATTTATATATAAAATATATTTCAGACATGTTGACGTTCGCAAAAAATTGTCGTTCGTTGGTCGTTCACCAAAAGTTATCGTTCGTCGTTCATCGTTATTTTTAATTAAATCGTTCGTCGTTCATCATTCGTTTGTCGTCGTCATTCTGAAAAAAATTAGAAAGGAATTTGTTCTCGCCATACTGAAAAAAGTGGTGACGTTAAATTAAAAATCTTTGTCTTTTTGGCGCAAAAACGACAACGAACGATAAGAAAAAATTATCGTTCGTCAAAAACTTTGTCGTTCGTCGTTTATCGTTCGCGAACGACAACAAATGAACGTTAAATCAACAAGTCTCATATTTATATCTGTCTATATTATATATTATACAATATATGTTTTGGTCAAAGAATTTTTTTTTGCAATGTTTCTCATTTTTCATGTCATTCTTATTATTGTTAGGAAGGAACGAGTTACAAGAATTCTTCATTATGACTATACACCGTTATTGTCCATCATATTATAATGTATTAAAGTAGTATTTCAGGTAAGTTTATATTTTTGTAATTCACTCTGAAGAGATCATAATTATGTGCATTATATGTTATAAAGGAACCCCGATAGAACTATGTTTGTTGATGAAGCCAACAGGAAATCTCTATTTCTAACCCGTCGGCTATTCTGTGGTCTTAATGATAATTTTTTGCACTGAAAACCCACGCAGTCACATAGTATTTTAAGGTACCCATCACTGGTCTGAGATCACAAGACCGTCCAAGAACTCGAAGCATGGAAGAATATGATACACTCTGGGGCAAAATCATTCAATGAACAAGGGCCAAGTTGCCTTAAGGAAAATAAGCATTATGCATAATTTTCATTATACAAGAAATTAAACATTTAATATTTTCAAAATAAATTTGTCGGATAAAAAAATGAAGTAAGAATAAATTATTTTTTAGAGTAGTTAAAATGACATTAAATGAAAATAACTCATATTGATGTCACATATTTAGTATGTTTGTCCAGGCTTCATTTGTACAGCATGGAAGGACCTCATAAAACGAATCCTATGAAAACGGTTAAAGAAATATATGTTCATTAGCTGAAAAGTTATATTTAAGATTCTTTATCCTAATAGAATCGCAGTGTCGTTGTTCATATGAATAAACATTATAGCAATTACTCCAACAAACATAGGATCTTTTTTAATGAGATACTCTCCTATCCCTATCGGGAAATCGAACCGGCGCCCTCAAGCTAGGAGTATTTTAAACTATATGTATTTATAATTTTTTTCAAAAAATGTGAAAAACGAGCGTTGTTTTTCAATGAATTTGCTGTATATTCATTATATCATTTTTATCCTGTTGCTGATTCTTGCGCTTTTGAGCATTTAATTGTCATTAAAACATCATGTAAATAAATCAATCAAGCTACAAAGAGAGTGGGATAGCCGATTTGGGATAGCCAGAAGGCCCATTTTATTCAATATAAAGGGAAGCGATAACCTGGACCGTTAAGACTTCTTCATCTCTCAATGTGGGGACGCAGGTTCGAATACTCCCGAGGGGAAAGGTCAAATTGGTCAACTTCATTGCTAAGATCCTTGATTCGAGTGACTAATTTCTATGTATGCTTATTCATATGCAAAAGGATGCAATTCTATAGAACCAATTAGGCACAAAATCAAGCAACAATAATTGAAATGAAAAAAACAGGAATAACCTTAGTAGGTCTTCCGAATACTTCAAAGCTCTGTATGACTCCAAACGTGTAGTTATCTTCCTTCCATTCTAATAGGCGATCTTAATGTCGATTTAATTATTTGCCGAAGTATCCTAACTAGACCTTTTTGAATGCAATAATATCTGGATGGAGTTTGGTTGATTGTATCAAAAAGTTCAGTCCAAATCAACTAGTGTCATGGAGAAATGGGAACCAGTCTTCTTGAATCGACCTAGCACTTATCCCTCCATCTTTGATGAGTCATGTGAAAAAGCTTTTTATAGGCCAGAAACGTTCTCTGACCATTACTTATAAATATAGAGATGCATTTCTCTCCTCAATCAAAGTGTTTCAAAATTCCACAATGGGTGCTAAAGAATGATAAATACATCTAAAAATTAAAAAGAAATTTACTAGAAAGTTTCCACGGCTCAGCATTTGCACAACAGGCGGCTCGGACCTTTACAAGAGTGGTTCACATTACAACTGCGCAGTTTATTCATAATCAAATGAAAAATGCGAAAGACGATCAGCTCAAGATGGAAAAACTAATGACTGAACATTATCTATTTGCGGGAGCATTCTCTTCAGAATTAGAAAAAGCGTATAGGCTTGCCAAGTGGCAGAGTCTGAAATGTCACAAAAAGTTCAAAAGGAAAATCAGACCATTTAAGACTAAAACTTTACTTATCAAAGATAAATACTCTGCAAAGACTATTCAATGTATTTTACATAAAGGAAAAAATAACCAATCTTAATGAAATACTGGACTATTTCCATACCCGCTTCCAGGAATTAGTACAATCAGAACGACTGAACTTTCCCAGGAAAAAAGCTGTTCTAGATGTAAGATCTTTACTCTAGAACGGATCACAACATACATTAAGAAAAAGGTTAAGATAAAAAAGCCTCTGGAATCGATGGAATTGATGGAGACTATTTAAACGCCTTCCGGAAGAAACTGCTCCTTTCCTTCTTCAGATAGGAGAGTCCATGGAATTGAAAGGCAGGCTTCCCAAATCCCTCACAAGAGGGATAATTGTCCTGATTCCAAAGAAAGGAAATGGCACGGACTTCAATCATTGTAGACCAATTACTGTGCTTAACAACTCTTATAGTTCTTCTGGTATTTTGGCCCAAGAGATGGAGCCGGAGCTGAATAAAAGGATTAATGTCTCTCAAAAGGGCTTTTTAAAATTCCGAAAATTTCGGATGTTTCGCGAAACGTACAGGCAGTTATCGAGTCTGTCGACCGGCGGAATAAATTCGGAGCAATCATAGGTATCGACTTCAAAAAAGCCTTTGATTCGATTTCCCATCTCCACATTCTTCGAGGTGTAAAACGTTTTTTACCCAAACGATTCTTCAATCCAGTCCGAGCACTCCTACTTAATGGGTCATCTGTGATTCTATTGGAGGTCTACAGGAAAATCAATTGAACTGAAGAAAAGCTGCAGGCAGGGATGTCCATCTGCCCCTCTTCTATTTGTTTTAGTAATGGAAGAGTTATTTCTTCTTCTAAAAAAATATATACTGGTTTGGAGTTAATTGGCAGACTACACACATCTCATCGATTTATATACTGACGACATAACTCTCTCGGTTGAAGCCAATACGGAGACTCAACTAATCAAAAGAGTTGAAATACTCTTGAGCTTTTTTGAGAAATTCCAAAAGAAGTCAGGATTGGAGTTAAATAGATCAAAGACTTTTGTTCTTCCTATTGGCGCATGGGACGCAAAAGAAGGACAAAATATAAGGGGTTGCCCGGTAAAAAGTATCTATTTTAGTAGTTGACTGGGGACCGGAAGGGATCCATGCTGATAACTGGAGAGTAATGTTTTCTTCAATTCTAAATCGAATTGCTGCATGGAAGAATTTTATTTACAAAAAAGGATTGATTTATACAATACTCAGGTTGTTCCTAGTGTGTTGTATAAAGCAACAGCTTCTCCTTGATTGCAGAAAAGGTCATTGAAAAGGAACAATTATGGCTCACAACTCTTTTTCATAAGAGATATCTCCCTGCATTAAAGAGGCCAAAGTCTATGATAGGTGGAGGATTAACTCTTTTATCCATTATTATTCCAAAAATTTATTTGAAAGTTTTTATCGATTTAACTAAAATCCAGAAACGGAATGGAGAAGACTTATCACCAAAAGTCATTTTTATTTAAGGCTTTTATATTGAACCATTTTAACGAATAAGATAATAGAGGTTTTATCAAAAATATGGGCAGTGGCCCAACGTATAATATAGAAGTTTATTCCAGTGTATAGTGGGGAAGTATAGTGGATATAATTCATCAAAACGCAAGCAAGCCATTCTTCTTCAGAAATTTGGGCACCCCACCTTTACTCGAGGAGTTAGCATTGGATCATGGCTCTTTTGATTTGAATTCCAAAACAAACTTCGAATTTAGTAAAGACGGAAGATTCAAATACCCTCTTCAAAGAGCTGCTAAAATGCATAGGATGCATGTCCCTGGCATCTCAAGATGATGCCTCCTAATCTCAAAGAAGATGTCAACACATAGTAAACTTTTACATGGAATGCTGGAACTTCCCGATGATTGGAGGAAAATAATTTGGTGTTTCAACATCAGGGATTCACGATGGAAAAAATTTATGGCCCCATTACAGATTTCCTCCAATGCATCATTTTTAAAAATCATTGCAAGGACTGTGGCAAATTATATGTCAACACGTTTTACATGCCTTTGCGGATTGTCCTGCAATATCAATTTTGAAGACCTTTCTAGCTCTAATGTTAAGGATTGAACAACTCTCCCAATAACATTATGAAAGGTGTTTATTGTTTGGTTTTTCGTTCGTGAAAAAAAAAAAACGATCAGATGCTTCAAAAGCGATTACTTATACTATCATAAATGCTAAGGCTCTTATTGCAAAGAGGTTTGACCACCACGAATACATCCGATCCGAGGAACTCAGAGCCTAATGCTCCAGCGGTGGCGAGATATGGAGCACTTTCGCTACAGATACCGTCAGTTGTGGAGACTCTTGGAGTGTCACCGCGAAAGAAATAAAATATTTCCCATCAAAGTCAAAGAGTCTTTTAAAATATGTAACAAGCATATATACGCCATAGTGTGTACTACCGCTGACCCCCCATTCCTATTCAAACATTCTCCTTTTCACACGCCCGATTTCTAACTCTAATCATTGTTTCCTCTTTTTTTAGCTCATTTTGCATATTACAAGTCACTCGAGACGGGAAGAGGAGAAGTTTAGCTACGTCATGGTTCCATAGTCTGCGCTATATAGTCAATATACTCAATGATATTTTTTTAGCGTTTGTTCTTTCCTACTCCCGATATAGATCCCTTATTATTATTATGTAGTATTTTGCTCATTTTGGCATATTAAAAAGCACTTAGACATGCCAAAATTAAATCACTTGTTTCTTTGCTTTCCAACAACTCCACAAAGTTTCATTCGAATCCGTTCATTTACTTTTGAGTTATCCTGCTGACAAACTACAACTAACAAACCAAACACACGCCAGTGAAAACATACCCCTTTCGTTGAGGTAAAGCAATTATACTCAGAGAGTGTGTACTCCCCGTCCCCACAACATTCCATTTCAACATTCTCCTTTCAACGCCCGATTTTCTATCTCTAATCATTGTTTCTCTCTTTACTCATTTTGCATTTAAAAAAACGACTCAGAGCCGGGACTAGGAAGAAGTTTTTAAGCACGGCACTGGTTAACATAGTCCTTAGCTGACATATAACATAACATCAATGAATATTTTTTTTAGCTGTTTGGTTTTCCTACTCCCAAAAATATGAGACCCCATTTATTTAGTATTTTGCTCATTTTGCATTTAAAAAGCACTTAAGATGCCAACATTTATCACTTGTTTCCTTTGGCATTCCAACACTCCACAAAATTTCATCGTATTTGTTCAGTACTTTTTGAGTTATCCCGCTGACAGAACCGTCAGTTGTGGAAACTCTGACCAACAAACCAACAAAACTAACAAACCACAAACGCCCGTGAAAACAATACCTCTTCAAAGGAGGTAAAAACTATGGAAACTTTATTGATGTTTTTTAAATATTTATTTATTGTTGCATTCATGTTAAGTTTATGTTTTTATTGTTGTGCATTCTATGTTATTAATGTATTTGATTTTGTTTGTTAATCTTTTTTTGAAGTTTTAATTTTAGACTAAAATGTCTATTATGTTTTTAATACACAATCACTTCATTGAAATAAAGATTTGTTAGAAAAAAACACATAATTCCAACATCATCTGAAATGAGAAATATTTGATATGCTAGAATTACAAACATTAATGTATGCTCATTTCTTACTGCTAAATAATATTCAATACATTTAGAAACCCAATGCTTACTGGAGGTTTTTTGCCATTAACCACAAGCTTAATATGGAAATGTAACTCCTCACTAATAGTTTTGTATTTGGTTATTATAGAGATTAAATTTCGAGGAATATTGGATATTTTTCTTATGAAATAGAAAGGGAAAACTGTTTTTCTCTTTGTCCTCATTTTTTACAAGCACAATTTTAAGAATTCGCGTCATAAACCGGGGTATATGATCAATAATATGGTTTTACATAATCCTCACTACTTATACTATATAAATAGATCAAATTGGCTCCGATTGTGTTGTTCTACAACTATCTATATCCGTTAAACTTAGCTTTGTTCGATGACTACACTTTTAATTAATGTTTGTTTATATCCTTCAAAACTCAGATGGAATCGATTTCTTTGACCATTTTGTTCTTATCATGTTTTTCCCATATAATTAAATAATATACTTCATTGAGCGTGAATTACACTCTAGCCTCAACATGCACTCCGAGATTCTATCCTGAAGCAAACAAATATAAATAAAATACACCCATTAGCTGAATACACTGAACTGAGGAGCTACTTTACGTTGGAAAAACAGTTTGATCCCTGGGGTCCGTGTTTCCCATAAAGTTATTGATTCTTCATTATTGTCCATATCAATACTTAGAGATTACAAAGAGGTTTCTCTCGCAAACTCATCATTAACCATATTTCATTTCATTTGGTAACACTGTTTTCTTTTTTTTTCTACGTCCGATAGTCAGAGCAATGGTCCATTTATCAACCCATATGAGCAAACAAAATGAACATTCTTATTGCCTTGAGTATGAGCTGTTGCTTTGTTCAATTAATATAAATAGGGTGGAAGTGGAGGAGTCCATTCAAAGGGTTCGCCAATGACGTCATGGATGTAGCCAATGACGAGAGACAATTAAATTTTTAAGGATGATTTCTTCTTTCTGAAATGATGTTCACTTCTAACAACTTAAGAGTATACTAGTTTATTATTATTATTCCTTCTCCTTTCTTTAACCAATCACGTTCCAAAAAACATCCCTTTTTATTATCCTTATCAATATTATCATAAGAATTATATAAGTCCTGAAATATTTGACTGTATGTTTTTTGTAAATATTTTTGGGAAAAAACCATGTCATCCTATCGATTATTATCAGGAAACGACCGGGTTCCCGGCCCAGTTTGCGGCTTTTTTAACGTCCCGGCCCGGTGCTTAAAAATCATCGGCCAAGACTTTTATATTTTCGTTCATTCGTCATTCTGTAATTATTAGAAAATAATTTTTTAAATTTAAAAAATTATTTAAAAACGTTTTCCTTAAAAATGTCATCACTTTTTTGGAATTTCTTTTAAACGTCGTCACTTTTTCTTTTCTAAAAAAACTGTCGTCACTTGCAGAATGACGAAGGAACGAAAGTATCTGAAGTCCCGGCCCGGCACGGGTCCCGGCGAAAAAAAGTGTCCCGGTCGTTTCCTGATTATTATCTATTAAAGCGGTTCTTTATAATCCAACAAGAAGGCATACATCTTAATATAAAACGTTAACTTTTAATTTCAAAATGTCAATGAATGTCAGCACACACATTCAAAAATGCTGATTTAATCATTATTACCTCCGCCGAAGGAGGTATTGTTTTCACTGGCGTTTGTTGGTTTGTTGGTTTGTTTTTGTTGGTTTGTTGGTTGGTTTTGCAGCGGATAACTCAAAAAGAACTGAACGATTTGGATGAAATTTTTGTGGAGTTGTTGGAAGTGCCAAAGGAAGAAGTGATTAATTTTGGCATCTCTGAGTGCAGAATTAAGGCGCCAATGAGCTAAATACTACTAATTTTTCAAGTTAGCCTACTCTATCCAATAGATGTCCCTGGCTGTGAAATTGGGTGCCGGGAGCGCTTCCTCTCGGATTTCCGTCTAGGGGAACCCTCCCCCGTCTCTCTACGCCTCCCCAGTCGTGAACATCCGCCTCGGAAGCTCATGACGGCGGAGGTTTGCACTCTCTGAGTGTATATATGCCTCTAGTTTTATTGATTGCTATCAATTCATAAATGATTCAAAATGCATTTATATTTCCTCTGGAAGGTATATTTGTATAAAATGATTTTTCGCATCTTTATATCAATATCAAGAACAAGGCAACTACCGTTATGACGGGTTGAAGACATTATGGAATCAATGATGTGGATTCTCATTTAGAATAAATTGACCATCATCAAAATATATTATTGAAGCATGAATATATTTGAGGTTCTCACATGATTTTTAAACACGGGACTTTGATGATGATGATAATAAATGGGTGTAAACAAGCAAAATATTAGGGCAACATGTAAATGACAAGCCTTTTTTAATTTGCAATATTTTCAAAGGATATATAAGTAGATAAATGAACTTCTTTGGAGGATTAAAATATCATAACTCAATATTTAGAAAGTTTGTTTAGCTCTTATATAGATCGGTTCAACCACACACGGAGCTAAATTCGATAACATACAAAGCGAGTGTTTCTTATTATAGTATTTTTTAAATAGTTTTATGGTATTGCTAACTTCACAAATTCTAATTAAGTTATTTAATCATGTCTAAAGGGGAAGAGGGTATTTATAACGTTTATGTGGAAGCCCATTATCGTACAAAACTAAATGCATATAAGTTTTTATTTTGCAGAGAGAAATAAATAGAGTTTTCAATATGCTTTTGATGAGGATTTTGCATGTTACATTTAAAATAAATGTAAATACTTCATTTTGTAACTACAATAATGTCTTTTCATTTCATTCATGATAATCATCAAACCTAGCTTAATTGTATAAAAGATCATCAAAATTATTCTCCTCTATGACTTTACGGCATACGTTAATAATACATAATACAGTCGAAACCGTGACTGTAAATATAATATAAGTAATAAATTATATACTATACTCAGAGAGTGCAACCTCCACCGTCATGAGCCTTCCGAGGCGGAATTTTCACGACTGGGGAGGCGTAGAGAGACGGGGGAGGGTTCCCCTAGACGGAAATTCCGAGAGAACACGCTCCCGGCACCCAATTTCACAGCACAACGACATCTATTGGCAGAGTAGGCTAACTTGGAAATTTAGTAGTATTTAGCTCATTTGGCGCCTTAATTCTGCACTCAGAGATGCCAAAATTTAATCACTTCTTCCTTTTGGCACTTCCAACAACTCCACAAAATTTCATCCAAATCAGTTCAGTACTTTTTGAGTTATCCTGCTGACAAACCAACAACCAACAAACAAACCAAACAACAACAAACCAACAAACGCCAGTGAAAACAATACCTCCTTCGGCGGAGGTAATAAATAAAGCAACCTGGGTAGGAGAAAGTATTGAAGAAACGATTGCTGAGGCTAAAGAAATACCTGTAGCAAGGCATTGTATAATTTAATATGATTCCATATGCTTTACATTTATGAACTACATGACTTTACATTTTTTCAGTTTGTCACGACAGTCTAATAGACTGTCCATAGCATTAAAATATACTGTAGCATAGGTATAACCATTGTGTTTCTAATCAGTTCTTGTGAATTTGCTCATCAGTGACTGATTTAATTTTAAAACTTATGTTGACTACATTTAACGTCACCACAGAAAATAGGACAAAAAGAAGTTATCTATAATTTCAATTGAAGGAAGAATATTTGTTAAAATAATAATAAAGTAAGTTATAATCAGGGCTGTGGATTGAACGGAAAAACATACACCGTTCTCGAACCCACGTTCAAAATCGAACGCCTGAACCGAACATACATGAACAGACGAACGGATTGTTTTTGTTGGCGTTCGTCCATCAACTTATTTGGTTTTCAAATTGTGGACGTTTTTATAAAAGAAGTTCAATCAATATTTCTTATGTCACTTCGAAAAAAAAGTGAAAACGTTTTTCTACAAAAAGAAGTACAATTGAACTTACTGCGAGCCATTCAGGGATAAAAGTGAGGACGTTTTTTTTAAATAATGGAATTTTATCAAATTTGAAAAAGCAAATAATTGATATTTTTCAACAAACGGTCGAACGGCAAAACGAACGGCCGAACGTTAAAAAATTGAACGGACAAACGCCTGAACGGAATTTTTTCACATCGAACGGGTGAACGGACGAATGCTAAGGTTGCGAAAGCCAAAAAATCCTGGGTATAATAATTATTTTTATATAGATATTTTAATTATACATATGTTTCTGAGATTTAAATAGCCAATTGGTTTTCATCCTAAGATAAATATTGTATAACGCACCTGTAAATGTTTTTAAGTAGCTCTATTATCATTAATGACTATCATTATAATTAGTAAAAGGCCTCTATAAGTCGTACTATTAAACATACTTACTAGTTAAAGCAAGACCAATTAAACACTTTAAATATGGATTGAAATGTGGAACTAATTGAAATTACTATTTTATGTCAAAATCACCACTCAATTTCAGTAGTAGCAAGTAAGAGCTTTGGTGATCTGATTATATTCTTAGACAACATTTTGAGACATATTTTAAAATAACTTTCTATGGCTTATAGTAATCACATCCATCAAAGCCATTTTGGTGTTGTTTGTTTAGCTCCTAAATCATCCCCACCTCACCGGAATTCAATCCGATATCAGCCGATAATAAGACCCTCTAGGAGCTAAACCGTTTGTTATTTAGTATAACGTTTAATTCACAAAAGAGGAATTCTTCCAGAATACGTTTTCCCCCATCAATCCCGTCGACTATTTCCAATTGTGTGTGTGTTGTATATCCTCTGCCAGCGCATTAGTATTATATCTTATTATTAATCAATTGAAGGGGGTGATAGTCCACAATGATATTGTGTTTTTTTTATACTCATCCTTAAGTTTGTTGAGTACAGTTGGACTTGACACTCTATCTATCAAGTCCTCAAATCATTTTAATCTCACGCTTAAGTGTTCTATCATGGCCAAAATAGGTATTGTTCCACTCATGTCCATATTAAGATATGAAGAGTACTTATTTGCTATATGTCTTGATTCCGTTAGATTAAGAGAGGCTCATAGAATTATATGTGCTTACGTATATATTATACATTATGTATATTTAGGTTGTACTCATGTTCATAAGGGGAAAATAAGTAACAGCTCCATTTATTTCATTTATACTCAGATGTATTTCATAAAACGGTATACATTTATAGTAAATATTTGTCTGACGTCTGGTGACGTATTTATATAAGAAAAGGAGAGAGGGACAGAAAGGAGCGGAGAGAAGGAGAGAATCTGCCTCACATACTATCTTAAGCAGGATAGGTCAATTTAATTCAGGATGCCAAGATTACTAAATGGCTTGTTTAATTTTTTTCAGAGCTGGGCTTTATTAGACAAAATCTACGGCCGATATTGGTAATTTTTAGGATGATGTGTTCAATCGATATACTTTCATTCAATTTGCATTTTACCACTATCGATTGATACAAATCATGATGGGGCACCAAACAAAGTTAGATCTTAAGTTATAATTAATATTGTAACAGGTCTCGAATTTCAAATTAACTTACTTAATATGCAGGCCTAATTAACACAAAGTAGATATATGGAATAATAATAGTTGTAAGAACAAGGCTTCCAACTTTTGAGTATGAATAATTTTTATGATATGTATACATATTATAAGAAAGTAAAAAGTTTCGTAGGAAATATTTGTTCATGAATGAATAATTTCATTCACTCAATACATTATTGACAGGGAGGGGGATTTTGAGAAATTATCTTGGGCAGGGAGGGGATGAAATCCATTTGGAATTAATTCATTCGTTAATTAAAAAACTTAAATTTAAAGGCCAGTTCTAACTTGCATATATAGGAGACTATTTTCAAGAAATTTAGACTTTATTGATATAGAGGTATTACATATAAAAATAAACATTATAGTCTAAAATTAAACCTCTAACCTAAAATCTTGTAGCAATATTAACTAAAATTAATTATTAAAATATATTTCAAGAAACAAAATTGTAATAAAAATGTAGACTTAATAAACAATGTCGCAAATTATAAATAAAATCACAACCGTGAATACAATTTTTGTCTGTCTATGGCAAATTTCCTGTACTGTCTCAAAATCCGTTGTAGAAATTGGAGATGCGGAGCAGTACGGATAAATCGTACCAGATCCCCCACATATTTCCACGGAATGGCATTGAAAGTAGGGTTCTTCATGGCGAAGGTGCTGCCGTCGAAAACACAAGGGCCCGAATGTCTTCAATGTTAATTATTTGTCTTTAGTTATTTTGTTCGCCAGTTACTCGATTACGCGATAAAATTAGCTACATAGCTCGTGGTTTCGCTGATGCCTTTAGGGGATTCTAAAATAGTCCAAATATAATTATAGCCGTGACAATTATTTTTCAACTCCTATAATGTTGACTTTGACAAATTCCCTTATGAACGATTTTTCCTGTTCATAATAAAGTTTTGACCAAAACAATTATATTTTATGAGTACTATTTATATAATCCAAATGATGCTCATTTTAAATCACCCTCTATCTGATAATATTTAGTAATGTCATAAATACGTATTCACAAAAAAGGTGTAATTTTTGTATATAAGAAGTATTATCCCCATATTAACCACTGCATTGATGACAAAACAGCATATCCATTTAAATAGTATAAATAATATTCTGTAACTGTCATTCTAAGATATTAGCGGGTGGATATAGTCATCAAAATATTTTTTTATTGGATCTCATTACACTTTGAGCGTGCCCAAATGAGTTCTCTCATAAAACCTTGGGTGCATATTTATAAAATCCTTACATTTTATGTACTTGCACACAGAGTGATAGTAAAAGTATCCAATATTGGACCATTGTATGCAATTGTAGAAGTCTCTTAGTATTTCATATATATATATATATATATATAGCATTTTAAATACACAAGCGTGTTATTACTTTAATCCCCTAGATTATTTAGGACGTATGTATATTGAAGGCCAAGTATCATATGAAGGGATATAGTTTGGACCCCACACCTAATTATATATGTACAGAGTGGTACAGCAAAAATTAGAATGGACTTTTAAAGGCCCTTGCTCCATTGTTATTTGTTGTATGATCTTGAGCTTGGCGCCATTCGAAAAAGTAACTCTACATCACCTCACCTCGCAACGACACTCAATGTTCTCCTACGCCAGTACAAGAAATACCAAAGCACCAAAAACGAACGCTTGTAGATTGTTCTTAGTTGTTTATCTTCTTTTATTGCATTTTAGTATTTTATATATTTTAGATTTTTCTTGAATATTTACTATACTTTATTTTCTTTTGTAGTTAATCATTGTGTAAGTTGTATTTTTGTATATATGTATATCAAGAATGTTAAATGTTTTAGATTTTTAAGGTCTTAAAAAGGAAATTAATTTTAAAATTGTTTGTTTATGTCATTCCTAACACAAATTTTCTTTTTTTAATTATTTTACATTATAACATGTATTATTTATATTCAATAAAGACCGTGCTTATGAAAAAAAAATCCTACAAACTGGTATCTGTTATGTTTTTGTATAACCAAAAATGTCCGAGCAAGGGAAGAAAAGGCAAAGGGCAGTTGACCTCCTCCGCGCCCAAGTCGACCCGAAGGTGATCGCGACCCAGATCAAGGTATCCTTGGCCACGGTATACAACATCAGGAAGGCCATGGAGGATGGATCCGATCTCCAGGAAGCCTGGGACTGGGGGACACAACAAAAAACGAAGTGGTGAGTTCCTGGACTTCCTGCAGGAGTACATCAAGATGGACCCACCAAGTCCATGAGGAAGATGGCCACCGAGAGAAACGTTGCCCCCATCACCGTCAACAGGGCCGTCCACCAGGACTTGGGCCTCAAGAGCTTTGTCAGGACACCAAGGCATCTGTTGACGGCTAGAAGGTTAGAGAGAGCCAAAAAAGTCCTCAACTTCTTCAAGCACAACAGCGACACAGTCAAGATCTACTCCGACAAGAAGATCTTCACTGTGGACGCAGTGCTGGACAGAAGAAATGATCGATTCTTGGCAGAAACAAGAGGTCAGGTAGAGGGGTATTACAGGACCAAACATCCAGTCCAAGTCATGGTCCTGGGCATCGTGGCCTCCGACGGCAACCAAATGCCCCCTCACTTCTTCAGGCCCAATGAGAAGGTCAACTCTGATGTCTACTACAAGGTCCTTAGGTACAAGGTATTGCCATTACTAAAGAGCTTATTCCCCAGGAACAATTATTTGTTCACCCAGGACGGAGCCCCGGCTCACATGTCCAAGAAGGTTCAGGAGTTCTGCAAGGGGAACATGGCCTCCTTCTGGCCGGCGGACTTCTGGCCCTCCTCATCGCCGAATGTTTTCCCTCTGACTTTGCTGTCAGAGGCTTCCTGGAGGGCAAGACCAACAAAACCTCACACCCCAGTGTCGAGGCCCTGAAGGCCACCATCACCAGGAGTGGGACAACATGTCGGAGGACTTCATCAAGACCAGCTGTGCCTCCGTTCGTCCACGTATTGAAGCCATCATCTGGAATAATGGAGAACACATTGAATAAAAATTATAACTTACTGTATCCTTAACCTATTTTATTTCAGGAATTCGCCATTAAAATGGCTCTAAAATAAACTATTTCAGCCTTCAAATTGGCCTTTGTCATTTTCTAATTTTTGCTGTACCACTCTGTATATATGTATTGGGTAAATGGAATATGCTATTAGGAAGTAATGGCCCCAAAAATGGCTAAGGAAGAAATAACGCAAGGTAGAGTTGAAAATGATTAATCAAATTTCAACAGAAGGAAGATCATATTATTTGTATATAAACGCGTTGACTCAACGCCTCACATGAAGTAAACATATAAATTGTTTTCACGTATAGGAAATATAAAAGTTAAGAATAATAGTTGCTCTAAGAAAAATATTGAATTATAAATTTATAAAAAATAATGTAAACATCAAGTATGTATGATGTGGTTGCAATGAGAAGGAAATGGACTTGAAGGGAGGGACCTTATTGAAGAGACCGTATCATCTAGGTCATAGTTCATTACTATCATAAACATACCACACACTGAGCCGGTCACTTGGTATGGATTAACGCATGTGATGTGCCAAAGAGATTTAAAAGAAATAAGGAGAGAGGTTTTTCAGGAAAAAATATGTGAGTTTAACAGCTATTTAAGACGAATATATCCTCAAAGCCTCTTTATTCTATCCAAATCTTGGGATAACTTCATCGGAATTTAACACAGAAAACATAAATCACAAACCTTTCGTTTATGAAGTAGTGTTGATTCGTCTGTTATGGGCCTCAATCAAAAGGGGCCCGATTCTCAAATATAACGCTATTGAAGTAAAATACCTCTTTATGTTTTATATCTCTATGTGCCTATTCACATAAAGCATAAACCACCAACCTAGGGAATCGTGTTTTTTCATGTATTAAATTGTTTATATAAAACATCTTATGAGGTCTTTTTATGAAGTTGTAGATTCTGACGACTATTATAAGAACAGAAATAAACAATTATAATGTTTGTTAAACGACTTGATTGCCAAACAGTCAGTTGATGCATGCAATTAAATAAATTAATAAAAATCTCAATATAAGTAACTTATTTGGATCAAACATATAGAGGGAATGTATTATATCTATTCTTGTGCACAGCATCGAAACTTGCAGCCACCCATCAGAACTTTGATAGATGGATATGTAGTACACATACCAGGTCGATGCAACGCCCTAATGCATTATTTTGCCCATAAAGTATGAAAATCCTCAGCGATGTCCCCACTCCCCAACGATGGTACTGTGTTTGAGGGAGGAGTTGATGGAGCTTCACACCTCTTAATTCTGCCCTGGACGCCTTCTTAGTGTATTTGTTTATTATTTTTACAACCTCATTTTTTATTATCATTCTTAAATCCTTTTTTATATTTACCTGTTTTCATGTTTTAATCCATACGAATACATTATTTTATTTGCATACTATTTGTAATGTGAATTTTAATGAAATGCATTGATAATTTTGAAAAAAGTATGAAAACACCAACATGTTTTTTTTGTTTTTTTTAAATGTATTTCATGACACTCTTCTAAAAATATTCATTGACAATGATGTAATATACGAGTGAGAAAGGAGTTAACAATAAAATAATGGTGGGGGTATTAATAGATCTTTAAAAAACAGGTAAGTGCAGTAATATTATAAAAAGATACTAGACAGTTAATATTAAAAAACAGGAATTTCTTAAAACAGTAATCAATTCAAATCTAACAATGTTAATATCAATAATAAATATTTAAAAAATTAAATTAAAAAACACCGGAAAAGAAGATCGGATAAGGCTTTAAAAGAGATGATCAAGTTGATTTGATTAAGAAGGGGAGGGGAGAAACACAACATGTTTGATACACCACGCCACCTACTACAATTACAAAATATATCCTGTTCCGATGGTTTCCTTATTACAAAGTACATGTAATAAATGCAAGAAATTTATCATTAAAATTAACTTCTCAGCTCTTGAATGATTTTTTATGACTGCCCATTGAAACTTGCCTAATAACAAATATTGCAAATCCTCGAAAACGAATTTTGTTTTTTTTTTTTGATATATTCTTCTGATGTATTAAAAAAAGTCGTGGCAAACGTAGTTTAGCCTTCATAATAATTAATCTCTTTATTTTCCCGTGTATAATAAAATGTATCCTTGTGGGAAAAGGTGAAATCAAGGACTCGATACAAATCACATTAACAAAAAAGAGGCGAGATAGTGTCAACTTGTTAGAATTTATGATCTTCCAATGATAGGAAGCCCCACCCATATGGTATTTAGATCTAACTCAAAGGAACCCAAATCTAAAAATATTGAAATTTGTATTATATATATAATATAGAGTTAATTAAATGCTTATATATACTCAAAATATAGTTATACATACTATCCTGACAACTCTATGCACAAGGAAGCTAAGGTCTTCTTTTGCACGATAATTCGTCTACACTGCATGCAATTATACTCTTAAGACATCCTTTCAAACACATTTCATGAATGAACTCACTTTAAAAGGACAAAAAAGGAGAATTGATCTATGTATATCTCCATAAATCATAGCCAACATACATAATAGTTAAAATACATAATGATAATATATGCTGTGGAAGTTATAAATTACGATTTTTCTTGTCATTGAATAACATTCGTGCTTAATGGTATTTATTCATCTTATTCTTTTCAAAAAATGCAACAATGACCTCAAAGTACGCTTCCATGGATGTCTTCATTTTATTAATAATAAATGTAGATAACCTTTTTTGTAGTTGTATATGTTTAATGTGTACTCCGCTCCTTTCGCATGAATTAAAAGGAATAAATTAGCATGACTATACCACCAGGATTGACCCTTCAAGCCTCAATATGTGCAGCAGCTACAAGAATGCACCTACATCTTTTTATCTTTAGAAATGTCAGAATGCATCAAAGGGCTTTGGGGCGTGAAGGTCATATTGAGACGTTGGAAATGAGTTATATCTTAAAGATGTATTTCAGTTTGGGATGTGATGACACTGCATTGGGATTTGAGGGATTTACACCGATCTATCGGATGCAAAGAAGCTTTATAAATGAAGTGGGGAAATACTCTCTCAGAAACTGCAGATTTTTATCATTTTTAATCACGATATATAACTATATAAAAGTTTATATTTGGCCTTATTGAGTTGTTGCCATCAATTTATATGGCATCATATGAAAAGCTTTTTAAATTTTTCATGATATTTGGCCGTTTTTACAAGTTTCATTTTTATAAAAAGCAGAGGCATTACTTTAATTCTATAAAGTTATGCACATTGCTTTTAGCTTATCAATCCTAATATAACATATCTTCGGTAAAGAGCCGTAATAATCGAGCACTAAAACCCATTTATATTCGTCATATGCTTATCTCATCTATAAAAAAGGAAAAGGCAAGTATTTATACTTCATAATTAAGGATACCTCATTGAATTCCGAACTCTAACGTAATGCAAAAGAGTTTGAATTATAATAAAGGAGCAGTTGGCATTATGAGATATGTCATCACTTCACTCCTCTCCGTTGAATTTGAACATCCAATCACAGCAAATATTGAAAGTCCATATTTTAAACTTAAAAAATATAAATGTTTTGTTTAAAACATTTTTCCCTTTTCTGTATATGTAAATTTATATGCTTTAATTCAGTACATAATAACTAAATAAATAATGTATCGAGAAGGATCCTCAAGAACAATTTGTGTCCATTTTTGGACCTTGTTCAATGTTGTATGTAATGGAAATTCATTGAATTAGGTATTTTAATGTCACTTATTAATATGAATGCAATGAGCAGCTCCTCATATCTGGAGAAATTTTAATTTTGTTTTCTCATCCATGACGATCTTCTTCGACGACAAGACGCAAACAATGAAACAAGAGTTGCCAATATAATATTAGGCTGAGTCATAAATAATAAGCTAGGTTCAGTATCTCGAATATATAAACAAGATAGTTCAAAAATTCCATCGGGAGTGTTCTTATCGCATATTTTTGTGTGGGAACAACTATGTGGCGCCACTCCAGTAGTATAAATAGTCAACAATCGCACCATTTCTACCCAACTCGCCGTTAAAAATGGATACACCCGACTTTCGCTCCCACCTATTGATACCGATCAACTCGTCAAAACAGTCAATGGGATCCAAAGGAACCTCATATCTACCTTCCCTGACTCCTACCCTGGCCTCTCCACCATCTATGTAGAGATGGAGAAAAGACTTCGATAAGGGTAGTTTTACTCTGGAGAAGAATACGTCATCAGGAAGACCCCTGAATTCGAGGACACCAGAGGCAATCGAGGATACACCCCGGGATGACCACTCGACAGATTGCCACCAAGGTTTCTCTACCAAAGAAATCCCTTTCCAGGTATTGACGGAGGATCTTGGATTACGAAACTTCCTGAACGATTGTCTCCAAATGTTTCCTCATGCCACGAATTCATTGAAGTCGGAGGGGATTATGTTTACTAATTTAGAAGTATTTTTTATGATTTTAATGAAAATGATTTATTTGATTGAAGCATCAAGTACGAAAATACAATATTTTTTCGGAATGCAAAAAGTAACTTCTATTTTTTGATTTCCTTTTATATTTACAATGCTGAACTATAATACTATGAAATGGAACCGGATGTATACTTATAAATGCATGATGAATTCAGTGTCATTAATAGGAAGCAATTAACTTGGAATGGGCAATAAAAATCTACCTATTAATTTAAAGCTCTTAATAACGTGAGAAACGAAAGGATTGAGCTTCCTGCTTTGTTTGTATATGAATGACCATACTACAATTTAGTTTATACGTTATTGCACTAGAATACTATCTACAGCTCAATGTCTAATGTGATCTAAATATACTTATAGAAAACTTTGTTGCTATATAATATAGTTTGCCACATATTATAATAGTATGATTACAAAAAAAAACGCAGAGCCATATAATATTTATAATAACATACCAATAGTTCAACTTTGAAAACCATGGGTTTGATTTGAATTATTGAAATGAATACGGATGTATAAAAAAAGACTCAATTAAGTTTGTTAAATAACAAATAACTGTAAAACGAGCTTTGATGAATAATAAAATTATTTTGTATATATATATATATATATATATATATATATATATATAGCTAGATAGGCGTAGGGGAGATGTTTTTTGGGGGGCAGCATTCATTTGCACGAATTTTAACAAGAACTGTTATAATCTATATATATATATATATAATATTATATATATATATATATATATATATAGCTATATATAATAATATATATATATATATATTCTAGGACAATAATGTAATAAATATTTTAATATTATATCTTTTGACAAAAATCGGTGATGAAGTAAGTTACTATACTTAATAGAGTAGAGAATTGTCCACACTTAAAACTTGTGTTGTCTTGGGTAAAGCGTAAAGTAAAGTAGCGCAACAAGAAAATGTAAACAAAAAAATGATGGACAAACCGTGTTTATTTTTTAACAATAGGTGCCGCTTACCATTTAACATTTCATTCAAATGTTAAATGGATAAGCGGCACCTATTGTTAAAAAATAAACTACGGTTTGTCCAGTTTTTTTGTTTACATTTGTTATTATTTTGAAACAGCTGCTTCATCAAACACCTCTAGCGCATATTAAGAACACGGTTGATCCATCTCCTTTTTGAAAAAAAGAAGGTTTTGTCCTGGTAGCGTCACTTTACTTTAACGCTTTAGTCTTGGGTGTTCTAATATGGATGTCACTTCGGGGAAGTTTTAAAATAGGAGTATGACAATAATAAAAGGGGGAGTGGATGAACAAATAATAATAATTAATAAAGACACGTTGAGGTATAAAACAAAAGAGAGTACTAAGATAATAAAACACAAACAAATGATAGAAGGCTGAAGTCTTAGTATATACTGCGTGGTGCTTATGGTAGGAGTCGAAGAGTGAGAGTTTGGAATTCGTAAGCGCCAGAAGAGCATGCCCGGTTGTATAGCTCCATCGATCTGAGGCGAGATAAAGGACTGCAGTTTTACAATGCCCTTTGATGATGTTCTGTGTCGAGATCCCACTCTGTGAACCCGTACGTAGTTAGCTCGGTGTCTGTGATCCCTTTCTATATGACTGGCTTATCCCGTCCTTAACTTTGAGATGGTTCCTTAAGAATGGAGCAGTCCCTGAAGTCATGTGCTACTGTATTCCGATCCCCAGATAGAGCATTATCTCTCACATCTCCATAAAAAGCTTGTGTAATAGGATCTGATGATATCCATTTTTAGATACATTTGAACTGGTGTAAGTATAGGCAGTGGCGTAACGACACATCAATGGGCCCGTAAGCAACATTATCTGCGTGGGCCCCATATGAAGTACAACATGTGTAAAGGTCCAGGATAGGGCGGCAGTTCCATAACTTGGCCAAACAAATACAATCATGCAATTCTCAGTAGTATATGATCACACACGGGAAAATAGCGACTGCGCACCTTGAATGCAACCATTGGTGACAGCGCACCACCACATCCACTAAAACATTGATGGCGCACCATGCATGTCCATGAAAACATAGGCTATTTGGTGATTGGTGGCAGAAATCATAAAATCCTGAAAAAAATCAGACGAGCCAAAGCTCAAAGCGTATATTGTAAACGTTATCACTTTTCACAGTAGACTACTGACTGAAGCCTCTTCCACACCAACCCGATGTTTGGCTATTGTTGTGCAGCGCACACACAGTGAGCGCGCACATAGACGCGCGACAGACCAATCCAGGACCCCACTTGCTACTACTGTGTTGTGTTGCCATTTTTTTATCCATAACTATTTTAAGATATATAAAGTTTTTACTCACATCATAGATGCAGCTTCCGGGCCTTACTCTGCGCAAACTCTTCGATCAGGTCTTGTACATCCAGCTGCCGGGCACGAGCATTCTCAATCGACAGGATGGCGAGTCCAGAGAGACGACTCTGTCCCATGAGCTCCTCAGTAGCTTTTAATTAGCTTTAGTTTTGAAAAGGAGCACTCTACGGATGCACCTGTCACTGGTATTGTAAGAAAGAGCATGAGAACTGTGCAAACCTCTCCGAAACTTGCTGTGATGCAGCTGTTCTCAATGAGCAGCATCTTTGCGAGCTCTCGCACTGTCTTGACTTGTGAGATGCGCTGTTTCAAGCAGCACGGAATGACAGCAACTGAAACGGTAAATCTTCAGTAATGTCATCTCTGTAGATGTCGACCAGTTTGCTTGCTTGCCGAAACAGTTGTCGTCTGTGGCGGTGCAGAGTGTCATGGGCTGTATAGCTTAAAAATTCCGCTGTTGATCGTAGACCAGTGAATCGCTGGGTCAGCTGAGAGATGACGATGTCCAGACAGGCGTTGAAGACGTGCACTCGAAAGTAGAGTCTGCATCTGCTAGGCGTTCGTCTTGACTCAGTTCGTCAAAATGCGCTTGCACCTTTCTCGCCCGAGTGTTCTCAAAGGCCTTGCTAACCCCCCACTTCTCCGAGAGACCCTGTGCTGCTTGTTTGGACTCTTCAAAGTGCTCGCGATAAGCAGACAGGTCTCGATGGCGCAGTCCAGTAGCTGGACTGCTATGGACAGGTCAGTTTCGTGAGACTGCAAAAGTTTAGACACCACATTTGTTCGCTCCAGGATTTTGCTTTGGAGGACAACCAGCTACAAAGGAGAACTTCTCCATTGCGCGTTTTCAGTATGCTGCTTCGTCCCGCTCCTCTTTCTTATGGCTCGTCAGCCCGATTTTTGACGTGCCTTCATCACGTCCCATATCTGTGTCGTAGAGCACTGACTGCATCGTAGCGGGATGCCCATCTGGTCGGTATAAGGTGAGTTGTGGAGCCGTTTTTTTGTTGTCTCACTCCGATCTGCATTTATGAACATTGCCATCTCTTCTACTGTGTCCAAAAAACACAAATACGCTCCACACATCAAAAAATGTCTCACCTTTTGTATCCTATGAAGAGTGGCTCGGTCCGTAATATGTATGTATACTTCGGCACACCCCTAGCTACGTGAGCTGACCCCTCGAGTATGAGGAGGGTTTATTTGTATTGTGGTCAGAGGAGCAAGTGGACCTAATATTTGTAAGTTATATTATTTTTGTTTGCATATAAATTCGTTAATGTCATTTATGTATTATTATATTATAGTTCGATCATTCCTCGAAATATACGTATTTACGGAATGACTCATTGTTCATGATCGAAAAAGCGTGTTCAGTTCCTCCCACACATCGAAATGCCGACTGAGATCCCATGTCAAATTGAAGGATGCAAGGCGGTCATCAAACACGAGCTAACGGAGGTTGCCTTGGCGATGTATAGCTCCCATGCGCAGAACCACGAAAGAGCAGTGAAGAGAGATGAGCCCCAGAGAGACAATGCACCCAAGCTTGACCGCCCAAGGATATCCAGGAATGCCACAGAAGAGGCTTGGAACGTATTCGTCGCAAAATGGAACATATTCAAGGAATGCTCGTCCATGCATGAGTCAACTGCCACGGCCCAACTCATCCAGTGCTGTGATGACGATGTAGCAGATGACATTCTTAAGGAGGACCCCGGCATAGTGAAGGGATCTTTGAAGGACTTACTTGCGTCCATTAAACGGATAGCAGTTGTACCCGTCGCTAAGTCAGTGAAGAGAGCTGAGCTATTTTCCCTCAAGCAACGGGTGGACGAACCGGTGCGCTCGTTCTACGCACGAGTTAAGGGCAAAGCCGAGACCTGCGGCTTTTCGAGCAAATGTGGTTGCAAGAGGATGATTGTTAAAGACATCACCATTGCCGGCTTAGCAGATATTGATATTCGGAGGGACGCGATGAGCCTTCCAAACGTGGATGATAAGCCTCTAGAGGATGTCCTCGCAATCATTGAGGCCCGTGAGACCATACACAATGCCCTACTTGGCGAGAACACCCACGTGAGAGCGGCGAAGTCGACCTTCAAGAGGGAAGGCGACAAGACAGGGCTGTCAGGAGAGTGTCCTAAATGTGGAGGACAATTCAAGCTATATACGGCCTCACGAAAGGGTCTTAATAAGACACCACATGTTGTTTGCCTAGATTGCTGGAAGAAGGATCGCTATACCAAAACCGACGAAAGGAGGGCTACAGCGCACGAATCGGGCGCAACAAATTGCGCAAAGCTTAACGTCAGTTCTACTTGGTGGAACAAAGTAACCAAGTGTGCTCATCTCGAGCTACACGATGGCACATGGAAGAAGTCAAACCCACCACCCCACCCTACCTTTGAGGTTTCCGTTCGAGCGGATGCTGATGGGTATACTCAATTGGGACGGGACCCACCAAATGCCGGGCCCACTATGTTAAGTGCGATAGCCGACACGGGAGCCAATATTTGCCTTTGGTCGAGCGATCAGTATTACAAAGCAGGCTTCAAAAAATGTGATCTTATTCACGTTAAGCATGGATTGACGGCGGCAAATGAGAGTGCAATTGAGACCGAAGGAGCAGTGCTACTCGAGATGTCAGTACGAAAGGATCATTATACTCGAACACACTCGGAAATGGTATATGTCAGCCCGACAGCGAAGGAATTCTACGTGTCCAGGAGAGCACTCTTAAAGCTGGGCATAATATCGGAGGGATTCCCTAAGATCGCTTCTGTCTCTTCAGGCCGCCAAAGTTGTGATTGTCTAGCCCGTACGAAGACTCCAGGACTACCAACGCGCTTACCATTCAAGAGCACGATAGACAACGTACCCTTGATGAAAGAATGGGTCCTGGCGAGATACGCATCATCAACTTTTAACATGTGTCCCCATCAAGAGCTGCCAAGCGTAACAGGCCCCCCGGTTCGCATTATGGTAGATCCCACAGCTAAAACAAAGGCTTGCCACACCCCTGCACCTGTCCCGATCCATTGGCAGAAAAAGGTGGAACAGGATATACTTAACGACGAAGCTATGGGAGTGATAGAACGGGTGCCACATGGTGAAGCTGCAGCATGGTGTCATCGAATGGTTGTGACACGGAAAGGTGATGGCGGACCAAGGCGGACAGTTGATCTTTCCCCCCTGAATAAGCACTGCGAGCGAGAAGTCCATGCCATGAAATCACCGTTTCAGTTGGCGAGGTCAGTCCCCCGAGGAACATGGAAAACCGTGAGTGACGCCTGGAACGGATACCACAGTGTACCAATCCACGAGTTAGATCGACATCTCACGACTTTCATCACTAGCATGGGTCGATTTCGCTACAAACGTGCACCACAGGGCTTCGTTTCTAGTGGTGATGGTTATAATCGGCGTCTAGATGAGATCACCGTGGACGTACAGCGAAAAGTACGGTGCGTAGATGACAGCCTACTATACGATGAAAATCTAGCTGATCACTGGTGGAGGGTACTGGAATATTTGGAACTCATGGGCTCGTCGGGAGTAGTTTTGAATAAAAACAAATTCCAGTTTTCGGAGAAAACAGTCGACTTCGCGGGGTTTAAAATAGCAGAAGAGAACGTGGAACCCCTCCCGAAATATATAGATGCCATACGACACTTCCCAACACCTAAATCGATAACCGACATACGGTCATGGTTTGGTCTTGTCAATCAAGTGGCACATTACGCTCAACTGCGTGACCTTATGTCACCATTCAGACCATTTTTGAGCCCAAGAGTCGAATTCAAATGGACAGAGGAACTCGACGGGGCATTCGTAAATTCCAGGAAGGGCATAGTCAAGGCAATAGAGTCTGGAGTAAGGATCTTCGACCAAGCCAAGCACACATGTTTGAGGACTGACTGGTCTAAAGCCGGAATTGGCTACGTGCTCACGCAAAAACATTGTAAATGTCCCGGGAACCTTCCGGACTGCTGTGTCGATGGTTGGAGAATTACCCTTGCTGGCTCAAGATTTTTGTCTATAGCAGAAACCAGGTATGCCCCAGTTGAAGGAGAGATGCTCGCCGTTGTATGGAGCCTAGAGCAAACGCGTTACTTCACACAGGGCTCCGACAACCTCACTGTTGTGACAGACCACAAACCACTTGTGCGCCTTCTTGGGGACAAGACCCTCGATGAAATCCCGAACGTCAGGCTATCGAGAATGAAACAAAGGACAATGGCTTGGAAATTCAATATTGTACATCGACCTGGTCAGTCTAATCATTTTGCTGATGCCACATCACGACACCCAACGGGACGCCCAGATCATACCGAATTGGAAGAGGAACTAGTCATGGCGAGCGTGAGAGGAGACTTCGGAAACTTCGAAAAAATTTCGTGGGCAAGAATAGAAGGAGAGTATGAAACCGACCCAGAAATGACGACCCTTATGGAGCAAATTAACAATGGTTTCCCAGCAAAGAAGACAGACATACCTACCATAATACAGCCGTACTGGGGTGTTCGGGGATCGCTACTAATCGCCCAGGGCGTTATTATGAAAGGAGACAGGGTAGTCCTCCCACCATCATTAAGGCGTGAAGCTCTAGATGCACTGCATTCAGCCCATCAGGGGGTGACGACAATGAATGAACACGCCAGAACAATAATATTCTGGCCTGGCCTATACAGGGATATTGAAGACACGAGGTCACGGTGTAGGATGTGCAACCAAAATGCCCCATCACAGCCACGACTGCCCCCCAAAAAATGTCAACCCCAAATGGGCCATTCGAGGAGATCTTTGCTGATTACTTCGATTTGGATGGACAGCGGTACCTCATCGTGGGAGATCGATTCACTGGGTGGACTGAAGTCTACTTACCGTCACCAAACTCCCATGGAGCGAAAGGTCTGATATCCGCGTTACGCCGTTACTTGGGGACGTTCGGAGTACCTAATGAGCTGTCGAGCGACGGAGGGCCAGAGTTTACTTCAATCGATACTAAGGAGTTTCTGCAGAAATGGGGTATCAACCACCGAATATCATCTGCATATAATCCCCAATCAAATGGACGGGCCGAAGTGAGCGTCAAGGCAACCAAACGTCTCTTGAGGGGAAATAGTAAAAATGGGAGTCTTGATAACGATTCATTCTTACGGGCGCTCCTCGTAGTCCGTAACACACCGGACCCAGACTGCAAACTCTCGCCCGCGAGGATCCTGTTCGGACGGCCCCTTAATGATACCTTCCCTCGGTTGAACAAGGTTACGAGCGTTTTCTTCAACAACCAAGTTTCAGAGATGTGGCGTGAGATGTGGAGGATGAAAGAAGATGCCCTTAAGACTCGGTGTGTAAAGACTGAGGAAGCCCTCAGGAAAGGATCCAGGGCCTTAGGAAGTCTCTGCGCAGGAGACAGAGTTTTTGTGCAGAACCAGGCGGGCAACCATCCGCATCGATGGGACCGGAGCGGGACGGTGGTGGAGATCCTTCCGTATGACCAATACAACGTCAAAATAGACGGCACAGGGCGAGTTACGAAGAGGAACCGGCGTTTCCTCCGCCGCTTTACTCCATTTACCCCTACTATTTATGACTCACCTCGTGCTGATCCTCCAGTACAAAGTACTATCATTCCCCCTATACACCAGGACGGCATGACTACGCATTCTCCGGAATCTGTGTGTAGGAGATCCAAAAGGAATAGGGCACCCAGGAAGTTTTATGAGCCCGAGACTGGAACTTATGTATATAAAAATTAAGTTACGCTAACATGTCAACAGACTTGATGCTAGCGTGAAGGGGGATGAAGAGTGGCTCGGTCCGTAATATGTATGTATACTTCGGCACACCCCTAGCTACGTGAGCTGACCCCTCGAGTATGAGGAGGGTTTATTTGTATTGTGGTCAGAGGAGCAAGTGGACCTAATATTTGTAAGTTATATTATTTTTGTTTGCATATAAATTCGTTAATGTCATTTATGTATTATTATTATTATAGTTCGATCATTCCTCGAAATATACGTATTTACGGAATGACTCATTGTTCATT
>CP045890.1:13272725-13293372 GCA_013387185.1 Caligus rogercresseyi
AATGTTTGCCCTTACATCCACGGACTGATAGGAGAGTGAGATGCTAACCTCTTAGCTACGATAACTTTGACCTTTAAAGAGTACTATTAATTGATCTATATTTTTCAGAGGAGGATCTGCTAAGACAATGAGATGATAGCTTTGTAAATGTCATTTGCATCTGGAGTCTAAAGATCTCTAACATTCAACTGATGAACTGTTTAAGGATGGCTTACTGTATGACAATCTACAAGCGTGTGAAGTATAGTTATAAAGTTTTTCACAATCTTTACTTGGTGCATATGAGATCTTAGGATATCTACCACTGTTCCGTAATTTTTTCCCATCAGCAATTCCTATAAGAGACTTAAGAATACTCGTTTTCCAACAAACTGAAAGTTTGAGGCCTTCAACATATTTTTGAAATATGTTCAAGCTTCTTTTCACAACCGGAACGAATGGGAGGAGTCATTTTAAGATACCAGGATCTGAAATCCGATAGCTGAGAGCAGCTCTTGATAAAGGAAATAAAAGCCTACCAATATAAAAAGGGTTCATACTCTCAAATCATGTACTGATAACATGCCATTTTTATTGCCATTTCCTATAGGACTTCCGACCACCCAGGCCCGCCCACCGAGTGACGTGGGCCCGATTTTTATGAATGTGCAACTGTGCCCCCCATAACAACTGTAGGGCCCCCAAAGCCTGGGCCTGCTCCCGGGCCTGCAGCCACCTCAGTTTCCTGAAATATTTTTTTAGACCTGATTATATCAGTAATGCAGCTTTTTTCAAAAACAGGAACATGGCTCCAAAAAATTCTTTGGATACAGCGCCAAACCTGTGAAAGAGAACTGGTTTGAAGATTTGTTAACTCAGATATAGGAATTTTTCTTTTCTCAACAACAGCGGCATCTTCAGCCATCATTATTTTGCAACAACAATTTAAGTGTATACTTTCAATATTTTTAACTTTTTTAGACTCTAAAGGACTTTAATGCTAAGATTTGACTAATACCATTCAATTATCTCTTTGCATTATTTAAAAGGGGTCATCTTCGACTACTGTTTTTTATTTGATACAAGAGAATTCCATGAATTTGGCACCGGTTTCAACGGAATTTAAAATAGGGTTTATATCATCATCCACAAGTCAAAAGATATGAGCGAATTTTATAAATTATTAAACCTATCCACTCATGGAAAAAGAAAAACAATGTATGTACTCAGAGTAAAGGATGAGAGAAGATTCACTGCTTGATTTCTTATACAAAGCAGTTTTTATGCCCTTGCAGAATAACCTACAATTTGGTGCAAAATGTAGGTATGATTGCAAGGATTCCAAATTAGGTTTTTTATGTACATCTATAATTTAAACGAGATAATAAAGTTTTGAAATAGTCGGGTTTTTTTTTTGGAAAATTCACCCAAAAATGGCTATTTGAAACATTAATATCTTGTTAAATTTTGGATGTACAAAAAAACTACATACTTATTTGGAATCCTTACAATCATACCTACATTTTGCACTACATTGTTTGAAAGTAGTATTTATATTGAGGCAATCGAATGGCGAAAATAAAATTACTACATAAGTTTACAACATAACTTTTGGGTGCGTTGATGAGACCTTCCAATTATTCGATTTCGTTCAAACTTTCCTAATATGATCTATATGATCTGAAGTAAATCCGAGGGGGACACCCTACTCTCAATCAGAAATACGTCAAATAAGAATCACCCTATATATATTATATATATATATATCCTATATATATATATATATTATATATATATTATATATTATATTATATATATAAGGGCTGTTCTTATTTTCAAATGTTTGAAATTTTAGCAACATTGTGGATTTTCTGTTTCTTGGTGATAAAAGAAGACGACATACAAAATCGTTCAATTTTACGGGTCGCTCAACGAGGTCAAAATTTTAAAATTAGTAAAAATGTAGTTTTCCGTAATTTCTTGAAAATGGTGACTTCAATAATATTTATTAATTTACAGGAAATCTAATTTACTACTAGACGTATTTATGATATTTTTATGAAAACAAAGTTTTCTGTAAAAACAAACAAAAAATGGGTGTGGTAATGTTAGCATATTTCATACTTTTTTGTATCAATTAACTTCACTCGCCTGTAGAAGATGACTCGTTCGCTTCAGAGTAAAATAGTATTTTTAAGTTTAGTAAACCTTTAGATCATAAATACAAAAATGACCTTGGTTGCATTCTATCAATTCAGAATTCAGTACATCTGAGTATATTAAATCATGTCAATTTAATAAGTAGAGAGTTATATGTACATTAAAAAACATATTTCGCGTACAAAATGATCATATAATGTAAACCACCATTTTCAAAAAAATTCCGGAAAACTATATTTTTACCAATTTTTTAAACTTTGACCTCTTTGAGCGCGACCTTGTAATGTTGACCGATTTTGTTCAAACTTTGTATGTCGTCTTCTTTTATCACCAAGAAACAGAAAATTCACAATGCTGCTAACATTTCAAAACCATTGAAAAAATAACAGCCCTAATATATATTATATATATATATTATAGCTATATATATATATATATAGATATATATATATATATAATATCTATATATATATATATATATATATATATATATATATATAATATATTAATATAAGCAAAGACAACACTCACAGAGCTAGACTGTCATCCTTCTTCAAACTTATTTCTATAGGCGGGAAGTTAAGTTATGAAAAACATGAGAGTGTATATTATTATATATTTTATTATGTATTTGCTACACATTATATTGTTGATATTAACATGAGGAAGCAGCTATCTTTTCTTGATTTGTCGAGACTAAAAATACAACCAGTTTGATGGGCATCATTTTTTAACCAAATATGCAACCCATAACGTATAGCTTCTTGGCCACGACTGCATGCATTCTGGAATACCTAAGTAGATACCGGAGAATATAAAAACATATTTTTAATGAAATAGAGCTAAAAAAATATAAATAGGTTGTAAGTATTTCCACAACCCTTTATTATTGTTATTATTATATCTTATTAATCATTATCTTTTTAGAGTTGTATTATTCTTGTTTTTGCACCCAACTCGGCACCCAATACGAAGTAATATTTTTTGAAACATCATCTGTATACGTGGATGCGTATATATATATATATATATATATATATATATATATATATATATATATATATATATATATATATATATATATATATATATATATATGTATATATATACAAATCAAGAATTAAAAGAATAATATCTTGGTCATGCGTCGTTGCAAAGAATTTAATATAATGTTAAACCGGTCTAACGCTCAGAATACTTTGAGCAGACATTATTTAACCCTCTCAGGTTAAAGTTAAATTAACCCTTTTTTTCATTGACGTGGGTTGAAGATCTAATGAGACTTACTTCCATGGCTTATCTGTCCTAAGGCACAAAGTTAAATTTATATAATTCCATGTCACTGTAATTCTAAACAAATTTTATGAATAAATATATAACTTAGGTTTGTTAGCAATATTGTCATTGTATTTTATGTAAATTTGAACGCAAATATTAAATGATAAAAATATTAGTAACTAGAAGACTCAGAGAGTGCAAGCCTCCGCTGTTCCCCACCAAATGAATCACTTGGTCTTTTTGTCATTTACCAATAGATGTCGCTGTGCTGTGCTCTCCTCTTTGAGAGCACAGCACAGCGACATCTATTTGCAGAGTAGGCTAACTTGAAATATTTAGTAGTATTTACCTCATTTTGCATCTTAAAGAAGCACTCAGAGATGCCAAAATTTAATCACTTGTTCCTTTTGGCATTTCCAACAACTCCACAAAGTTTCATTCGAATCCGTTTCACCCTTTTTGTGAGTTATCCTGCTGACAAACAAACAAACCAACCACAAACCAACGCCAGTGAAAACAATACATCCTTCGGCGGAGGTAACAACAATTAATCTGAATAATTATCCTTTTTACGTTTTTCTATGTTCATTTTTCTTAACACTAAACATGATCAGCTGTTTTATATGGAATATATAAAATCCATAATGCAACCTCAATTAGTCGGTCTTCATATTTAAAAGTGTCCATTTTTTTTTCATCAGCAAGATCTATATTCTATTTAAATATATACAAGCATAATTATATATAAATAACATATAATAAAAAGGACTTTTTAAATATCTATGGTGTGAATGTATCCTCTGCATCATGATTTGTCTAGTTCTTTAAGTCATGTATGTATCCTTTCAAATAGGTGAACCATTTAAGATATATTGATTTAAATATAGAAACCCGCTAAGGGAATCCTGCAAAAGTTGGGCGAACATTCCTGCAAAGGAGTATCTGTGTCTACATAGAAGAAGAACTTCTTTTTATTTTGCCTCCCTTCCCCTACAAAAATAAAATAAATAATAATAATATACGACAAGTTTTACATTGATCGGGAAATAATATAGATGTAGACTATAAAAATAGAGTGAGGGATCAGAATTAAATCATTCGAGTGTCAAGCATCTATAGAGGCAGAACCCCCAATAAATAAAAGAAAACATCACCATGATGATAAAGGTGAAGGCAAAAAAGATACAATCAATGAAGATATAAAGACTTTTCAACATGATTTCAACCATAACTTAATGTTATGTTTTTATTATAATTTTATTTGTTTAACAGAGCTATTTTTGTGAATTATTTTTCAGATTGCATTATGCTTCCTATTCATTCAAGTGGCTTACTCTGATAAGCCCCTAAATGACCTCCCCATTCTATACCAAGTCCGTCAGCCAACGTCAAGTGTGACTGTGTTTCGAGGAGCCAATGTAGGAAAGGCAAGGGCCGCAGGATTGATCCCCTCCATTCCCATTCCAAGTCTTCCTCAGGGATTTGGACTTGGTGGAGCGGCAGCATTTGGACAACAAGGCGCTGCCTCGACTGGATCAAGATTCTCAGCTCAATCTGCTCAACAAGGAGCCTTTGATGTTGGTCGTGGTGCTTCTGCCTCAGCTGGATCAAGCTATTCAGCTCAATCTATTGGAGCCGGTGGTCAACAGGGTGCCGCCAATGGAGCCGCTGGTGCAGCTCAAGGTGCTGCGAGCCGTGGATCTTCTGCTGGATCAAGCTACTCCGCTCAATCAGTGAGGACCTCTCAATTCGGACAACAAGGTGCCAATAGAGCCACTGGCGCAGCTCAAGGTGCTGCCGGACGTGGTGCTTCTGCTGGGTCAAGCTACTCTGCTCATCTGTCCAATCTTCACAATCTGGTCAACGTGGTGTCGCTGCACCCGCTCAAGGTTTTTCTGCTTCTTCTGGGTCTAATTTTTCTACTCAATCTGTGAGAGCTTCCCAAGCTGGTCAACGAAGTGCCGCTGGTGCCTCTCGTGGTGCTGCTACTGGTGCTGGTCGTGGGGCTTCTGCCTCCGCTGGATCAAGCTACTCTGCTCAATCCGTTAGAGCATCTCAATTTGGACAGCAAGGTACAAATGGAGCAGCTGGTGCTTCCCGCGGTGCTGCTTCTGGTGCTGGTCGTGCTGCTTCTACCTCTGCCGGATCTAGCTACTCTGCTCAATCAGTTCAAACTTCCCAAGCTGGTCAACGAGTGACGCTGGTGCATCTCGTGGTGCTGCTGCTAGTGCCTCACGTGGCGCTTCTGCCTCCGCTGGATCAAGCTACTCCGCTCAATCTGTTCAAACTTCTCAAGCTGGTCAACGTGGTGCCTCTCGTGGTTCTGCTGCTGGTGCCGGTCGTGGGGCTTCTGCCTCCGCTGGATCAAGCTACTCTGCTCAATCCGTTAGAGCATCTCAATTTGGACAACAAGGACAAATGGAGCAGCTGGTGCTTCCCGCGGTGCTGCTTCTGGTGCTGGTCGTGCTGCTTCTACCTCTGCCGGATCTAGCTACTCTGCTCAATCAGTTCAAACTTCCCAAGCTGGTCAACGCAGTGACGCTGGTGCATCTCGTGGTGCTGCTGCTAGTGCCTCACGTGGCGCTTCTGCCTCCGCTGGATCAAGCTACTCCGCTCAATCTGTTCAAACTTCTCAAGCTGGTCAACGTGGTTCCGCTGGTGCCTCTCGTGGTGTTGCTGCTGGTGCCGGTCGTGGAGCTGCCGCCTCAGCTGGATCAAGCTACTCTGCACAATCTGTTCAAACTTCTCAAGCTGGACAACGTGGTGCCTCTCGTGGTGTTGCTGCTGGTGCAACTCGTGGCGCCTCCACCTCTGCTGGGTCAAGATACTCTGCCCAATCTGTTCAAACTTCCCAAGCTGGTCAACGTGGTGCTGCTAGTGCCTCTCGTGGTGTTGCTGCTGGTGCCGGTCGTGGTGCTTCTACCTCCGCTGGATCAAGCTACTCGGCACAATCCAGTCGTGTCTCACAATTTGGACAACAAGGAACCAATGGAGCTTCCGGAGCAACTCGTGGTGCTGCTGGTGCCAGTCGTGGTGCTTCTGCAACCGCTGGATCAAGCTACTCCGCTCAATCAGTTCAAACTTCTCAAGCTGGTCAACAAGGTGCCTCTCGTGGTTTTGCTGCTGGTGCCGGTCGTGGTGCTACTGCCTCTGCTGGATCAAGCTACTCTTCTCAATCTGTTCAAACTTCTCAAGCTGATCAGCGTGGTGCCTCTCGTGGTTTTGCTGCTGGTGCCGGTCGTGGTGCTGCTGCCTCCACTGGATCAAACTACTCCGCTCAATCTGTTCAAACCTCTCAAGCTGGACAACGTGGAGCTGCTGGTGCCTCTCGTGGTGCTGGTGCTGCTGGTGTCGGTCGTGGTGCTTCTACCTCCGCTGGATCAAGCTACTCCGCTCAATCAGTGAGAACCTCTCAATTCGGACAACGTGGTGCTGCTGGTGCCTCTCTTGGTGCTGCTGGTGCCTCTCTTGGTGCTGCTGATGCTTCTCTTGGTGCTGCTGGCGCCTCACGTGTTGGTGCTGCTGGTCGAGGTGCATCTGCCTCGCTGGATCAAGCTACTCTGCTCAATCTGTTCAGACCTCCCAAGCTGGCCAAGGCCGTGCTGCTGGAGCTTCTGGTTTTGGGGGTAGAGGAGCAGCAGGAGCAGGATTTGGTGCTGGTTCTACATACACAAGTGGAGCCTCTGGTGCAGCTTCCTCCGTTTCCCAGTCGAGGTTTTCCCTGAAGTAAGATATTTATTTCGAGTTGGTTTATGATTTTTCTTTATTAATATTAACTTTTTTCTACAGATTGAATCCAATTATGCCTACGAGTACCATGTGCAGTCAACTGATAACGACTTTGGACACAAAGAATCTCGCGAGGGAATCTTCACCAACGGCGAGTACTTTGTTAATTTACCTGATGGAAGAATCGAAGTTGTGAAATATGTCGTTGACGGAAATAAGGGATTTGTCCCAGTCATTGAATTCGAAGGAGAGGCCATCATCCCTTCCCCAACAGAGATCGCCGGAATCCAACTCCCACTCATCCCCAACTACGTTGCCGCCTAAACAACCAGGCTCCTCCCAATCGTGAAGAAGTAGTGAATTCTACTTCTTATTAAACACAGATACGCTTGACTCTCTCTTAATACGCTTTCAATATTGATTAACTCTTCAATATTATTATTTATTATTATGCAAATTTGAAATATACCATTTTGTCATGGAACATTTAATTATTCATTCATATTTCCAAACCCAAGGATCCTTCAAGAAAACATTGATAAAACATTCAATAAATAATGCATTTTACGAGTTATTATGAAATTGTTAAGTGTTTTTCTATACTTTCTTTCTTGTTTTTGGATGGGGAAATATTTATCGACAAGAAAGGATAAGAGAAATATATTTGCTTCAACATATATATAAAATACATCCAATTTGGTTTTCCCAAATTAGGAAGATCTGTCTTCCTTAAATTATATTCATTCGATTTCTTTATATCTTCGAATTGCGATTTGGGATGGCCATGGGTAAGGATATCAAATCCGATTGATTGAAAGAAGTGCCAAAGAATAAATAAAAGCATTTGCTTTTTAAAAAATTAAGCTCAGCTTCATTCGTGTCTGTTAGCTGAGGCGTGAACATCAAATGAGAGATAAGAATATAATCTCTAAATTAGCGATAACTTCCATAATCTTATTCTTAGCCATAGATAATAATAATGAAGGAAAGAATAAAAGAAAGAGAATAAAAATTGAGTTGTCAACATAAAAAAATCATGTTTATTGGTTTGTGTTTTTTGCCCTTTTGGTTCGATAGAATTGCAATATCCCTTTGGATATAAATAAACATAATGGTGTGTAAATAAGTATACTTAACCAAATGATATTTTAATGGGATCGACTAAAACTGACCTTTGAGAGTCGATGGGATTACAAGAACTACCATGGCATCCTTATATGGATGGCTCCATGAAATATTTTCAACTAAATAGTAAAGAAAAATATGCTCGAATAAATGAATGTTTTGAGGTTTGAAGGCGTTCAATGTATATTTATGAAGAGACTTAGATGAAAGTTTTGCTTATTCAATAATATTGTATTGATTAATTAATGATGATCTCGAGGACTCGAAAATAGTCATCTTATTGGGGGGGGGGGGGGGGGATTCATATTTTAAAAATAACCCATGTTGAACATTAGCTATATGCTCTGAAAGCCAATAATAATTATGAAATTCACTCATTTTGTGTATCAATGATTTATTTTAGTGCTATTACGTCAAATTCGTTTTGTTTTTGTGACATTTTTACCATTTCAAAATATATCTCCAAAGTCTCAACAAGCCACTTTATACATTTTTTGTTTTTATATGACTAGGTTTAAATGAAGCATTGGAACATTAAATAAATTGATAATAATATAAAATATATAATAATTCACCAATCTCTGTCCGTCCGTCTGTATGTCCGCACGCTATCTCCTCCCACATTTATGGTCAGATTTGAACTTTGAAGGTACCTATGGAATCCTTGGGTTAAGGCGGACCTAATAAAACTATTTGCAAAGTGATGGGACCAGAAATGAACCAGAAAAATCACCTTTTCTGATTTTACTACCTACTTTTCAAGGTAAAGAGAGGAAAAAAGAAAAAGCATATCATGTGATTGTACAAAGTCAATCTTTTTATGAGGAATGCTTGTACAAAACACAAAACTATTGTAACTCATTTGACATTTAGAAAACCTATTTTATCTCCACAAAATCCATGATACACATTTTAAGTAACTTATGTAATATGAAATATGGGCGCCGTCGGCGCCCAAATATGCGAGTAATGTTAAATATGAACTAATTGAAGCATAAGCAACCTCCTTCATAAATATTTATCATTTTTTACAAAGGAAATTAATTAATTTTAAAATAATAATTATATATCTAATGCTACAGGATTTGCCTCTTACTAATTGATCTATAATATATAAAAAATACATGAATTAACAAAGTGGTTCACAAAGAACGTTTTTTTATTTATAATATATTGAGATAATAATGTTTTTGTTGGTTATGGTCTACTTTCGTACACTTTTTTCATGTTTTAGGGGCACACGGTATATATACTTTTATTTTGGGACCAAAAGGGGAAGGAAAAGAGATAAAATGAGGAGGAGTTTGATAGATAGAAAGAGAGGAACATAAAGAGAGAGAGACGAGTGAATTAAACTCTTCCCGAACATAGAGATATAAAGACATATTGAGCTTATTGGATTCTTCAGAGAAATACGTCATATTGCCCAATATAAACAAATATTTCTATGATTAACTTACGATGATATAGTACAAATTGCTTTGTTTATATTGGGCAAAGGTGACAGCTGAACGACGATGTGTTTCTGCTATTGAAGGGAATAAGCTCTCTTTATCTTTATATCTCTATGGTCCCGAAGAGTTTCGGAGGAAAAAATGTGGTCAAAAATAATAAAATAGATATTGTGAGTCCCTCAAACTTGCAAGAGTTTTTATTATCAAGTAAAATTCCATCGTTTTAGGCATAAATTAGGTCGTTTGCATTTTAAGATTTGTGACGGACTCGACACTTCCTACCAGCCATGAACAAGGACGGTGAGGCTTTGGAAGGGAAAGCACTGACGTCATTTGATTTACCGGACTCTTACTGTAGGGATCCAAGGTTTTTAAATCTGACTTATGACGCCAGTGCCCACCATTCCAAAACCTCATCTCACTTGCCTGTCCATGCACCACTCTCTATTTCAAACAATATTTGACTAATTTATGTGATTTTTGCAAACTTTTAACCTAGATATAGTTTTATAATTAAAGCCCGTTGAACATTTATTTTTATGCCATATACGTTTTTCCACCGACCTCTACAATAACTGATAAGCGTATTATTACTTGAAAACAATTCAACACACGTATTTAATCTAAGTGGTGTCGCCAAAGGTGGTCCAAATACGATAATTATAATAACGAGATGTGGACCCTCTGAAGTATAGTAACCAACAAATTGTTAAATTAACAACAAACCTGATAAACCGGATAATAAGTAATGAAAAATAAGAGTTCTATCATAATTGGATACTCAACAGAGAAGAAAGATTTGCTCGACTTGAAGAGTTTTTTGATGAATTACACAGACATATAATGGCTTCCCTACTTTGAGAAACAATTTAATCTTGAGAGAATAGTATGGAAATTTTATAATAATGCCAGTGTTGGCATTCTTTGTTATGTTTTTCATAAAGAAGTATAAAGTTCTCTTACACTTGAATTCATGGATTTTTGAGCAGTTTAGAGATAGAATAGATATATTTTGCGAACTTGAGACTTGTACTTAGTTCGAAATCGGTTATTCTGTTTATTTAATCAATTCAATAACTGTTGTCGTATCAAGGATGGAGACGAAGAAAGCACAGATCACGGCATTCCTCGGTACCCAAGTCGGTCATCTCAAAGGGAATCGGATGACAGTTTATTGTGTCGATCAGCGAATTAAGAATGATGGAGGCTTTTCTGATAAGCCTAGGAGTGGAAAACTCACCAAAACCGACATGTATCACATCAAGGATGCCTTCATCTGTAAGACAAGGATGAGGATGGCCGAATTTACCTAGGCCAACTGCATCGACGTCTCCAAAGTCTCCAGGGTAGTCAAAGCTCCTAGAGACCAGTCTCTAGACTCGGTAAATACCCTTTGTTGCCTCAAGACGATGAGGTAAAGCGTCTAGACAAGTCAAAGATGATGCTGAACAACATGAAGTCAGAAGAAGGCCGACTCAAATTCTTCTTAAAGTAGAAGACTTTCAAAATTTACCCAGTCATCAACAAACAAAATGGCAGACTCATAACCTAAAAAAATGGTACCCAAAATGCAATTATATCGTTATAAATTTAGGAGCTCAACAGTTCTTCCTCCTGACTTAACCGAAATTTTAAATAAATGTCAATAATTAATCATCGTTTTTACTAATATCTATTATTTGTTTTATTGTTGTACACTCGGTAGAAGTTTTTATTTGATTTATGGACATGGATTTTTTTTGATTTTTTAAACACATTCTTAATAAAAAACAAATAAAAATAGATATCTATATGCAATCCTTTTAAATTAAGATTTAAATTAAGCAACAAAATAACTTTTGGAAAATGTACTCCGTTCTTGGTTCATAGAACGTTCCCCGAACGTTAGTTTCGTTCTCTGAGGGTTATTTTTTTCTTTGCCATATATGATTTTCATATCGTTCTTCAAACATTCCCTGTCGATTATATTTGCGTTTCGAGAACGTTATCCTAACGTTATAGTTACGTTTCCTTTTGATTATATTGTTGTTCCTCTAGCGTTTCCTTTTGGCATAATTAAGTTCCTTGGCAGTATTAAAATGTTATTAGGCGTTTATTTGATATTACAAATGAACACGATATTTGAAAAAAATATATATATAATAATATCAAAACAACATGTTTCCTTTAGGCATAAGAAAAAAGTAATATATTTTGGACGTGATTAGGTAAAATAATGAAGACGTATTAATAAAAAAGCATTTTGAATTATACAATACAATATCACTTCACTTGAGGGTTTTGAGGATAGAACATAAATCGGAGAGGAAAAATTCATCCTTAAAATACAAATGGTCTCTTCTCATTGATCTATGTAGATCCATGACGTCATTGCTGAATCCTTTGAATGAACTACTTCAATATAAAATATTATTATTAATTAAATATAGCACCTGCTCATACTATTTTTTGCATCATGTTTGACGATAAAAGGATTATCACTCTGACTATTAGACATAGGAAGGGAAAAAGAAAACATGGTTACCAGATGAAAAAATAGTTTATTGGTGAGTTTGAGAGAACTACATTCTTCCTATTCATTAAATAAGCTTGGGGTAAGATATCAAGAGACCTTTTAATATACTTAGCAAGTAAAAAATGTTTTTCTTGATTAGCATTATATTATTTTATTATATGATGTATGAACAGCCGGCTGATGAGCCTTCAGCTTTTTTTGCGTTCAGCGTTAAAAAAATAGCGTTCTTTCAATGTTTTTGCGTTCAGCATTCCGTTAGCGTTCAGCGTTCAAATATTTTCTTTTTAAATATCAATGTGTAATTTGAAAAAATGGAAATACTATTTAGGGTTTTTATAATAAAAATGAGCCCGAATCGACTTTCAAATGATGTAAATTTGTTGACTGGATCTAACCCAGGGGTTCCCAGCCTGGGGTCCGCAGAACGTCTATATTTACTACATAAGAGGGTCGCCAGACTGGAAATTTTTCTATAGGGGGGGGGTCGCCAAATAAAAAAAGTTGGGAGCCCCTGATCAAACCCCAACTTCTATATAATTTTTCCTGACCTGTAACAAAATAACATTATATTAGTAGTTTTCCATACAGAAAAGACAAACACGCCAGTCACCATGAAAAAAACTTAACTATTTTAATCTGATTAAAAACGACAAGTGAAAAAGGCTGACAAATTTAATACTCTTCCCAGTGCTCGTATCCGATTCCTAAGATTTTAACTCTCAATCCCTCCTATCCGAGTCCTAATATTTAAGTTATCGAGTCCACGAATCCGAGTCCATCAAAATGAGCAAATCCATGATTCCGAGTCCACAGCCCAGATAAATATCCCATAGTCAGACTTAATATCAACTTATTTCAGCAATAGTTGCATATCTAAATACTAAATAAGTTGTTTATTTTGTAATAAGAATGAATGAATAAAAAGGTCATTCAATTGTGTGTAAATTTTAGTCACTTTGGAAAAAAAAATTAAAGTTTTTTACTTTCCATAGAGAGTTCTGGGAGAGTAGTTTATAAGTTCTCTCATAATATTTCATCCCCTTGTTTATATCCCAGAAAAAAAATACATAATCAAAAACTACATTGCAATGTTTGGAAAAATTGAACGCTGAACGCAAAACTCTTTTTTTGCGTTCAATGTTCAGCGTTCAAAAAAAGTTTGCGTTCCGTTCAGCGTTCCGTTCATTGGACGTGCGTTCAGCTGAATGCCGTTCAATTTTGCGTTCCGTTTACAAGCCTGATGAAAAGTAATTTTATATAATAATTGACATCGGCATACTCTTGTGTTTCTGAAAAGGGAACTTAAAAAACCTTAAAAGAAGAACGGAACTTTTGTGTATTATAATTATTACCCAACCTTTGAACACATTTCTTAATAAATGAACCAAATGTTCATTTATGTTTGTATAACACATTTGCGTTAGGTTTCATGTAAATATCTCATTTTTATTTATTTACATAATAAACAAATTAGTATGAAAAAAACTAAATTATTGTGTTATCATTTGAATAAAATAATTTTATTCATTTTACGATGTCCATAAATCCATAATTCATAATTTTTGCTAAGTCTTTTTCGAGTTTGTCTTTTTTAAAAAAGACACACAACTACAGCTTGCTTTACTACCCTAAGTTATGGATTGATTGTCACAAAAACGTCCTGTGATATAACTTTAATATTAAAAAAACGACAAATTCTCAATGTGGCGGCACCAGTTCGAAGGTCTATCTTGGTCAATATTATTAATCAGATCCTAGGTTCAATAGATTAATTTTAATACTTTAATGCTTATTTATTTCCAAAAGGATATAATTTTGTCGAACCAAATAGGCAATAAACAAACAAGCAAACCAATTATGTTCTTAAATAAAGGAGTCTGAAATTTCTTCAACGACTTATCCGCCGATATAAAAAACTATCAAAGATTTTAAATGTATGAGCCAATGTTACTTCGTTATACTCTTTTTTAAATTTCTGTTGTTACTACGTTTCTTTTAATCTGTTGTTATTAACGTGTTTTTATTCTAATGATTGTTTTTTAACCGTTGTTTGACTTATGTTTAGAGTTTTAATTTTAAACTATAATGTTTATTATGTCTTTTTATATATAACTACTCTAAGCAAATAAAGTCTTTAAAAAAAATAAAAAAAAATAAAAGGGATTATAACAAAAGAGCCCTCACGACAGAAGATATCATAACAGGTCTCAAAGATGCAAAATTTTAAATGCAATATTATTAGCTAAGGTCTTAAAAAATCAAACTAAAATGTTAATTTTAAAATAAAATGTTTAATTATGTTTTTACGCATTAACATCATTTTATATAAATTATGTTGTTTTGTGCTTGTATATATATTTTTATGAACTGTGGAATAAAAAAAAAATCAATTGTACTCGATTATAAAAACAATCAACACCTTGATATGAAATTAATATTTCGAATTATACTCATATTTATAGGGGTGGGAATTCACCGGGGGGAGTTTTTCTGGGAGGGAATTCACCGGATCCCCTCAAAGATATATATACTCTGTGGAGCGGACGTTTAACAAATTATGTCATTAATATTTTTTACCATTTTGGTTCGATGGATTTGTATGCTTGAGTATATGATAAACATTATAGTGTTAAAATTAGCCCATAGAACCTGGGATCCTTCAAGTAAAATCAACATTTTAAAATCGACCTACCCCTCGGGAGTCATATATACACTCTTACATTGACTCGAGAACTGAACTTAAATTTAAAAAGCTGTTATTGGCCCATTAAAATGAAAATCATAAAAATAGTCCGAATCTCCATATAGTAGAAATTACAATGTTTATTTGTAAAAAATATTATAAAGGGAAGCACGAGAAACAGATTATGGCTTATCTAGTCAAGACAATGTAGTCTATAATAATCTAAAATCATTGATGAAGCTCTTAATATTTTATTTTTAATCAGAGTTCTAAAACAAACAACAATTACATTATTGTATTGAAATAGAAGTAATTACTATAATTAAAATAAACATTCTAGTCTTTTAAAAAAATCCTCAACAGAGAACAGTTGAGTTAAAATAACTGTTATAAAATAAATCATTATACCACAGTATACAGTATCTCTGTACAAACCAATAATAAAAACTGTGACGTAGAAACTAAATGAACTAAAAAAAGATGAAAATAAACCACAAGGTCTCAAACTATTTTTATTAATGGTTCTCAAACCAATGTTATTTAAATCTTAAGAGGAGATACTATGTAGTACTAAGATCGCGCCACTGCTTTGCTTACTCGTTAAAAAGGGTATCTTGTCTCAAGATATTTTCTTTCTCAATCGATCAGCTTTGTTTCCTCGAGACCTACTCCGAGGACATTGAGAGGCGGGGAGTTTGACTGGGGGCGGTAATATAACAAATAATGAATGTAGGTGTACTAAGGCCAGCTCAATGAAGACGAAAACTTCACAAAAAAATATCAACGATGATAGTTGGTTTTAAATATATAGTTTCGCTCAAACGTCATCGGTGGAGGGTTTTGTGGGTTTCAATCCCTCCTCCCGGATCCCTTGGAGTTCTGTCATCGGTTCTGTTGTTTACAATGAGTAAGTGAAATGGGTGCCTGAAAGACATTATGTTTGTCAATCACAGTGACTTAATGCTTGAAACTCTTCTCCAGATCCCTGAGAGCTCTGTATTCGGATCTCAAACCCAAAAACCCTCACCGATGACGTTTTAATTAATTTTTTCCCTCCTCCTCCATATTTATCCAATTCCTCCCAATCTCCTCCAATCCTACCTCTTCCTCCCTCCCTCAACAAAAATCTAGAATAGATATATATATAATTCAACACACACACAGCCCGCGGCGGGGTATAACAGGGGGCTCAAGCATGGAGTTCATGTTCAAATTAAAACGACAGTACAAAGATGAAGACTTTATTTTCTGGACAACAAAGCTCCTCTAGCGAGGAATATGAAACTATAATGACGTCATAATCTTTCAATCACAAAAATGGCGGACTTACAAATCGCTCCTTTGCCCGTTCGCCCCATTAACGAGTAAATACAAATCAAAGAACAACTCCCTGCTTTCTTTTTTTATTCTTATGGCTTTAAGGGGTTAATTGAGAGTCTTAAGTGGTTCATTATGGGTGTTGAGTTAAAATCCTTTATTCCAAAAAATGTATAATTAAACGATAAGCAATTTTGAGATGGTTAAATAATTACTTTATTATATTTAATTAATACATTAACAAACTAATTAAAGTTCTGTTGAGTCGCAGGTTGATGTGAAACGGTGTTTAGTAAGTAAGAGGCTGAACTTTGAGCAACAGGCTCCACGTCTGTGGGGTAGTCCAAAACCTGAAAGAGGGAGGAATAGAGTTTTGGATATAATAAAAGGATTTGACATTAATAATCTATAAAAAAAATACACATTGAATAATGACAACTACGTCTTAACCATTAGAGGACTTAGAAACTGAAAAAAGGTATGACTCATTTCGTCGGAAGTAAAAAATTTGATTGTAGGGACAAAGCATATACTAGCATCACACGCCCGGGCCACAATACAATCTATTTATTATTAGCTTATTAGCTCACCCTTTTCCCCTCTATATAATTTAGTCAGTTGTTTCTTAGTCTTCATTCAATAAAGTCACGGCTCTTTAGCCCAACAAACCCACAACCAATTGTACTTATTTGGTCTACCGCCACATGGTGACGCCCTCCATCAACAAGGGCATCCCGACTAACCCTACAACACGAGGGATTGGCATCAGCACGAGCTGAGGAACACGCAGCCCACCAAGATCACATGATCAGACACCAAGTACAACTCAATCTGGATACCGCATCTCCCCAATTTGAAAATTGGTCACGCAAACGTCTCAAAAGGGAACTCCAGGCGTTCAACATTTATGACAAAGAATTTGGTAAAGGAGACAGAAGACGTAAATCGGATCTGAAGAGGAGGCTACAAAAATTCAAAGCGATCCCAGCTACAATGTCCAAATCCACACCATTCGATCAAGCCGACGGCGAACTCCCCGATGGGACTAACGGGAAGGACAGATCCAAAACCAAAACATGACATCCGTCTCGCAAGGTTTACTCCGACTGAGGCAAAGTTGTGGTTCGTAGTAGCAGAAGCATCCATGGAAGCAGCGGGTATTTGGACTCAAAAATCAAAATATCACATGCTTGTTTCATCAATAGACTTTGACATCCTCAAACTGTGTACTTCAGTCATCGAGGACGAGAACAACACGAAAAAATATTTCCATCTAAAATGTCGACTCCTTAGTATTTTTCAAAAGTCAGACCCAGACCACTGGAAGGAATTTATGGGTATTTCTAAGGCGGAAATGGACAACCAGCCAGGAGCAACCATAGCCCGTTTATTGGAACTTGGTCCAGGGAAAACAGCCGAGGAGAAACTGAGCTGGATCTACAAGCAAAGAACATTGGATCTCATGTCAGCTCCCCTCCGTGCTCATATGGCCAACAAGGAGTTTGATTACTACAATCCGGCAAACTTCATGACAGAAGCCGATTCATTCATAAAAAAACTTCCGCCCTATACAACACCTACCTCAAGGAGTCGCAAATATCGATTCTACCATGAGTAGGGACGCCTCTACTCATCAACTAAAAGCAACGACAGAAGACATCGCAGCCCTTCGAGCCGAGATCGCCGCCTTGAAGATGGACAATTCAAACATAAAACAGAAAAGAAAAATCAAATTACCAAAATCCAAAGATGCGAAGACAGGAAACGTATGCTGGAAGCATGCTAGGTTCGGACCCGACACCAGAACATGTAGTGAGCCCACTCAATGTATTTTTGCGACAATCGTGAAAAGAGATTGACGGTTGCGACCATCGCTACCGAGAAAAAATTCATTGGAATCTACGGACATCGACGCAATGTGGACGTATAGCCACAACAAGGACTTTAACATAAACCCTTCTGCATTGCAACGACAATTGGACCCACTCATCGATAGCGAACATGTCACACACTCGGAAAACACCTCTAATCTAGTAGAAGCTGCTTGGAACCCCATACACGACTGTCGACCCTTTGTCAAGGACCTTACCAGTGGTCAATGGTGCTTGATTGATAGTGGTGCAGCCGTTACTACTATTTTACCACGACCAACTACGATACCCAATATCGAAGATCCATCAATACATTTACGTGGAGCCGGCAATCAGGGTAACAAGATAAAAGCTTATGGTAAAGGAGAGCACACCTTTAAATTCAACAAGAAACATCAATACAAGGAATCTGTAATCTACGCCGATGTGGAGAAACCGTACTTGGGCTTCCAGTTCCTCAAGAACCACGGATTTATTTTAGACGCAAGCTCTGAAGTTCTTATAGATAAGAAAACCAAAGCCAAGTATCGTACGAGGAACCATAGGGCTGGTCTACGGATTCATGAGGTACAGTCTTCATTCTTATCAGAATTTGATAATTTTATCACACGACACTACCCGTCACTGCTCAAACACGACTTTAGTGCCAATATGCCTGAAAATGGTGTGATACACAAAATCAACACAAAGCATGATGTGAAGCCCTGCCGAGCTCGACCACGTCCTCTATCAGGAATGAAACTTAAAACTGCGAAGAGGGATTGGTTTGAATTAGCTAACTTGGGTATTATCGTCCCATGTGAGAGTAACTGGTCTTCTGCACTACATCTACAAATGAAAAAAGACGGCACCTGGCGACCATGCGGAGACTACAGAGCACTGAATAGCAAGACTGTTCCAGATCATTATCCCCTGCCAAACATCCAAACATTCACGTCAGTCCTTAAAGGTGCAAATATCTTTTCGAAAATTGACTTAAAAAGGCATATCATCTTATCAAGATAGCAGAGGAGGATCAACACAAGACAGCAGTCATCACACCATGGGGCCTCTACAAATTTAAACGTTTGTCAATGGGACTAACGAACTCTGCCCAAGCATTCCAGCGCCTCATTGATGAAGTTTTAGGCGATTTCCTTCAGGCTCAAGACTGTCGAGTATTTGTATACTTGGACGATATCCTGATTGCCTCCTCTAGTAAGGAACAACATATGAAGGACCTCCACGACGTATGCTCACGCCTCACAAAATATGGACTACATACAGCAGATAACAAGTGCATATTTGGAGTAACGGAATTGGAATTTCTCGGGTTCAAAGTTACAACTACCGGAATTGCACCCTTACGAGAGAAAGTCAACGCTATAGATAAATTCCCAGTACCTAAGACATTTAAACAACTTCAAGGTTTCCTGGGAATGATAAATTATTATCGACATCTTCTTAAAAGCGCAGCCAAAGTTTTGAAGCCACTCTACGACGCCACAAAGATGGAACCAAACAGCAATGGGAAAATACCGAAGAAAAAATTCACGTGGACCCCTGAGCTCCACAAAGCGTTTGTGGACGCCAAACACCTCTTATCAAACTATACCATGATTGTCCACCCCGACCCTCAAGCTCCTCTCCGTCTAATTACCGATGCATCAGAGATCGCCTATGGTGCAGTACTGGAACAATTCAACGCCAACATCGACAAGTGGGAACCACTTATGTTCTGGTCTAAAGGTGCTAAGGATAGCGAAAAGAGGTGGCCTCCTTACGACAAGGAGTTACAAGCAATTTGGCTGGCCGGTCGAAAATTTAGATCATGGATTGAGGGACGAAATCCAATAGTTTATACCGACCACAAAGCAATCGTCAGTAGCCTCACCAAACAAGATGACCCAGCTACACTTCAACGTCGCGCAAAACTCATGGAAATCGCACAATGGGCAGCTGGTTGTGAGCACCTGGCAGGTACAGCAAACCCCGTCGCTGACGCCTTATCTCGTCACATTGATGCCGATATCCTGGAAGCCAAGGCATCCCAAGAAGTGGTAACCGACTTAGATGCTATCTCTTCGGCTGTAGAGACCTTGGACTACGCTGCATGGGCTGAAGCTCAAAGAACTGACTCAGAAGTGCAGGCTTTCTTACAAAATGTGGCTCAAAATACTCGTAAGTCAAACATCCACATTCAAAGGCTCGAAATTGTTTCGGGGATTCATCTGTGGTGCGACATCGGACGAGACGGCAACAAAAGAAGAATTATCGTTCCCAGTGAATGGCGTCGTAAGGTATTCGACCTTATACACAACGTGGATCATCCGGGTCGCAAACTGAGCCAGGAACGAGTTGGAGCACTATATCTTTGGCCAAATATGAACCGTGACGTGAACATGTGGGCTAAGCTATGTGTGGCTTGTAACACCAACAAAATCACCAGGCACATCAAACTTCCTCCAGGTCAGTTTCCTGTTCCCCGCCGGAGATTTACACATGTTCACTTGGACCTAGTTGGACCGTTGCCTACAGCCCATAGTGGACATAAGTA
>CP045890.1:13293472-13303489 GCA_013387185.1 Caligus rogercresseyi
ATTGTTTTATGACGAAATGTGAGATCATCACATATTATATATAATAAGTCTAACTTCCTCTTTAGTTCTTTCTGTCGCCTTTTCTTCCTCCTACAAAGCTACTTAATATGCCAGAATTCAGCGCTACCATACGTTACTTCAGCACTCTATATTCTCTATGGTAAGCGCCATAGAGATATAAACATATAGAGAGCTTATTCCTCCAATAGCAGAGAACATCGTCGTTCAGATGTTATTCTGTGCCCAATATAAACAAAGTAATTTGTACTACAACATTGTAAGTTGATCATAGAGATAGAAAGATTTGTTATATTGAGCAATATGAGTATTTCTCTGAATAATCCAAAAAGCTCTCTATGTTCTTTATATCTCTATATAAGCGCCCTCTGGTGGATCACTCGCCATCATCAAGTACCAACTTCTCTGCAGGTTAAAGGCATAGAGATATAGAGAGCTTGTGGATATCAGAGATATACGTCATATGCTAATATATCAAATATTATATCCCTATGATCAACTTACGATGACGTTGTACAAATACTTTGTTTATATTGGACACAAAAATAGCTGAATGATGTTTCTATGCTATGAAGGGAATAAGCTCTCTTTATCTTGCATCTCTATGGTTAGAAGATTAAAACCCGTCTGCTATGAGGGATCAGCCATCATCAGGTACCCAGCTTCTCTTCGCAGGTTAAAGGGATATAAATCCGTTTTCCTGCAGGGATCAGCATCATAGAGATATAATAATATAGAGAGCTTGTTCTTCAGTAGCAGAGAAACACCGTCCTTCAGCTGTCGCTTTTGCCCAACAGTAACAAAATAACATGTACTGCGTCATCGAAAGTTTATCATAGAGATAGAAAGATTGTGTATTTTGGGCAATATGACGTATTTCCTGAAGGAATTCAATAAGCTCTCTATGTCTTTTATCTCTATGATCAGCATCCTTATTAATATATTTTAACAATGCAGGAATACTTTCTTGTGGAATATACGACCTATAAAGAAATAAACCAAGCTAGATAAATAAATTATGACGCATGAGAAAATACCCATATCAATTTTTGCCGGTTTAATAACCACAACAAGAAAATATTTAATTATTATTACTAAAATATATTTTTTTTGGCATTATTTATTGATTATATTAAAATAGTGTTTGTAACATACTTAATTCTACCCACTCAAATAATTGGCTCTCATGCATTTGAACCATTTTCTCCATGAGTCATCTTTTTCTATCTTCGGCATTTCTTTGGATATATCCTGGCCCATTTCTTCAGAGAAAAATAACTAAACCCTCGATCTTGATGCCTAATTATCGATATTAGAAAAAAAGGTTCTCGGAATTAACATCATTATAAATGTAGAAAAAAATAGTCAGGATAGAAAAGTAAAATATTTTCCTCGGAGATGAGTCATAATATATTTTTCCCACATATGTTTATTGTTAGTTTATAGCAAGAGTTGACGGTTGTCGCGTATTTGAGATCTCACAAAGGAATAAAAGTATGTAATCTCAACAATAATCAGTGTCCAGGAATATTTGTACATAACACTTATGCATAAGGAAAATCGCATTTTGTAATTGGAATTATAGATATTAGGAAATTTTGTCTTATCGACCTTTTGTATAAGATGCATTTTTAAAGGAAACTACTGACTTTTGGGCTGTGCCTATCAGTCAAAATAGCTTTATTAGCATTAAGAGCATATTGTTTATTTTTATTTTTATAAACTTGTAAAATGATCTCATTTTGAGCACTTTTCGTTTATATATAAAGGAGATTATTATTATAAAAATAGACTCGTGAGGGTACATATCAAACATAATCTACGGTAAGGTTTCGTGAAGAAAAAACAATAACATCAGTCGATGATTCTGGACTCACTAATATCAAGGATTTCGACTGAACAAGAATGGTGATAATGTGTCCCTTTACGAAAAAGTGTTCAAAATGGGCTCATTTACTAATTTTTATAAAAAATAAAACATATTTTATTTGTAATAGTGAGGAATGGTCATGTATTTTTATTTGTTTTATTTAAGGTCTTTATTTAAAAGTGTAGACATTAGAGTATACATAAAATACAATAATAAAAATAGTAGGGTAGAATTCGTAAAAAAATACATAAATATAACATTAAGTTTAAAATTATATCTACTAAAAAGACACATAACATATAAACTCAATTAAACAGAAATAATACGCATATAAAAACAAAACTATAAAACAAAAAAACATAATAATAAGGGGTTATAAAAACGGTGATATTGAAGTCCCGACTATCTTCTTCAAAAAGGTGAAGGTGACGGCTCGAAGAAGGTTACCTGTATGAAACTTTAATCTCTAAGATAAAAGGGTAATTATGCAATATAAATAAACATCTATATTGTGTCTCTCAGTTCATCCTTGAGACAAATTTTGATTAAGATATTGAAATTAAGTAGTAATTAATTGACGAAGAACGAGAAGCAGTTGCGACAGTGAGTAAAAATCTTTAAACTAAATGTTATGGTCTGGATTAATTCAGATTTATCTAAAATTTAGCGGCATAGGAGGGAAATACCCGTGACACGGAATCTAGGCTGGATGATAGATGATGGCTTTGAATGAGTATAATATATATTTTTGAGCCTTTTCAAAATAGAAGAGAAAACAGGTCTCCTAAGTATTCATACGAGTTTAGGACTACCACCCCCTGGTCCATTGTTCCCCTCGTTACTCGTATTTGTTATCTCTTAAAGTCCACTTATGAAGTTAACTATGTTTTGTTTTGTATTAGTGTTTGAAAACTATGTTCCTAATATCGGTCATATAAAACATATGACCAATATTAAGAACATAGTTTTCAAAACAAAAGCAAAAGAAAACATAATTCACTTCGTAAGTGGACTTTAAGGGATAAGAAATATTAGTAAATGGCACGGAGGGTAAAAGCCCGTCGGGGGGGGGGTGATTGTCTGGGGGGTGGTAATCCTGTTACGGATAGAGGTTGTCTTTGAATGGGTATAATAACTTTTTGAGCCTTTTCAAAATAGAAGGGAGAAACCGTTCTCCCTAGGTATTCATACAGCTAGTTGCTCACGGCACGCTTGTGAACATTCTTCATCATAGAATGATGTTTCCAAACTTGCTCACTCGCACATATTTTAAATGAGCCACCATTAATGTATTTTGCCAATTAGCTTACTTACTAGTAGAAGAAGTATGCAATACATCATACTTTAGTGATAATCTCTAACTATTACACCAACAAATGAGTGAAACGAAAGGCTTTATATTCACAGAAATTTCCTAACTTGCCCCGTCTTCCCTACATCAGGGGTCGGAACCCGCGGCTCTTTTAGAGCTGCTTTAGTCTCCCTTGGACTTTTCCAAAACTGTTAGGATTTAAGATAATAAAGTATTTGGTATTTGGGAAAGAAAGTAAAGAAAGTATTTAGACCACAATGTGCAACAATATGTGAAGGTTATAGAATGGAATAAATTGGTTTGTAGGCGCCTGACCTTATGCAGTATTGGGTCCATTATGGCTCATTCAACCTTTGGGTTGACGACCCAGGCCGGCAAAATAATAACAAAGAAAGAATATATTGGAAATTGACCAGCCTGGTAATGTAAACAAAAATGCAATCTAAGCAATGAATACGGAATAATTGTCAAAGGTAGTGAATTTGAATGTGATTTATTTAGAATAAGAGGGATTTTTCAGCGTAAGACTATATATGAGCTGGGCAGCCTGGCATAAAACAATGGATCTAAGCCAATGAATAATGTATAAGTAAAAGATAGTGTTCGTTGAAATTTGATTGGTTGATAGATAATAAGAGGGGAATTCAAGTAAATATATATGTGAGCTTGACACCTACATAAACAATGAATCTAAGCCAATAATATAAGGTATAAGTAAAAGGTAGCGTTCTTTGAATTTGATTGGTTGAAAGATAATACGAGGGAAAATTCAAAAAACTAGCTGGGATTATGCTATTAAGCATCACTTCACTCACGAAGGAACACATCAATTCAGAGAGAAGAATATGATCCTTTAAAAACTGTTTCATGGGATCCCGTGTCATTTGCTAATATTTTGAATGACTCCTTCAATATCACGCATTATAATTAAGTAAATAAAGAAACTACTCATAATCTGAAGGAAAATAATGTTCATTTTATTTAATCATATCTGTCAATAAATGAATCAACACTATGACTATCAGATATAGAAAAAAAAGAAATCAGTCTTATCAAATCATAATCATGTGTTTTGGGGTATTGGTATGCTCATCACGAATATATTTGACTAATAACTGTGACTTTGTATTTAAGCGGGATTCATCCTTTTCTCCCTCTTAAATTATTATTCGCATTGTTTTAAAATACAGTAAAACACGCCAAGAGTTTTAATGAATGCAGGATCTACAAAATATGTCTCTGTATTTTTCCATGAAAAATGAAATAAGAAAATAAATTCATCAAGATGAAAGTGCCATTTCATTTCAGCATTTATCATACATTTAAGAAAATTGATATACTTAATGAAACTTACAATAGTTGAGGGGGGATATGCCAAGTATTAAGTGATCTCTAAGTGAGTTGTACAAACAATAGGGACCACTCGAATAATATAACCCGTTATTTAAGTAGGGATTCCCAATGAAAGTACAGTGAACTCCCGCTTTTCACGGATAATGGGGATTAAAACTATCTGTAAGTAGGTTTTACCCATTACGTCTCCATTTTCGAGTTTGCATGAACATTAAGAGGTTTCCAATGGTTAATATTGTGGTGTATAATAAAGAATTGGTATCTGTCGCCGCTTTTGCCATTACAAATGAAGACACTCCTGCTTCTTGACCCGGGGCACAGTCGGTAATAAAACAAACTAGATCCACACAGACTTTATTTCTACCTTCCTTGATACCTGCCCTGGCCTTTTCCCTTTCAAATGATTGAGAAAAGGCTTCAACGATGGGAGTTCTGCCCAAGAGAAGAGGACAAGCCCGGGAGATAAGGACAAAGGAGAATGCCGCCAAGTGAAGCGTCTGAACGAAAGGAACCCTTGAATGAGTTCTTCTAAGGAAGTTCTTGGACTCAGTTGCCTCATCCCTAACAAATTCTCAGAAAGCAACACATGCAGGGAGTGAAGTGCTGTCAGTACCTCTGAAATATGTTCCATGACCACGGAGTGACCTATCGCTTAATTATCATAGCATTTAGATTGCTGGGTCCAGAGCACAGCGCTATACATTGAAGACTTCTGTATAAGTGACTAATTTTTCAATTCATAGTAAGGAAGAAGCCCTTATTGGAATCATAACCGTAACGGTTTCTAGGAATATAGCATTGCCAAATTTACCTGAATGGTGAACGATAAATGGATGATACATTTTTTTTTTGGATCAGTTTATATGATATCTAATTGTTTCTCGGAAAATAATTTACAAAAGTATCATAAAATATTTTACTCTTTACTTTGCTATAAGTAGGACTAGGGAAAAAGTAAGCAAACTCACCAATTAACAAATTTTCATCTGGTAACAGAGTTTTCTTTCTACGTTTAATGGTCAGAATGATGATCCACATTCATGATGAAACAAACAAAAAAAAAATCTGATTATGAACAGTTGCTATAATTAAATAATATAAACATCTGATATTGGAGGAGTTCATTTAAAAGTTCGTAAATGACATAGATGACAAGAGATTATAAGTATTTCAAGAATTATATTCCTTTCTTTGCATTGATATTTTTCTGCCGCAAGTGGCAATACTTATTTACAAATTCCCTCGAAATGATGACCATTCTAGGGCAAAAAAAAAGACATATTACTTTTCAACGGAAGGACTAGAACTTCCATCGATGGATGTAAGAGCTCATCATATTGAAAAAAGTTGTAGACATGGTTGTTCGTCAGCTCCTCTAATGTTTGTTGCCGCCATAGCCTAATATATCGCAAACTTATTATTATAGTTATTTGGTTTCGGAATAAATATTGCAGGTCAAAGCCATATTGTAGATTTATATGCCGAAGATATCACTATCATATTATTGGCCAACTCAGAACGGCATATCACCAGAAGGGCGAAAATAACTATTAACTACATTTTCAAGTTTAAGAAAAGATCAAGTCTGACTGTAGTAGAGGAAAAACGTTGATACTTCTGCTGGGGGGTTGGGAACTCTAAAATGGGTCATTTAAGTTAAAAAGAAAGTTGACATTCTAGGAATTGCTTGGTGTAGGAATGTAGTAGATAAAAATATTGGTCTGTCATCAATTCCAAATACTACCATTTGATAACTCATGGGAGAGCTTCAATTTCGAGAGGACGATCGACCTCTATAATACCAGAGTTATAAATGTAATCATATATATGGAAAAGGTTGTCCAAGAGGAAGAAAAGTGGCTTTCACCGAAGATTTTTTTTTTTTAAATTGACACAGTTCATATAAAATATATAAAACAAAATAAATATATATAAAGTGATGCTAATGCGAATTAAATCATGAATAAACATTTTAGTTTAAAATTTAAGCATCATAAATGAACATACAATTATTTAAAAAAAACTGTAATTAAAACTGACTAAACATTATAAAAATTCCAATAAACGTATTAAAATATTAATAATTAAAATCCTTGAATTTTTTTAAAAGTTTTTTGATGATGTCCTTGTAGAGAGGAGAACGGGAAGGAAATATCGGATTTCTTGGGCTCCATAAGTCCAAGAATCATCCTTTGTAGATGGGATCCTAAGGTCCAGGGAACCATATCTCGCCGCAGCTGGCAGGAATATTGCCTTCAAATTTGAAGGCTGAAGAGGCTGGTAATCCGCTAACCTTTTTGAAACCAGCGATTTTGCACCCAGAAGTGCATTATTTATTGCCTTGGTTCGAGAGGACAGTATTTTGCCGCCACTGATTCCAAATAGAACGGACGCCTTCAAATATTTATCATTCTTCTTTGTCCAGACCTCTCACATTAAGTTTAACAAAGCGTTTTATAATATTCACTGAACGACACTCAACGAAAGCGTGTAAAATCGAGTTATAAATAGTGCCACAATCTTTACATGGGCGATAAAATCGAATAATATTGGCCGAAATCAATAATTGCGCCGTGAAATGGTTTCCATCAATTATTTCTGCTAGGGAATCTTTTATCCTCTTTTCCCATGAACCCGGAAGGTCAAGAAACCTGAGAAATTCACGACAGATATCTTTACTCTCCCTCAAACCCAAACGATCCTGGCCATTCAATTTCAAATACCAGGGTTTCAGCACATGATATTTGAGCGCAGATCTATTCAGGGGATACAAGAATCTACCATCCTTGAAAGAGCCATCTTGCCCAAGGTCATGAAGAGTAAGAGTTCCTTTCTAATGGCGAATTCTCAAGGTCCTCCTATTTTTCAGCAGTTACCTGAAAGATGGAAGAAAAGTATCTTGAAGCCATTGGCAAGAATTACTTATGAAAGGAAGTCAAGGGCCAACTTCAGATCTCAGCGGATGCAAACCCTTTAGAGTAGCATTTACATGCTTTGTGATTAAATATAGGTCTAATTCGAAATATAAGTTAAATATCAAGGTGTCGATTATTTTCACTAATAAAGGTACAATTGTTTATTTAAGAACTTAGCTCATAATATTGTATTTTAAACTTTGAATGAGATATTGTATATTTGTTTCAAATTCATGACAAATGGGTCTGGGGTTCCGTTTAATCGAACCAATTAACTTTTGGGGCTTCAAACCACCGCAAATAGGCCCTTTGGTTATCCCAATCACACCAATAACATATTGGGTTTCAAACCACTGCCAATGGGCCCTCGGGTTCCTCCAATCACACCATTTCTTTTTGGAGGTTTAAAACTCACCGCTAATGGGTCGTCGGGGTTCGTCCATAATTCCAAACACTTTTGAGTTTTTAAGCCCACTGGCTATGGTCACTAGTGTTGGACTGATATAAAAATACCATAGTTGAGTTTCAAGCCAACCGACAATAAGCCATCGGGTCCCGCCGATAACAGGTATGATCTATTGGGGTTTCAAACTAGTCAACAACATGAAAGACTATAATGTTATTTATATACTATATGTTTTTTGATATACTATAATGATTATTTTTATATGTAATATCTCTATATCAATAATGTCTCTTTAAAAAATCAAAGTTTGAAAATGCAATATTTGAGCAGGTCTTAAATAAACAATTGTATCTTTATTATGAAATAATTGACACCTCGATATTCAATTCATATTTCGAATTATACATATATTTATTTTATGGGTGGGAATTCCCCGTGGGGGGGGGGGGGGGAGTTCTCTATAGGAGGGGGGAATTCTCCTAGATGCATCTTTGCGACCTGTTATGATATCTACATACTGTCGTGAGGGCTCTTTTTTTGTAATATCCCTTTATTAAAAGAACATAATTTGGTAGTGCTCACTTTTGTTTGTTTGATGGTTTGCCCTTTGGTTCGACATAGTTATATCTTTGTGGAAATAAATAAGAATTATAGCGTTGAAATTAATCTATTGAACCTAGGATCATATCAATAATATTGACCAAGATTGACCTTCTCTTCTCGGATTCGAACTTGTGCCCCCAACATGAGAGTTGAATACTATTACTTTTTTGGTCATTTGGTTCTATTGAATAGCAGTTCTCTATTTTATTTCTAAATGCATATATGTATAAATCAGTGACAAATAATATTATTGAAGCTTTTGAAACTATTTTATTTGGTTTGAAAATAAGACTAATATATAAATTTAAGATAAAATATTGCTTTTCATGCATATATAAATATATTTATAAGGCATTTTATGTAGCAGAACTGAACCATTGAATCAATAAATCATGAAAGAATCCAAATAACTTAATTTTCATATATGAAATAACTAGTTTGATTTGTCACTTTTCATTTTTTAATAAAATATTCAAATATAATTAAAAAATGTTAAATTAAAATATTTTGTTCTTTCAATTCCATTTAACATTTTTTTGTGCCTATATGTGACGATGGAATTGCATCCAACTGGAATAGATAAGTATACTAGCGTTTAAATTAGTCTATCGACCTGGGATTTAATCAATAAGGTTCACCAAAATTGACCTCTTCCCCTCGGGATTTGGAACCTGCGTCCCTTTTTAAATTTACCGTTCATCATTAGTAGCTCATGAACAATTGTCTAACAATCGGCTTACGGTAATACGAAGGATTGCGATAGTTCACTTCTTAGAAATGCTTATCTTAAACCAAATAGCAATTGTTTTTAATTATTTTGTGGCTCATGTTTGGTTTTAACGATTGCAATGCCATCCGAAAGATTTGTCTTGTTGTTTGTCGTTTATTTTATGTTATTAAAGTTATACAACAGGACTTTTTTGTGACAATCAATCAACAACTTAGGGTAGTAGCATAGAATATAAAGATATAGAGAGCTTATTCCCTTCAATAGCAAGAGAACATCCTCGTTCAGCTATATTCTGAGCCCAATATATCAACAAAGTAATTGTACTACTTCACGTAAGTTGATCATAGAGATAAAAATATTTGTTTATATTGGGCACAAAACGTATTCCTCTGAAGAATCCAATAAGCCCTCTTCTTTATATGATATAAAGACACTTTTAAATAAAATAATTTTATCAATTTATAATGTGTATAAATCCATAATTCATAATGTTTGCAAAGTTTTAGAGTTTGTTTTTCATACTACCATGAGATATAATTTATATCTCTATGGGTAGTATAAGCAAATTTAGTTTTGTGCACTTTTTGAAAAAAAAACTCTAAAAAACTTAGCCAAACATTATGAATTATGGATTATACACATATATAATGAATAAAATTATTATTTAAAAGATAACAATTATTTTTTATTTATTAAAGAAATGGGTTCAAGGGTTGAGTGTAATACCCAACATGTTCCGTTTTAAGAACAAGTCCCTTTTTAGAAAACACAGAGTATGCCGATGTCATATTATTATATAAAATTGCTTTC
>CP045890.1:13303589-13316832 GCA_013387185.1 Caligus rogercresseyi
CGCATGTGACTTTTCATATTAAAAATCAGTTCCTTCACAGTTGTCATTGGGTCTTCATTGCCCTTTTTCCGTTTTGTATTCCTTACGGCTGGTGTTTAAACATCTCACAAAGAAGAAATCACATGCGAATAGATTTCAGTGAAATCATTTGCATGTGACTTTTCATATTAAAAAAGTTCCTTAAAAAGTTGACATAGCTCTTCATTACCATTTTTTCCGTTTGTATGCCTTAAGGCTGAGTATTTAAACATGTAAAAGAAGACCTCAAACGAAGAATTTACAGTGATGTCATCGCATGTTACTTTTTATTTGAAAATCAGTTTCTTAAAAAGTTGTCATTGGTCTGTTCATTCTCATTTTTTTCCGTTTCCTTACGGCTGGGTATTGACATCCCTCGTCATCTCTAGGATTATTGAAATTTGATTAGCACGATGTTGCAATATAAACAAGTGTTGTTATTTTCCACAAACTTAAATTTGGGGGACATACAGGGACAGACAGACAAATATTTTTAAGTATCATGTAGAAAACGATTTTCCGGGAAACACTCAAAAAAACAAAAACGTCTTTAGTACCTCAGTCTTATCCACAGAAAATTTGGGCAAAATCTAACTTGTAAATTTTAAAAATCGGCAAAAACGTTTTGGCGAATAAAATAAGCATGTCGATGCGAATTTTTCCGGAGTCGACAACCCCACTAAAACACTCCCTGAGCTCACAAACTATTCACTGAAATTTCGTCAATCTAATGACACCGTTCGGGAGATACAAGATACGGAAACGCACGAACGAACGCACAAACGAACGGAATTCTTTTTTTATAATATAGATAAGTCGATAAAAACAAAAATCATTACGGTTATTGGAATAGTTAGCAGCAAGTCGTGTCCTATAATTATCTGATTGAAGGCGGTCTTAAGCATTAAGTAGTATATTCTACAGTGGGGGGGAGGGGACGCATTCTTTTTGAGCAATCAAGATTCTGATGGGCAATCTACTGCTAACTATAAACACATAAATATATATATATATATTAGGGCTGTTCTTATTTTTCAAATGTTTGAAATGTTAGCAACATTGTGGATTTCCTGTTTCTTGGTGATAAAAGAAGACGACATACAAAGTTTGAACAAAATCGGTCAACATTACGAGGTCGCGCAACGAGGTCAAAGTTTTAAAAATTAGTAAAAATATAGTTTTTCCGCAAATTCTTAAAATGGTGGACGTTACAGACTTCAATAATTATTATTAATTTAAGGAAATCTAATTTACTACCAGACGTATGTTTGATGTTTTTTAATAAAACAAAGTTTTCAGTAAAAACAAAGAAAAAATGGAGTGTGTAATGTTAGCATATTTCATAGCTTTTTTGTATCAATTAACTTCACTCGCCTGTAGAAGATGACTTGTTCGCTTCAGAGTAAAATAGTACTTTTAAGTTTAGTAAACTTTGAATGATAAATCCAAAAATGACCTTGGTTGCATTCTATCAATTCAGAATTCAGTACAATCTGAGTTTATCATATGATTCAGAGCCTGTATTGACCTATAAGAAATCGATTATGAAAAAAATAAAAAATAATGTTTCTTAGATTTGCGTCAAGGTATCCTCTCAAAATTTTACTTTGTCTCTGACGCATTTATAATCCATTATATGCGTCATTTTGTACGCGAGATATGCTTTTTTAATGTACGTATAACTCTCTACTTATTAAATTGACATGATTTAGTATACCAAAATATTAAAGCTGGTGTACCAAGCTTTCATTTGATATGTTTGGTGTTCTAAAAATCGCTATACTTTAAGAGATATAAGCAAATACATTTTCTAACGTACTCTCCCAAAAAAATTGATCTTTTGATATGAGAATATACAATTACCACTTGGTAACTGCTGTTACTGTTAGCTGGATAGAAAGAGAAAGAAAAAAAGAAGGGAGAGAAGTGAGGCAAAATACTCTCTCCCTTCTTTTTTTTTCTTTATAAACTTCAGTAGTAAATTAGATTTCCTTTAATTAATAATTATTATTGAAGTCTGTAACGTCCACCATTTTCAAGAAATTTGCGGAAAACTATATTTTTACTAATTTTTTAAAACTTTGACCTCGTTGCGCGACCTCGTAATGTTGACCGATTTTGTTCAAACTTTGTATGTCGTCTTCTTTTATCACCAAGAAAAGAAATCCACAATGTTGCTAACATTTCAAACATTTGAAAAATAAGAACAACCCTAATATATATAATTTATTATATATATATATATATATCGTATAATCGGCCATATTTTATAGTTTAAGTATTTTAAATGATTGGTATCTGTAATATAAGTCACCCGTGGACAGTATATATTTAACAAAAACATAGTAGCCATCGATAGTATGTAGTGCTTATTTATTTATAGATTACAAATTATAGTGAGTAAATATTTAACAGACTCATGAATCTAACAAAATACATTACTTAAAAACTATGATTCAAAATTACATGTTTTTTTAAGACTACTTTTCCCCATGTGAGCAAACAAATAATAATGTAACGCTTCCTTATTAACCCATACTTCCAGTACCGCATTAAACTAGTTGAATGTAACAAAATGAACAAAGAAAGATGAAGAATATTAGTTACGGCCAATTAATAGGCATGGCATGTATAATAGAATATTTTTTAGAATCGTGTTTATGTTGTTCTTGGTGGGTACATCGGGTAAAGTATTCTCAATTTGAAGAGGAAGAAAATAAAAAGAGTTTTAATTAGAACACCACATTTTGGTCCCAAGAGTAGTGTATGTGCTTATCTAGGACTGAGGACTACTGTCCGGTCCTTTTTGACTGTCCTACATAAGGAAAAATTTCTGTATGACGTCATAACCCACGTCATGTTGTCAACATCTCTTAATACTATGAAAAGGAAAAATACTTTATATGAGGAAAGTAACATTTTTAATGAGCTGATGACAAATATTATATATTTTTTTTACTTATTATTAATAAGTATTAAATATGATTATTATTATTATTATTATAACAACAATAAATTGTGGATGGATGAAGACAATATAAACATTAGCCTATAGCATTCCTAAGGACCGATCCCAAGGACGGGACTGGACCAATAAATTTGGACCGACACAACACTACGCAAGGGCATTTGAGGGACTCCACACAGTATTACAGTCAGTTTTTGAAGGGCTTTAATGAATATATCATGGTTTTCAATATGAAAAAGTTAAAGAAAATGGATTTAAGAACACATACAGAATCGAAGTATAAAATATATTTAACATATAAACTAGGGATGCAAAAAGATAATTGACTAACGATTAAGAGTCGACGATTTTAATCGATTAAAGTTTGTTATTGCAATTATCGACAGACTGTGCATTCTGTCTGAATATAATAAACCTCAATATATTTGCCGATTTCTATATCCGAAACATAAATTCCTCACGGATGGGTGTGGAAAAATAGTTTGAGACGTCATTTGGATCGAATTAATATTGAAAGTCGACAAATTAGAAAATACGTCTTTCGCTAATCATAGCCCAATTTTTGTGTTGGGATACCTTTAATAATAATATATGATTAGTATATCAATATCCCAGAGTCGTTGTCAATTAGGTTGGTCGACAGGAACGCATATTAAAGAACGACACGTGTCATGAGAGGTCATGACTTGAAGGCTGCTTTATATCAACCAGAGATGTACAAAAATATTGAATCAATCTTTGCAATGTTATTGAAGAAGCATAAGGATGATGATCTTCAATACATTGCAAGTATTATGATGTTTAGCGAATAAATCAATATAACATAAAACATTTCCTTGGTGGATCTTCAATATCGCTGACTTGTTGCATGTATATAAAATTGTAACATTTGGTTAAGTTTATTCACTCTTTTGTACATCTCTGATTATCACAGTAGGAAAAGGAAGGAAGTATATACACGGAAGAGGAAAGAGTGAGGCACAGGTGGCATGACGTCAGGGTGTTTTGCAACGTGACGACAGGGACATAACACCAATAATTCTTTTCAAAGCATTGATTTTCCATAAAAATAAAGATACTCTACCTATCCCAAATCCACAATCCGGTTCCTTAATCGTGACGATATTATCGATAAATCGATTAAAAGTCCACTAAATGAAACCATTCATCGATAACTCGCATCCCTATATAAACAATACCACTTGAATTTATTTTTGTCTCATTTGAGCTAATGACGTTTTTGTCAAATTAAGCCTGCTTTGAACTATATGCATTTTTTAAACGTTACAATTATTATCAAAGAGTTTAAAAATCTCAATGTAAGTCGCTATATACTCTTTGCTGGAGCGATAATTAAATTGATGTGTGTTACATTATGGCCCCCCCAATTAGTGTTTTTATTTACCTGCAAGAATAAAACGCATCAAATTAATCCCTTATTTTTATGGGGGTTTTTATGCAATAATCTGGCAGGTCTTTATTCAGCTTATGTGATGGTAATAAAAAGGGATCCATCCTTAGGGTATCAATATTTTTTAATATATCTAAAAACAATCATTAGGCACATGGGAGAAATGCTTTTTTTTAAAGCGTGATTGCTTGAAAGAAGGGAGATGGAATAATATAGAAGCAGTTGGCATTCCGTAATGGAATATCAATGTACTCGTTGCTATAGATATGTGAACATCAGCTCAGAGAATACAACCCATAAAAACACAAATTGTCTCTTCTTTATGGGTCTTGATTTTAGTCATTTACGAATCTTTTGAATTAAATTATCTAATATCATAAATTGAATTAATGAAGAATCACTCATACTCAAGGGGGGAGATATTTATTTTGTTTGATAATATCTGTCGATAAATGGATCATCACCCTGACTATTCGACGTGCAACCACCATAAAGATATAAAGAGCTTATTCCCTTCAATAGCAGAGAAACATCGTTCAACTGTCGCCTGTGCCCAATATAAACAAAGTATTTGATCTACGTCATAGTAAGCTGTTCATAAAGATAGAAATATTTACTTATTTTGGGCAAATTGACGTATTTCTCAGAAGAATCCAATAAGCCCTCTATGTCTTTATATCCTCTAACCTGCAGGGAGAAGAAGATGATGGTGAGTTGATCCACCACAAGTCTAATAAAGTTGATATGCTTTAAACCTCTATTCTATATTCTCTATGGTAAGCGCCATAGAGATATAAAAATATAGATAGTTTATTCCCTTCAATAGCAGAGAAACATAGTCGTTCAGCTGTATTCTGTGTCCAATATAAACAAAGTAATTTGATCTACGTCATCGATAGTTGATCATAAGATATAAATATTTGCTTATTTTGGGCAAATGACGTATTTCTCTGAAGATCCAATAAGCCCTCTATGTCTTTATATCTCTATGACAACCACAAGGAAAAAGGGTTACCAATTGAAAAAAATGTGTGTTGTTTGTGAGTTCACATTAACTACCTTTTTATTATTCCTAGTTATATTGCAGGAACCGACTGATGCAGAGTGCAAGGCTTTTTTTGAGCTTCTCAATTCTGCCCATCCTTTAACAATGAATGAGCCACCATTCGCCGAAAGTGTTTGTTTTGATCTCTTTAAATAATATAAATAATAATGGTTCCTCTGATGATGTTACGTTGGTCGATATTGATGCTAATGAATTATGAAAGTAGATCTCATTTCCAAAAACGTTCGTCACCCCGCTATAAAGGAACATTTAGGTCGAATATTGCCCACCGCCGCCACCTCTCAATTGAAAAATAAGAAGAATCCGTTTGCGAGGTGGATTTTCTTTATTCAGAATAACCTCATTTATAAAAATACTTTTCACAGCCTCTGATTCATGAAGGCTAAATATGACTGGACTATAGATTTGTAATATTGCAGTAATTTAGTCATCTTTGCAATCACATAAAGCATAGTAATTTGCAATAGTAAATGATGGCTAAAACATATGTTGTTTAGTAAATATGAAAATATATATTTTTTATATGTAGCGCCATATTTTAATCTTAAAAGAATAAGGGAATATATGTACATTATTCTGAGACACGTTTATTTGGGTTTTCATAAATTTGGAATGTATGTTATGCAATAATGTTAGCAAATATTATATGATTAATATCATCAAAAAAGATATTATAGGCAAAAATGAACGCTGTTTTAAAGAAGAAAAAAACATTCAATGGATTCTTTAACGATTCTTTCAAAAAATCACTTTTTTCGAAAATACTCTCATTGGCTTTATTTAAAAAAAGAAATTGTTTTATATTGAAGATTTTTTTTTTTCATGAAAATGGATTGCACATCTCACGGTACGAAATATCTAAACACTAAACGGCGAAAATATATTTTGAGCGCATAGATCTCAACATCAGACATTTCATTAAAAGGAAATTATTTGTTGATCCTTTTCTTGAACAGAACTCCTTAAAAGAAGGTGTTACAACAATCAAAATTCAGCTGGCATTGTGAAACACGTCGTCACTTTAATCTTGGCTGATGAGGTGTAAACATCTACCCGGAACGAAGAATATCTAACGAACACAATCGATCTTTTCTCATGTCCTTGATCAATGGAGTTTAAGAATTGATATAATCGAACATTGAAATGTCAGCCATTTTGATTTTTTAATACAGCAGCTCATCACGCTAAGGATTTTTTTTTGTTGCTTAACCGCCATTGATAATAAACAGATTCCTTTGCTTTGAATAGGTAGACTTTCTATTATTTCAATCAAACTTCAGCTCATATTACACTATGTAACAAAATTAAGGTCTTTGTTTGCCCTTAGGCTGAAATCCTAATTGGTGTCCCATTTTTTACGTAGATTATTGTGATTTGTTACGAAGAAAAAAACAACATGTTGCCTTTTTATTTACATATAATTATTAACAAGTGTCAAAAATAATTTGATTTTTTAGAGAGTTACTGTGATTTGGAATTCCAATATTATTATCAAATTATTTAAGGAACTTGCAAATAAAAGGCAAACATGTATTTTTTTTCCTCGTAACAAATCACAATATATTTATGCAACCTCAATGAATTACCTAAAAGTAGTTACTTAATATGAAAAATACTTCGTCCTACTAAATTGATATTTTCTTTACTTTCATGCAAGATATCGAAATTATAAAAACTCTTCAAAAATGCATTGCCATATACCAAAAATATATCATATATATTATATAGATGTTCGAGAACCCCCTTACCAGTAAACTTTGAACCTTTTATTGAGGACGTTGTTAATAATATGTAGTTTTTTTGTTTTTTTTATGTTTATGTAATGTTTATATAATATAAGTGAAATAAATTTGTTGTACCCTGGGTACCAAAAAAAAAAAAAAAAAGACTCGAAACAAAAAATATATCGCCGCTTAAATAGAACACTAAAATATGTCAACTTTTGAAATATAAATCCGATTTTTTCGATGAGTACGAAAGATGTATAAATAATAAAACGGATTTGAAATGCACAGATTTAGTAATACAAAAATATTACTGACATTTGTGGTTATTCTTACTTTGCACGAAGATAACTGGGCCTGAACCATTAGAAATGATGAAACTCATGATTTTCAAAAAAGGTCATAGAGGCCAAACCTTTTTTTCGGACGAAATTTTTAAGAAGCATTTTTGAAATCTACGTAAAAAAATGGGACTCAAATTAGGAATTTCAGCCCAGGGGCAAAATCCTGTTACATAGTGTTATCAAACCTCATAGCTTATTGATAATTTGTTTTGTCAATTAAAATTGCTATCTTAAAACATTACTTTCAAAACATGTCATAGAATAGGCAGACTTTATTTTTTATTATTTAAATGAAAGTTAAAATAAAAATAATAATCAAAATTCATTGCTTCAAATAGTATTTATTTATTTTGCTTATATAGTTGGATAGATTTGCATCCGACTGTACAAAATAAGCAATATAGCGTGTAATTTAGTCACTCGAACCTAGGATCTTGTCATTGAGGTAGACGAAACCTTGATCATCCCCTGTAAGATTCGAATCTGCTTCCCAAACATTGAGAGTATACGCACATGGCTATCGAACTCCCTCCAATATTTTGTTCCCTCAAAGACAAATGTTAATTAAATGTATCTCCAAAGACATTAAAAATATATATATAATTATGACCATACCAAAATGTCGTGTCTTCTTATTAAATGTAGTTGTGTATTTAAAGAAAAAGAGTGATAAAAATGATTATCTATAAGATCTGACATTGTGTATTTGTTAGTTGTGTCAATTTGAAAAAATACAAAAGTATTTTGATCTTAAAAGCAGACAATGGAACATTGCTTCAAATATATGTATGTATTTGTTCATCGTTAGTTACAGTTATTTTAGAGGAACAAATTCCATTTGATCAACGATTAGAGGGAAATCCACTTTCGTGCTTCACAAATGTATTATTTACACCCCCATAGTATAATATTATAAAAATCCTATAAAATCGATCTTTCCTCAACGACAACAAAAAAGTAAATGCGATAGCTCAGTGTGTTAAAGCGAGTTTAACTCTCAATGTGGATGGAGGTCGTAGGTTCGACTCCCAAGGGGGGAGGCTCAACTTCGGTCAACCTCATTGATAAGGTACTCGGTTTGATAGACCAATTTTAACGGTTATAAGCTTATTTTTACAGTCGGATGCAATTTTATCAAACTATAGGCAAAAAGAAATCTAAAAATATACTACAGACTGAAAATACTATGATGTCACGTTTCTGGCAGGGCTGTTCTATCCGACTACAATGACTCCAGCTTCTGAAATGTAGATGAAGAAAAGGATACTGCAATTTTATCGAACCAAATAGACAAAAAACAGAAACTACGGCTTCTGTTATCACCCTAAAACAATATAATGTTTTTTCTTTATGTATGACTCTAAACAATATAATGTTGTTTTAATATCTCCTAATATGATCGTAGGTGCGATGAGTAATTTAAAACAATAATACTTACTCATATATACTCACAATCGATGTATATAAATTATTAAGTATATTAAATCTGATTAACAAAAAAGGCTGTTATTGTAATCTCATCAATAAACATGATTTTTTTCTCCTGTATTAAGTTTTTAAATAATAGTAAAAGTAGTTGCATAAAAATAAATAAGAAGACATATAAAAACACATAGAGATATCATGATTTTTTCCTTGGTTAGCACTGTTTCTTTATTTTTTTTACTTCCAAGTGTCGGACATGGTGATATAAAGCAAGGTCTGTATAATAAGGTCTGGGCAATACAAAAACAAACATAATATATATCCTAGCAGTATACTACTCAATGACGTCACTGGAGAACGATTCTATCTATCAATCTATATATCTATCAATCTCTCTATCAATCAATAAATATATATATTGGTTTTAGGAATATTTATATATAAAACTTATGCACAAAAAAAATCTGATAAAGCATTTTTTGTTGGGAATTATTGATAGTAGGAATTTTCCATAACGACACTTTGGTATAAAATGCATTTTTAAAGGAAACTAATGACTTTTGGGCCCAGCTTATCAGTCAAAATAGCTTTATTGAGCATTAATGAGCACATTTGGTTAGTTTTATTTTATAAACTGAGCCCATTTTGAGTACTTTTTCGTTCATATATAAAGGAGTATATTCGTATATAATGGACCCATAAGGGTACCTATGAACAATAAGCTACGGTAAGGTAAGGTAGGCTTTGTGAAGAATAAAAATAACAATAACATAATAAATAATAAAAGTGGAGCTTTGTTATGTTAATGCGGAAGAGGTCTGGGTCACGAAACCTACTTACCTTACCGTAACTTATTGTTCTTAGGTAACCTTATGGGTCTATAATACGAATATACTCCTTTATATATGAAGGAAAAAGTACTCAAAATGGGCTCAATTTAAAATAAAAACTAGCCAAATGTGCTCATTAATGCTCCGATAAAGCTATTTTGAATGATAAGCTGGGCCCAAAAATCAGTAGTTTCCTTTAAAAATGCATTTTATACAAAAGTGTCGTTATGGAAAAATTCCTACTATCAATAATTCCCAACAAAAAATGCTTTATCATATTTTTTTGTGCATAAGTTTATATATAAATATTCCTAAAACCAATATATATATTTTGATTGATAGAGAGATTGATAGATATATAGATGGATAGAATCGTTCTCCAGTGACGTCATTGAGTAGTCCCACTGCTATATGTTTGTTTTTGTATTGCCCAGACCTTATATACAGACCTTGATATAAAGAGCTTATTCATAGAGATATAAAGATATATAGAGCTATTCCCTTCAATGGCAGAGAAACATCGTCGTTCAGCTATCGCCTGTTCCCATAAACAAAGTAATTTGATCTACGTCATCGTAAGTTGATCATAGAGATATAAATATTTGTTTATATGGACACAAAAACGTATTTCTATGAAGAATCCAATAAGCCCTCTATGTCTTTATATATCTATGGCTTATTCCCTTCAATAGCAAAGAAACATCGTTCAGCTGCCGCCTGTGCCCAAACTAAACAAAGTAACTATACTACGTCATCGTAAGTTGATCAGCGAGATATAAATATTTGTTTACATTGGGGCACAAGACGTATTTCTCTGAAGAATCCAATAAGTTATCTATGTCTTTATATCTCTATGGTGTCAAAGCAATGAAACAACAATCACATTATTATTTTTATTGATTCTGAGAAGTTACAGCATTGTTTTTTTTATTATCGGTAGAATAGGTGGAGTCCATTCAAAGGATTCGATAATGACGTCATGGATGTATATAAGCCCATGAAGAATATTAGTTTTTTAGGTTGAATTTCTATGTTCACTCCTCAAAAGTCGTGAGTAAATTGATATTTTGTAGCTTAAAGCCTACAACTTTTCATTACTTCCTCTTCTTTTCAAACACACCACTTTTTATACATCACTGTGCGTTGACGGATAAGAGGTATTAAGAAAGTCTGTTTATCAGTATGACGTCTATAATTTTTGAGTGATCTTGACGACTTATCACTTTGTCATTTTAATCATTAGTATATATTGAACATATTTATCCAGTGATATTGTTGTTTTATAAATGGATAATGCAAGTATTGTTTTATTTTTAGATTAAGGAAGCCACCAGGGAGGTCCGCTTTAAACGGGATTGTTTAAGCTAAATTGAACGTGATAAAGCATTGTAAAAAAGGCTTCTTGCGTGATTGGTCAAAATGAATACATATTCTAAAATACTCTATTTATATTCTATTAGTTATTATTGGTTGATGCCATTGGATTTACAAGTACTTTGTATAAACTTGTCCAAACCAGGGAATACTATAACAACCGGGAACAGGAACTCCCTCCTTTTATGTCAAAGTTTAACCACCTTCGTAAAAAAGAAAAGGAGGGAGTACTTAGATAAACAGAGCCACGTCATAGAGATATAAAGATATAGAGAGCTTATCCCTTCAAAAGCAAAGAAAACATCATCGTTCAGCTGTGGCCAATAAAAAAAGATTTGATCTACGACATCGTAAGTTTATGATAGAGATAGAAAGTTTGTTTATATGGGCAATATGACGTATGCCTGAAGAAACCAATAAGATCTCTATGTCTTTATATCTCAATGAGCACAATCTCTGACGATGAAAATAAGGTACCCTAGACATGTCAACGGAAAAAAAATATACATATGTTTTCAATATTTTGATTCAGGGGCTTACGGGGGTAAAAAAGAAAAAGAGGGCGTAAAATATAAAGCAAATAGAAATATATGAATAACCTTTTAAATTAATTCAAACACCCAAGCATGACGAGTCCTTCTTATGTGTCCACAAAACTTATTAGTGGCATTAAAGGTTACATATACAGATGGTAGATGGCGCTGTCATCCATCATAACCCAATTCTAAGTATGTCTACAAGAGACACCAACATAATTATTTTTGTATGCGTGCATACTCTAAAAAAGCATTAGACTACTATCTCAGATAAATACAAATGAACAACTATTATCAGATAATAACACAATTAAAGGACATAGTTATAATATATGGTATATATATATATAATACTATATATATATATATATATATATATATATATATCAGACTTGTTGACGATCACAAGTAAATTGTCGTTCGTTTTTCGTGTGCAAAAAGTTATGTTCGTCGTAACTTAAATTGAATCGTTCGTTTGTTGTTCGCCATTATGAAAAAAAATTGACGACGATTTGTATAAAGAAATTTCTGAAATAAGTGATTGAGGTTTTTTAGACAGAAATTTATAAAAAACAAGTGAAGAAAAAAAGAAGGGAGAGAAGTGAGGCAAAATACTCTCTCCCTTCTCTTTCTCTTTCTATCCAGGTAACACTAACAGCAGTTACCAAATGGTAATTGTATTCTCATATCAAAAGATCAATTTTTGGGGGAGAGTACGTGCAAAATGTATTTGCTTATATCTCTTAAAGTATAGCGATTTTTAGAACACCAAACATATCAAATGAAAGCTTGGTTAACCAGCTTTAATATTTTGGTATACTAAATCATGTCAATTTAATAAGTAGAGAGTTATATGTACATTAAAAAAGCCTATCTCGCGTACAAAATGACGCATATAATGGATTATAAATGCGTCAGAGACAAAGTAAAATTTTGAGAGGATACCTTGACGCAAATCTAAGAAACACATTATTTTTATTTTTTTCATAATCGATTTCTTATAGGTCAATACAGGCTCTGAATCATATGATGTAAACTCAGATTGTACTGAATTCTGAATTGATAGAATGCAACCAAGGTCATTTTTGGATTTATCATCTAAAGTTTTACTAAACTTAAAAGTACTATTTTACTCTGAAGCGAACAAGTCATCTTCTACAGGCGAGTGAAGTTAATTGATACAAAAAAGCTATGAAATAAGCTAACAATACACACTCCATTTTTTTTTGTTTTTACTGAAAACTTTGTTTTATTAAAAAACATCAAACATACGTCTGGTAGTAAATTAGATTTCCTTTAAATTAATAATTATTATTGAAGTCTGTAACGTCCACCATTTTGAAGAAATTTGCGGAAAACTATATTTTTACTAAATTTTTAAAACTTTGACCTCGTTGCGCGACCTCGTAATGTTGACCGATTTTGTTCAAACTTTGTATGTCGTTTTTTATCACCAAGAAACAGAAAATCCACAATGTTGCTAACATTTCAAACATTTGAAAAATAAGAACAACCCTAATATATATATATATTAATATATATGAATA
>CP045890.1:13316932-13327534 GCA_013387185.1 Caligus rogercresseyi
GATATATATATATATGACCTGGCGTAAATACCCAAGTTAGAAAAGGAAATTATTACTCATGGTTCCAAATTCATGTGGAAGTAAGAATTTGAGTGAAATACAACTAACTATTATGCAAATACCATTTCTTATAAAATTGAGTAAATAATGGCAAAAATAGTTTTCATTTTTTTATTATTATATTAGATAAATGATTTCCGTATTGTTGTTTGTTATTAGACGAGGCAATGATTTATTTGAGCTATTTTTCCATCATTTTCCTTTTCTATATTGGCCATTTTTTCCTAGGCCGTACTTTCCTCCGCCATTTCTTCTAGTATCACATTTCACAGTTGAGACCCCGTGAGAAGACTCAACACGAAATATAATTGTTGAAAGTAAATGTAGAAAGTAAAAATGTATTTATATCCGGTATGTAAAAAAAACAAAATTTAGAAAAAAAACCAAAAAAACCAGTTTAAAAACCCAGGTTTTACCGTGGGTTTTATCGAAATTCGGGTTTATCCTGTCGGAAGCTGCAATTCTATCGAACTATATAGGCAAAAAAAGTCAGAAGTGTGATGCGTTTTTTCTCTAATTGTTAATAAATTATAAACAAATTCAACCAATTGGCGGATGGAGAATTAAAAAAGGCAATAATAGAGGTTCAAATACTGTCTAACGAGAGAGAAAAGTACATTTTGATCAATCTAATTGGTTCTTAAAGCCTCAAAATACTAAAAACATCATTTCTTAAGAATATTTATAAGCATTGTAGATTTAAAGGCCCTAGAATGAAATGCTTTTTATAATGACTTTTTATATGACTGCACATATCTTGGTCCTTTATATAAATCCGGTTCGGATCTTTTAATCGACAATTTAAGTTTGTATCAACCTAAAGAGAAGTGATTTTATAGCCTCTTATGTTGGACTCCATGAACGTTTTATAAATTCTATAATTACAAAAACACAGCATGTATTATATGCAAGGAGAAGTGCATCATGCACCGATATTTCGGGGATTTTATCAATGGTTAAACTCCACATTAAAGTTTTAAAGGATACATTTCGTAAGAAATGATGTTTTTACCCAGGTATTCTTTCAAGTTTTTTAAAATATGTCTATTGTTTTGTTTGAAATATGAAATGATGCCTATTGGCCAAGAAAGAAAAAAAATAATCATTAAAGAAACTTTTAACTGAGCCTTTCAATTTTCTCCCCCAACGATCAACACGTGTTTTTATTCTAACTCAACGTTATTGTTTTTGTAAAGAGAGATTATTATGTAATTTGATAATAATATTAATCTGTGATTGTTTTGCTTTGAAATAAAATTATGTTGTACTTAGTAAATAAGGTTCAAATATATTTTCAATTAGCACAAAATTATAAGAACCTTGACGAGGAAAAAGCCATTTAATTCTAAAGATGTGCTCAGTTCCAACAGAAATAAAAAAAATCAAGGTCAAGGGATCTTGAGAATGTTTGAAAAAATAATAACTAAAATAAGGGCTTTACATGATATTTGATATCATAAAATATATATGAAATGTGACCCTAAATAGAAGAAGAAAAAAATATAATAATAATTATTTAAACAATTAACATATTTTTTTAAGAAATGCTTAAATGCCCTCTGACTAAACTTGCTTACTGAGTCATGCGGGATCTCCCATGCAGACACAAGGACAAAGGATAGTCATGTAGCAAAAAAAAAAGAACTTAAGATGACTCCATGGAGTTATTTCATATCAAACAACAAATCCTCCATTTTACTTTGACCGAGACCATAATAGACCTTGCATGTGACAGATTATGCACAACGAAATGCGGAAGACCCTTGTCCATTGCTAATCATAGCAACACTGTTCAAAAGTAAGTAAAGAAACGTCGACGAAGGAGAATAATAATAATAACAACAATATGTAAGAAGGCACTACATGCTTGAAGGCGTGCGAATAATAATAAAAAGGAGCGCTTGGAGAAATTGAACTATCGCGTCGTTCTTTTTTTTGTCTTCATTGAGAAGGAAAAAAAGGCTTAATGTAGTACATAGTGTGAGTTCAAATGAAAGAAATTGTGCCCAATGTTTTCATCATTATCAACATCACTCCCTCTTGAGCGTTCACAGGGGCTACATGTCGTCTCAATGGAGAATGAGTGAGATAGTTTTTAATAAAGTGTTCTAATGTTTAATAATAAGTGGCCGGGGATGATGGTTTTTAAACTATATTTTGTATAAAACTCCGCGCTCCCTCTACTGAGAAAAGTATATATTTTTTTAAAGGGACAATTCTGAAGGTTGTGTGCAGTTAAGGAGAGAGGGAAATGTGTTAAATATAATGTTTCTTTATTCCCCCTCAATTGCATTTAGTTGTGTTTCAGTTTCTCTCTCGGTGTCACCCCGTAAGTAAATTAAGGAACGTCGATTGTATGTCGTATGCAATTGGTCTATTCATTATTATTATTATATTCTTATTATTAATTGATGAATTACGATGATCTCGATGATTAAAGTGATGAATATATTAATAATCGATTAAATTATATATCTCGTGGACTTAATTTAAAAATAGATAGATTCATATATATATAAATAAATATATAATTGTTTTTTTTAAAACACACACAAGTTGATGACATTGCACATTCCATGAATATAATGATGATGATGGTGGTTATTGTCTATGAATTAGCAGTAGATGTAGTAGTGATAATAATATTGATAATAAAATTTCCATATGTATAACAAAAGTTTCGCTAAGAGAGCGTCTCTATGGAGATCCCGAGTGCCTTTCGAAGGCTTTCGTCCAGGCGTAGGAGTCGGACGTTTTTGGAGTCCTTCTCTGTGGGAGATGATCCACCTCCGAGGAGGGTGCAGTGACTATTCCTCAGGAATTCTTCCTTGGTCATTTCGAGAAGCGTGGCTCCCTTGAGGAGGTATGCGGGGAGGTCAGAAGCCTTGACAAATTGTCCTTCCCTGTCCTTGAACTGGTAATAGGGCGGAAGAGGGGATGATGAACACTCAAATTCGAGAGAGAGGGACTCATCCTCATCACATTCTTGAGTGAGTTCCTGTGGTGGAGTGGAGAAGGAGTTACGGGATCCTCTGGAAACGACATTCCATCGTGGCGCCGTCTTCCCGTGCAGATCCGAGAGTATTCCTCCGAGGTATTTGCGCATGTCCAGGTCCTCCTCTGTGAGATCAATGGGCATGTTTCCTGAGTAGTCGTAGAGCAGTGGGTCCGCTCCGTGGTTGAGTAGGGCGTGCACGGCGAGGGGTCTCCTCCCTCGAGAGCCTCATGCAGAGGTCGCGTACCCTTGACGTTGGTGTTGGGGTCTTCCCCGTAGCGCAGGAGGATGTCCACAATGAGTCCGTGCCCCCGGAAGGCTGCTTTGTGTATGGGTGGGATTCCGGCGTTGTCCTTGATGGAGGGCGGGATTTTGAGCATGTCCAGTGCATATGCCACGACGTCCGTGTAGCCCATTTTAGACGCGCGGTGCAGAATGGTTTCCCCGGCACCCTTGTCGATGACCCAGCTCTTGGACTCTGCAATGATTTGGTCAAGCGTGTAGAGGACGTCTTGGACGGGAAGTGAGTCTTTGGATTCCTCTTTGACAGCCTTGTTGCTTTTGCTCTTGGAGCGACTAAAGTCCAGACCAGACTTTCTTTTTCTGGCTTTCCGGTGGTAGTACGTCTTTTTGGGTTTGGGTTGGACGGGCAGTGGATCCAGGGGCTCCCAGATGACAAGGTTCTGAATGACGACTTTCTCGTTCCAGCTGGGATTTGACTCCAGGAGGTGGAGGGCAAAGCTAGTAAGCTCGGATTGTAGATCCTCATCACTATTCCCAGAGGATTCTTTTCTTCTTCCTTCTTGGGAGGATCGACGACTTCAGCAGCCTTTTTGGGAGGCGCAACGACTTCAGCAGCCTTTTTGGGAGACGCAACGACTTCAATAGCCTTCTTGGGTGGCGGAGGAGGGGAAGGATCCTTCTTCAAACGATCTTCCTCTTCTTCTGCTCCTCTTCTTCCCCCTTCTTGGGAGGAGGAGAGTGGTGGATTTCCTCCGTATTCTTTTCTTCGACTTTGATGTCTTCAGGCTCTTCTTTCTTTGGTGTGAATGGCGGGGTTCGCTTGACGTAGGGACGTTTCTTCTTTTTGACGGGTGAGGAGCTCTTTCCGTTGGTGAATCTCTCAGGGAGGTCGATCCCAAATATTTCCCTATAGGCTGTGACGGCCCTTACCTGATGCGACTGTCGTCGAGTCTTTGTCTCGAATACCTCGGGCTTCCAGTCCAGGATTTTGGTTTCGTCCAGGTATCGAAGGAGTGTCTCCCTCCGGAAGTAGTGATGACAGGCGAGGGCCTCCTCTCCGTTCCCTTCCCGTGCGAGTCCCGGGGTATGCATGAGTGCCGCTCCAGAGCTCTCCCCTTCCTCGTCCTCTGAATAGGAATTGCTTTTCCATCTAGGCTTCTTGTAGAGTCTCTGGACGTTGGTGGTTCGTAGTATCTTCCTGTTTTCAAGAACCGAGTCCACGACGTGTTGACTGCTCGCGGGGCCTCTGCGGTTCGTGAGAAGGGCGAAGTCATGCTGCTTGGTGGTTGCTCCTCTGGGGCGAGAGGTCGTCTTCGGGGTTGGAGTTCTCAAAGAGGGGGGGCTGTTGCGGTGCATCTCCCTTGGACGTGGATGGAGAGGGCGAAGAATGGTCTTCCTCTTCGGGGTTCTTCGTTGAGGCGTTTTTGAGGAGTATCCTGGGAGAGACAGAGCTCATTCGGAGTCGTATTTTCTCGGGTATCCTGCACTTCAGGTGATAGTCACCCACGGACTTTTCCCAGTGTGGTGCAAAGATTATTCCTCCGTATTCAGGTCTGGGTCTTCTTCGCAGCTCCGGGGGAATGTCCAGGTAGGTTTTGTGTGCCTTTTTGACGGCTCCCGGTGAGGAGGGTGGCTTGGAGGCGCTTGGTGCAGAAACGGAAGGAGAAGAAGGCGGCTCACTCTTGGATGGTTTTTTGTTGTTGTTAGATGCTCCAAAGGCGGATAACCAGACGTCTTGAAGGAGGCTGCGTTGGTGGGTGGCGGAGGTTGGTTTAGGGGTTTCTTGAGGGCGTTCTCCTTGGAAGGCTTTTGAGGTAATTTGGGTAGAATGGGGAGTGCCCAGAGGGTGCCTCCCTTCTTGAGAGGAAGACCACAGCCATTACTATTGCCGCTATTACTAAGTATATTGTTCTGGCTGGATGATGGAGTCGAGTTCGTTGATGGTGTGGAGACAGCTGAGACAGGAGGTGGAATATTATTGTTATTTGAAGGGGCAGCAGCAGTAGCAGCATTAGTGGAGTGATTTTTAGGCGGGGGATGTGTGGGTTGGGGTGAAGGTAGGGGCGGTGGCGGATATGAGGGTGAATTGGGTGTGTAATAGTGTGGTGTGGGTGGGGGTGATGCTCCGTTCAAGGTACTCTCAATGGCAGGATGGCTGGGAGATACTACGACAGCAGCTGCATTCTTTCGCATGATTTGCTGCTGCTCCTGTAGGACTTGTTGCTGTACTTCCTTGAGAGACTCTTTTTCTTCCTGGGCTTGGGTGGAGGGTCCACGGGGGCTAGAGCCGCAGTTGCTGTTGTGTTTTGTTGGAGGAGGAGGAGGGGTGTTGGTGTTGAATGGGAGGAATCAAACTGGAGTCTTCTTTCTCCTTGGCGGCATTGTTTTCCTTCTGCTGTTGTTGAGTTGGGTGCATGATCCTTGGTCTCTTGGGTGGTGTCTCCAGACATGCCGCCGCCGGGCTCAGGTCTCCATTGGCCTTTCTCTTCCATGAGACTGAGGTTTGATGTAAGGAGGAAGATGATGTGTTGGTGAGGGAGTGGATGGGCATGGGAGTGGATTGGGGTATGTGTTGAGGTATGGGAATGCAGGTAGGGACGCTGATGGTCTCTGGTTTGGGAGATGGATGGGCATTGGGGTAGGACGGTGTGTTGAGAATGGTTCTCTCGCCTTTGAGTCCGGGTGTCAGATTCATGGGGCTCTCATAGGGGAGATTGTTGTTGGGTGTTGTCTGGGGGCTGTGAATGTGTTGCTGCTGTGGATAGACATAGTAGGAGCCGCCGCCACCACCGCCGCCTCCATTGTTGGGATGCTGTTGGTGCGGGTGGTGCTGCTGTGTGGTGTTGGTAGGACGGATGATGAGTGTGCGCCTTGGGCTGTGGGTTCCCCGAAGTCTGTTGCGAGTTCCCTGTATGAGCTGAGTGGTTGGTGGGATGATAGTGGTGTTGTCCCACCTGAGCAAGATTGGTGGTGGGATAGTGCTGTGCTGCGTAGGCGGCAGGAGGGTAATTGGGCACCTGAGGCTGCTGAGGTCGATGTGCATAGCTGGGATTATAGGAGCGCATGTGTGCAGGCAAGGGAGCGACTCCATAGCCCGGATGACTCGAGGGAACCACGCGAAGCGACTGCTGCTGCTGAGGTCCCTGGGCTGCATGGGCAGGCATAGGATGATGGCCGTACTGCGTGGGAGGATAGCCATTCGTCACATGCGCAAAGTTATGCGAAAAGTTCTGAAGTTGCTGCATAAACACTTGATGGTCCGAGTTGAAACTCGCACTACTCCTTCCATGAGCACTGGACGACGAAGAAGCAGAGGACGGGGGATAGGCTGGACCACTGCCTCGCACACCTGGAGGCCAGCCACCTCCCTCATAGTTCCCTCCGCGGTCCACCATCAGGGCATATCACGACTTAGATATATGATGAAAGAAAAAACGAAGTCTGTAAAAAGGTAGGGAGACACCTTCTCACTGCGAGCGCACTCACTTAACTCATTCGGACTTCACTTCTTCTTCTTCTCTGCCTCCTACTCTGCTTTTTTTGCTTCTTTCTTTTAAAAGCGCGCCCGAAGAACCGCGCGCGAGACTCTATGTACAATCATATATACGCTTCCTCTTCTTCTTCATCGACGACGTTGAGGAGGTGGATGAATAATAAGAATAAAAACAAACAGAATATATGGTGTGCCGTTGTCTTCTTTTTCCTTTCTTCCTCAACATTTCAACGAAAAAAAAGAAGGGCCTTCCTGGCCAATAACAATTTCTCCTTTCCTATTTCTCCGACGCCATCTTGTATTTCACGCCTTCTCTCTCTCTCACTCTCTCTTTCTCTCTCTCTCCCTCTTACCAAAGAAGAAATGATGATCATGTTCGAAAACACTCGGGCCTAGAGCTACTACTACACGTAGGGACACGTCATGATGTCACGTGACGCATTTCATATGCCTCCTTGTACATCATTATTGAAGCAACAAAGACTTGTACAAAATCCTCATAGGGTCTGCCTGGAGGAATGTCGTCGAATACGGGGCAACGATGGAAGGAGGAGTGGATCGGGTGGATGATGAAGTTCTGGTGTCTGTTCCGGGGGGGTGTGTGATTCCTTTGGGGTCACTTTGTTCTTCGGAGGAGACGTTCAGGACTTGAAGGAGGGAATGTTGAGTCGAGTAATCATTCTCATATATATTGATTAACATCCCGATTTGACATAATTTGAAATGATTTAATTCATATGCGATTTGAACGATATCTTATCTTCTGTTATTTTTCAGGCTCATGCTAAGACCTTCGCTGCGGATTATAGTTTGGAGGGTGTCTGCAGGATCCTCCGAAAGGCATACGACTCGGATACAATCATGGTTGGTGAGGAGAGCTCAAGAGATTCCTTCTTGGGAAGAGTCCTCTAGCTGACAATGGAAGATATCATATATATTAATACATACATTGCATTTCATGTTTGAGGATTGGAAAGTATGACTTCAAAAGATAGGGGAATTGGTTCCAGCCTCAGCAATTGAGTCGGAATCTGTGAGACATACTTAAGGAGATAGCTAAATCTTCAGTTTTTTGCAAATACGAAGTTCGCCTTCTTAGCTAGATTCATTTTCACTCTGAAAGCCATCACTTGATTTTTAGTTCATCATCAAGTCATAAATCCCTTCTATACAATTTAAAATATGCATTGAATGACGTGATAGCTGAAAAAAATACTTAAGTCTCCTTGAAGTTGATCCGACCCTTCAAAAACCATTGACACTTGATGATGTTGTCGGGTTCTTATTCAATTTTGAGGGTATTATTATCCATATTTAGCCCATCAAGATGTCAATTTTGCCTTGTAATCTAAAAAAACTGCTTAGTTGGAACTCTTCTAAGCTTGCTTTCATATTAAGATACGTGCCATTTTTATATCCGATGGTCATATTGACTTATGACACAATATGTTATTTAGGGATGTATGGGAGTCGGAACGGTATGAAATATCGATACTGGCAAATTATTTAAGACGTTAAAATAGGTCATAAGTCAAATGCAACCAAAAATACGTTGAATTAAATTTAAACCAGTTCGTTTTTGCATTAAACGATACAACAGTGTTCTAGCTAAAAACTTTGAATCACTCTCAGCCCTCATGTTACTTCATATTTTAATATGGTTTCGGTGAAGAGTACAAATTGAAATGTCATTCAAATGCAAATTTGACACAATAGCTTCAACAATTTTTATAAATAAATTAGTTCAAGGGTCAAACTCATTTTAGCAACCTGACCATCGTTAGACATAAGTTTCTAAAATAGATGATTATTTTCGAAAGTTTTTGGTATTGCATAAACTTTTATTTTTTGCCTTTAATCAGCTCAAATATACAAAGCAAATGTAGATAACAAGCATCAAGAAATGGAGAAGTTATCATCTGTGGGTATATAAAAATGAATCTCCTAAAAAAGGTGTGAATAAATTGAGTAAGTACGCCAAATGTGATCGATCTAAGGATATTTTGCTATTCTTTGTCTAATGTCCAAATTATGAGACTTGATTGTATAAAACTTGGCAATACATTAAACAAATCTACAAACTGTAGCATTATAAAGTCTTGGGTCCATCACATTTTGCGTATTTACTCATAACTTTATCTAAAATGAAAGATTCAGAAGCAGTAATGTTGAAGCTACTCATATAGATTGTTCTCTTCAAGTTGTGACAATGTTATAAAGCACAATCAAAAGTTGAATAGATATCGCTTTTATACGAAAAAATAATTGTCCTATATATTGTCTATGTAGGAATTAAACTTAAATTATTCATATTTGTTTCTGTTAGCTTTTAGATAAGCTTAATTTATATCCCTAGATTTTGTCATATTTTTTATAGGATGATACGATCCAAAAACTTATTTTTTAAAACCTAACAAAGTACATATACTTGAATATTCATATCTCTTATTGCGAGTAGAAACAGTATAAATTGTAATTTTGGTTATAAATAGTGTTTTCCATGGAGAAGGAAACCATTTTTGATCAGCCTCGTAACCACGAATATATTGTTCTTTCTTGGTTTTATCACATTATGATTGCTATATATTTTTATTAATGGTCCAATAGAGCCTTAAAAGCAAGAGTGATCTATCACGTAGATGTAAAAAAACTTGATTAGTTATACAAATCATGTTTTGTTGATATAAATGGAAACCAATTTTTTTATATTAACATCATAAAATAAATGGGACTACAGCGGAGGAAAGATTATGCTTTTTTGCGGGGATTCGCTGGAGACATCAAAACATTTTTTATTAGAGTGCATATATGTGGTAGAAATTTTAGAATATCTAAATTGTTATTTGATGATTTTTTTAATACAGTTACGGAGTAAGGATTTTATTTACTTTTATAATGGACCGTACCAAGAAAAAATTAACTGTATTACACTAAAACCCAATATTTTATGTATAAATGAGATCTACTCGAGTTCCTTTACCTAAAAATTTACTTCTCTGGTTGATCATATTGTTAATAACACGACGTTTTAATGTATTTTTATGAATATTATAATATAATCTAATGTGAATAAAGTTTACCTTGGTAAAAAAAACAAAAAAAAACATCATATTAAGAGATAATTATTTTTATAGATTAACATCACAAATATATACATACATAAAATGTAACAAAATAAATACATGTTAGTTTGTCCACTATAGGCAAGATGACTGCAAACATTGATATAATTTGAAGGTCTAAATATATTATCAGAATTATTTCTTAAATTCGACAAAACTCTTCATTTGTCATATTTTTATCATTTTTACAACATGCTTTGACACTATAAAATAGTTTTAGAGCATCATAAAAAATATATTAGATGCTACGACGGTACAAAACTTGCTTCATATTATCAATAACTTTGCAATTTAATTTTCACGGTATTTTATTATGTCAATTCTTTCATTTTACAAAACTCTTGTCTTATTTTTTGTTTGTTGATAGATTTAATATTGTAATAAAATGTTTTAAGCCTCAATAAAAAGTCAAAATATGTTATAATTCTATGTCCTATGCTTGTTATTTATTTTTATACGAAATGGGAACCTTCGAAGTTATCTAAAGTCGGCCGAACTACTTCCATTTAGCATGAGAGTTCGCCCTAAAACATTTGATTCCTTTGGGTTTGAATTCATGTTGGGATATTTTGATTTTTGGCACCAGACAGGCCTCAACCAAAAAAAATATTAATACAGTAATGGGACGACATGTTCCGAGATTCAAAGCTACGGAATGTAAACAGATTTGAGTGTGAAAATAGTTTGGC
>CP045890.1:13327634-13374493 GCA_013387185.1 Caligus rogercresseyi
TTAGCTCATTTTGCATCTTAAAGAAGCACTCAGAATGCCAAAATTTAATCACTTGTTACTTTTGGCATTTCCAACAACTCCACAACGTTTCATCCGAATCCGTTCCGCACTTTTTGAGTTATCCCTGCTGACAAACAAACCAACGCCAGTGAAAACAATATCTCCTTCGTGGAGGTAATAAAAGCTCAACTAATTGATACACAAAAATAACTATAATAAAATGTATAAAGAATTCGTACCTAGTTAACTAATTCAATTAATATGCATTGTGGTTATTTACCTAATAAATGAAATGTAATCCAATGCGTCTTAAATATATACTTTAAGTTCTAGCGGCAGACAAATAAGAAGCCTTTTGACGTCATCAATGACGTATAAGAACCAATCCTTTGTGTTCTTTAACTTATACAAATGTATTTCCCATTCATATGAAACGCCTTAGAGATGTGGTTTTAATTAAATGAATGTTAATCCTATATATTTGTTCTGGATATGCTATAAGTTGTTTATTATATTTAATCTATAGCTTCTATAATCTCATTAAGAGACAGTATTTAAAAAAGTCCTAGGAAAGTTATTATATTTACGATATTAAAAGAATTCAAATTAAATTTTGTCAATTGTTGTAATATGAGCATATTCAATATGGCAATCTAGAGAGTAAACCTTTTAATAAAATTCAGATAGCAGATCTCCGATAAAATACAAATAAAGGTACTAGATAAAGGACATACACAATCGTTCACATACAACAAATATCAGGTCAAATTGGCATGCAGAATAGATAGAAATAAATGATTTTATTTCCAACAAGTTCTATATTAAAATAATTTGATATGTTGTATAGATGAAACAACAAATATGGAAGATATTGTAAATTGTGTTGTTTAACTATATTTTGTGATATTACACATTAAATACATTCACTTTGTACTATTTAGAAACGCAAAAAAAAATAATGGCAGAGTTTTTTAAACTCCCCATAACTGATACTTTTACTTAATACACTTAAATGACTAATTAATCAACTGTTCATTAAGATTACCCTATGGAATCAAACCATAAGAAATTAAACGTTTTGTATATTCATTTTATAGTAACTTTTTGCATTATGTAACTAACTTATGGCCTTTGTTACATGGATAAAAGTCAGACTAGTAAATTCGTATATACGATCCCGCAAAATGAACATTTCTTACATATCGAAAAATAAGGATATTTTTTAGTTCTTGCAAACTCAACGTTAACTTCAAATTCAGTTAGCAACACTTATTTCTTCTTTTTTGTGGGTGTTTCATACCGCATTAACTATTTCCCCTTGTTCATTTAATTCATTTAGTAGATGACATTGCAATAGTCCATTCAAAGGGTACAGATGGCCTTGATCCCTATACCCATTATAAAAGGCGTTTTTGTTTTAAAGCAGTGGTCCCCAATCTTTTCGAATGGCGAACCGTAAGCACTTGACTATGTTACTGTGGATCGGTGGGTTGAAATAATAATAATAATAAACTGCAATCGTAGGGTGTACTCAAATAACTTAATTGGATTCTTTAAAAAATTACTCATATTGGCGAATATAAACAACTCTTCTATCTCTGTTATCAACTTACGCTGACTAGATCAAATTTTCTTGTTTTATTGGACACCCGCGCCCTGAACTATGTCTCTCTGTTATTGAAGGGAATAAGCTCTCTCTATTATATCTCTATGCCCGGTACTGATTGATCAAGGACCGGTAGACAAACCGGGGGCTTAAATCACTGATTTAATGTATGAAATTATATTTCTGAGTTGATGTTCACATCTCTAGACCTATGATTTATGAGGGTCTCCTTTTCGTCTACAATCACGTTCTAGAGTGGAGTCCCAGTATGGTCCTTATCTATAGAGTAATCATACGAATGTTTTTTGTTTGAAGACGTCCTTAGGCGAAAATAATAAGAATAAGTAACTTTAGAAGTATTGCAATAAAATGCTTCCAAAATAAAGTTCACATTATGCAAATTTCCTCATTTCCATTATTTGAGGACCTTGTTATATAATCTATAGCAAAAAGGTGTCCTTGCCAATCTTTATTATTATTTCCTTAGATATGAATAAAGGAGTAAATTGGGGTTTTGTGAGAAAATTCAATAAAACTATGTTTTCTTATTATATCAATAATGACCGTTCTACTTGTGTACGTCTTTTTCGTGTTTAGGGCTCACGGTACTATATTATCGAAAAGGAGCATTTGACAATCTTCCACATAGTTTATAGAAGAGTATTTAAATAAAAATGGTGTCGATTCGTGTTCAGTTGGATGGTACAGACATTTCCTACAAAGCCGGAAAGTCGTTTGTGGGCAACAGGGAGTAAAGACTTATTTCACTCCCACAAGGGGATGTCCTCAAGGAGGAATACTTTCGCCGTTTGTATGGAATTGTGCCATTCAACATGTCATAGAACATAAACCAGGACCACTACTCACCATAGGATTTGCAGATGACATTGCATTGGTAATTACCGGCTTTGACCTGACATCAATGGCCGATATTATTCAAGAAAGGGTTAACCAAATGAACTCTTGTGTATCCAAGATAGGTCTAAGATTTAGCGAATCAAAGACAAAGGAATGGTGTGCACCTGGGCACGTAAAATACATTTTCCAAAAATAAATCAGCAATACGGTTATTGAATGGGTCAACCACTATAAGTACCTTGGTATCCTCATCGATCGTAAGCTTCAGTGGGGCCACACATTGATTACGTAATTGCAAAAGCTAAGAAACTTTTGTTTTCGGTTCGCAATCTAATCGGATTGAATGGGGCCTGCGCCCCTTTTATATCCACTGGATTAGGAAGGCCTGTTTAGAGCCGATTATTTGTTATGGAGCCAGTGTATGGGCACCTCGCATTATAGAACAAATAAGTAGTAACAAGTTTCGGAGAATCAATAGACTTGCATGTCTCCTAATGAGTAGGGCTATGCGATCTACTCCTACAAAAGCTATGGAAGTCATTCTTAACATTGAACCACTCCATTTAAGTATTAAAAAACGAGCATTAATGACTAGATTGAGAACCAAGGATGATGTCCCGATAGACTGGTTGACACATTCACAAACTAAAGGTGGAGGAAGTATCCTTCAAAAGGAATTAATATGATATTCAAACAGTATGGAGTTCCACTGGAAAATAACTACCATGGGCGTATTGTTTGCCTAATTTTCTAACCGTTAGAGGGGGACTTCAGTGGATCCTAACTACCTTAATGTTTTACGGATGGATCAAAAATGGAGAATGGAGTGGGCTATGGGGTTGCATTTCCTTAGGGGACTACAGTATTGATGAAGGATTCGGAAACCTTAGTTGGTTCAACACAGTTTTCCAAGCTGAGTTGGAAGGAATCCTTCAGGCAGTACGGGCCCTAAACAGGTTAGAAAAATATCATAGCTACCAAGTGGTCATCCATGTGGATAGTATGGCAGCCATCGAAGCACTATCAAAAAAGCGAGGTCGTTCACTCAACAGCAGAAAAATGTTTTAGAAGAAATAAACAAATCGAAAAGGCCTATTACTATTTCATGGATCAAAGGCCATGAAGATCATACCGGAAACGAATTTGTGGATGCTTTGGCCAAGGTGGGATGTAATATAACATTTCAATCTTGCGTAGAAGTACCACAAATAGCTGTCAAAGAAAAATTAAAAAAGATATTCGCTCACAATGGCTCAAAGAATGGCAAGGCGATACAAGTTGTCGACAGACGAAGTTTTTCTTTCCGGACCTTATTAATGGATGGAAGTTGCAAACGCATACTAGAACATCAATAAAAAATGTTTTGAGCTTTGTTTCGGGCCATATCCCTATGAAGAAGCATTTGAAGGAAATGGGGTTGACGGGAGACGTTTCGTGTAGGCTCTGTGGAGAAGAAAATGAGTCTCCACTTCACTTTGCGAAAATATGTGACGCTTTGGCTCGAATTAGGAGGGACCTATTACAGGATCACGGAGGCGTTCGTTGGACGAAGGACGAAGTGCTTAAAATGATCAAAGCTCTTATAAGTACCTGTCGCTTCGAAGATGTTTTTGAGTATGAATCCGGGAGAAAGACCACATGAATTTTTTATTTAAACTCTGCCATCTCTTAAAGTTGTATTGTGAGTATTTTATTTTTTTTTAAATATTGTGATCAGTGTTTGGTTTGTTTTTATTGTGTCTTTTTACTTATATGAAATTTTAATACTAATGATTGAAATATAGCTCGCCTTTGGGGTGTATGCATTACGGGTTGCTGGATTAAATTTCAGTTTCCGTGACCCTAAGAGGTTGCTCATAGCATATACTCTTGGGGTAAGAATAGAAAAAAAAAAAAAAAATATTTTCATTATTTTCTTTAGAAAGGAGAAGAAAAGGAGAACAAATGAGGGGTAGTCTGCAAATAGAATGACGGAGAAACATAAAGAGTGAATTGACCTCCTCCCGTTCTAGAAGTCTCGGAGTAAGAAGAAGAACATCATGCTATAAAAATAAACTTTGGAGGGGAGTCCTCAATGGCCTCTTCCAGCCTAACAATTGATGTATATCCCTCTCTTTCCTTCCTCTTTTTGACCAGCAAAATGTGTACGTGAGTCCTTCAGACATGAAAGAGGTGTACGAAAGTAGAACGGATTCGATTAAGTATACATAGGAAGCTTTTAGGGAAAATATTGAACTTTGGGCTAATTGGCATGCTTAAGACAATGAGTGGATCAAAATATTAAAGAACCTTCCTAAGCAATTAATCAATAATAATTAAAGCATGTTTCATTAAAAATGAACTTCAATCCCTAATGTTTCTTAATGAGCATAATTTATACATTAACAATGTATTATGAATCATTCTTATCAATTCATTTTATTTACCAAATTGCTACGATTAAGTACTCTTAGAGATACCTCGATAATATCAAAAATAATGGTAATTTGCTTAAATAATTCGAAAAATTCATCTGTATATATATATATAATAATATTATATACAGGCTTGTGAACGGAACGCAAATTGAACGGGCGTTCAGCTGAAACGCACGTTCAATGAACGGAACGCTGAACGGAACGCAACTTTTTTTGAACGCTGAACGTTGAACGCAAAAAAAAAGTTTTGCGTTCAGCGTTCAATTTTTCCAAACATTTCTTGGACTTTTTCGGAAAAAACGTCATCACTACGCAGTACTTTTTTTGGAAAATTCTTTTCTAAAAAAACGTCATCACTACGCAGTACTTTTTATGGAAATTATTTTCTAAAAAAAACGTCATCACTACGCAGTACTTTTTTGTAAATTATTTAAAAAAAAACAACAACATCACTACGAAGTATTTTTTGGGAAATTATTTCTTTAAAAAAAACGAAAACGTCATCCCACTACGCAATACTTTTTTGGGAAATTCTTTTTTAAATATTTGAACGCGTGAACGCTAACGAACGCTGAACGCAAAAACATGAACAAACGCTAATTTTTTTTTTTAACGCTGAACGCAAAAAATTGAACGCTCACAAGCCTGATATATATGATATTTATATATATATATATATATTAGGGTTGTTCTTATTTTTCAAATGTTTGAAATGTTAGCCATTGAGTGGATTTTCTGTTTCTTGGTGATAAAAGAAGACGACATACAAAGTTTGAACAAAATCGGTCAACATTACGAGGTCGCGCAAAGAGGTCAAAGTTTAAAAATTTAGTAAAAATATAGTTTTCCGCCAATTTCTTCAAAATGGTGGACGTTACAGACTTCAATAATAATTATTAATTTAAAGGAAATCTAATTTACTACCAGACGTATGTTTGATGTTTTTTAATAAAACAAAGTTTTCAGTAAAACAAAGCAAGAAAGGGAGTGAGTATGTTAGCTTATTTCATAGCTTTTTTGTATCAATTAACTTCACTCGCCTGTAGAAGATGACTTGTTCGCTTCAGAGTAAAATAGTACTTTTAAGTTTAGTAAAACTTTAGATGATAAATCCAAAAATGACCTTGGTTACATTCTATCAGTTCAGAATTCAGTACAATCTGAGTTTACATCATATGATTCAGAGCCTGTATTGACCTATAAGAAATCGATTATGAAAAAATAAATAATAATTTGTTTCTTAGATTTGCGTCAAGGTATCCTCTCAAAATTTTACTTTGTCTCTGACGCATACATAATCCATTATATGCGTCATTTTGTACGCAAATAGGCTTTTTTAATGTACATATAACTCTCTATTTTTTAAACTCACATGATTTAGTATACCAAAATATTAAAGCTGGTTAACCAAGCTTTCATTTGATATGTTTGGTGTTCTAAAAATCGCTATACTTTAAGAGATATAAGCAAATACGTACTGTCCCCCAAAAATTGTCTTTTGATATGAGAATATACGATTACCATCTGGTAATAGTGTTAGTGTTACCTGGATAGAAAGAGAAAGAGAAGGGAGAGGGTAGTTTTCCTCCCTTCTCTCCCTTCTTTTTCTTTGCTATCCAGGCAACACTAACGGCGTTGCCAAATGGTAATCGTATATTCTCATATCAAAAGATCAATTTTTGGGGACAGTACGTATTTGCTTATATCTCTTAAAGTATGGCGATTTTAGAACACCAACATATCAAATGAAAGCTTGGTTAACCAGCTTAATATTTTGGTATACTAATCATGTGAGTTAATAAGTAGAGAGTTATATGTACCTTAAAAAAGCCTATTTTGCGTACAAAATGACGCATATAATGGATTATGTATGCGTCAGAGACAAAGTAAAATTTTGAGAGGATACCTTGACGCAAATCTAAGAAACAAATTATTTTATTTTTTTCATAATCGATTTCTTATAGGTCAATACAGGCTCTGAATCATATGATGTAAACTCAGATTGTACTGAATTCTGAACTGATAGAATGCAACCAAGGTCATTTTTGGATTTATCATCTAAAGTTTTACTAAACTTAAAGTACTATTTTACTCTGAAGAGAACAAGTCATCTTCTACAGGCGAGTGAAGTTAATTGAAACAAAAAGCTATGAAATAAGCTAACAATACTCACTCCCTTTCTTGCGTTGGTTTTACTGAAAACTTTGTTTTATTAAAAATATCAACAACGTCTGGTAGTAAATTAGATTTCCTTTAAATTAATAATTATTATTGAAGTCTGTAACGTCCACCATTTTGAGAAATTTGCGGAAACTATATTTTTACTAAATTTTTAAACTTTGACCTCTTTGCGCGACCTCGTAATGTTGACTGATTTTGTTCAAACTTTGTATGTCGTCTTCTTTTATCACCAAGAAACAGAAAATCCACTCAATGGCTAACATTTCAAACATTTGAAAAATAAGAACAACCCTAATAAAAACATAACGGAATATAATCTATATTTAACGCTAGATATATATATATATATATATATATATATATATATATATATATATATAAGGAAACGACCGGGTAACCGGCCCGGGTCCCGGCTCTTTTTAGAACGTTCCGGCCCGGTGTTTAAAAATCACCGGGTATGCATCAGATATATTAAATACTAATGATAATTCATCATACTCCATGACTTGAGGCTTAAGAAAAAAAAATCCCCATTTAAAAAGGGAAAATAATTCAATACAAAATATGCTAAAAGAGAATAATTAGACCTAATTGCAGCATACTGAATCCCCTTAACCTCTAATGAGTACTGCTCATTTTCATTAATTACACATACAGCTTGTAATTCATTGTCCTAATCAATAAATTTTAATGATTAAATATGCGCCATGAAATATTAAAGTTATGACTTCGAGATGGTCGAAAACCATGACAATATTTTTAATTAATTTGAACATATAACTTAATATATCTCTTTATATTTATTTTTCTCAATGAAAAAACTTTAATCCATCATGAATTATGAAAATAACGTACCAATTTTTTGGGGCGCAATAAATTTCTTTATTGTTTTTATTTGATTTTCCACTCCATGCCTCGAACTCTCCAATGGAATCGATTTGTTTGAATACTTTTCTTTTTGATATTTAGTCCGGACTCTAATATAGTCAAATTAGGATGATTGAATCTATGTTATCATTATTTTTATTTATTTCATTTTTCAGTTCGACCCACAGAGCTCCATGACGGGATCTACAGCTGTTTTTTCAAATTGGTTAGACTGCACTCCCCAGGGAGACCCTCTCCACTCCAAGCAAACGACAACGGCGACCTCCCTTCCCCATTTGGAGAGGATTCTCCACGGAAGCTTAGAGACAAGAATTCGACTAATTGGTTTCAGTAAGGGCTGCATCGTTCTCAATCAGATTCTTTACGAACTCTCTTCTCGAGCCCAGATACCTTCACATCCCGGATAAGCAACATGATATGGCTAGACGGAGGCCATGGTGGCCAGAGCAGCACATGGATCACGGACACAGAGGTCCTTCAAAGCTTCCGGGATCATTATCCGGACATGGAGGTGGACGTACGGGTCACGCCCTATCAGGTCATTTCTAAGCCCTTGATAGCTTTGGAGGAAAGTATTTTCTCCAAGTTTTTTATGAGGAATAAACATTTTCAGAGGAAGATTTACTTCGAGAAGGAGATCCCTAGCCTTGAGGCACACTTTCGCGTGATTCAAACACTTGTGTAAGGATTTTTTGTGTCGTTTATTGAGTTAATACTTATATATAATAGTTTATAAAGATCATCAATATTATTCATGTTGTTATTATTTACAATGTTCAAAAGTATGTATTTGAAATAGATGGGTCAATTGCGTTCTTAAGAAATCCTTTCTACATATTTTTTTTGATTTCTCTATAAGGGGTAACGTATGCGAGTTGTGTTAGTTTTTGTATGTGTGTCCATGGAGATTATTTAGAGATGGGACAAGGTAAATTCAAGGGAAGAGTGCCAGCTTTTTTGAAAGGGAAAATGGTATTGCTTTAGAATGAAGCATGCATTGATATGAATTCATTAATAGGAGGAAATGAGCTCTACTTAGTCGAGTTACCAACTACACCATCGTGAGTTATGTCCAAATCAACGTCAAGATTGTACATTGATAACATCTTTATTTTTAAGGCGATATATTAACAAAAAAATGCAATTTTATTGGCAGAAGACTTTAATTTCAGATGGTTTCATTTTAAAATTGGCGCCAAAAACATTTCCGCCCTAATATTCAATCGATGTATTCAATTGAATGTACTGTTTTATTTCTTCTGCCACAGAAAGCAGATTTTTCATTATCATATCCTCATCCTACATGGCTGGGGTTTATAAAAAGTATATAAAAGTCGTTTAAATGGACTGACATTAAAATTAAGTAGGTCGTTTCCCTCTCAGCTTCGAGGCCGGAGACATCCAACTATTATAAAAGCGTAGTCCGCCGGTCTTCTTCTTATTTCTTCGAAGAAAATGTTTTCGCCCCCTCCGAGACCCAAAGGAGGATCGACTCCTATAGCACTGTCTGTAACCTCGGCTTCCTAGCCCCTTGGTCGTATGATCTCTTTGACATTGAGAACATTCTGTGGAGGCAAATGTGCTGGAGTAATAACCCTTGGGACACAACTGGCAGAGGACGTGCTTATCCAGATCTCGGTACATACGGGCGGACATGCGACGCAGATATTCTCATCAGACCGATACTCCCAACCGGAATCACATCCAGGGGGTGTCGAGCTGGGGGTAACGGGGGAGCAGTCTGGTATGAATCGTCGGAGCTCCCAGTCGACGCGTTGGGAGTTACATATGTAGGAAGGAGGTCTGCTTGAGAACTTTTGATAGAAGCTATAGCCTGCGTCACACTCTGGAATACATTTAATCCCTTCCTGCCCGGGACCAAGGTTTTTGCAGTTGAACTTTCCGTTCTCAAGGGATGGTACCTTGTCACATTTAAATAGCTGGCTCTCTCGGTGCTTGTTGTATTTATAGTAGTGTTCTCCAAGCTCTGAGGGGGCCTTGCCGCCTTCTTTTGGCACGAATACAAGCAAGGGGTTGCTTCCGGGTTGTGTGTCGATTCTTCTTAGGGTGGCAGTGAACTGACAGCGGGCATGATTGCCGTCCATGTCCGAGGCGTGGTACTCAATTTTATGCACTCCTTCGGAGAAGTAGTGCCCTGGGAGGAATGTGGCCATGACATGTTGGACCTTGATGTTGTCCGTGAAGACAGGTTCGTTCCATGTTAGGCGCTTCATGACTTGTCCTGGGGAGAGATAGTCCGTGAAGGACTTTGGACAGTTTGTGACATTTGGAGGGATGATGTCTTTAACGTGGACGAGCATTTGACAAATGGCAGATTCCCTGGGATTAACGGGGCTTCGAGCACGGAATGTGATGACGTGTTTTCCACGACTCAGTTCTCCTTCCAAGTGAACGGCCCAATGGGGGTCGGAATCTACGTATCTGTTAAAAGAAATGGAGGTATATTTAAAGTTGTAATACGTATTTATTTTATTTTTAGCAATATCACCAATAAGTTATGCTATCTACTTGCAACAAGAATCTATTTTAAAGTAACCATAAAAATCAATTATTATTTGAAGAAAATACTAAAATAGACAGATTAGCAATCAATCGACTAGTAAGTACGACATTTAAATGTCTGAAATTAGTAAAGCTACACATTTGACCAAAAATATAGTCTGTTAATATCGAAGGTTCTAGATGTTGACTGATATTGTTGCCAAAAAAATATTGTTATAAGTCCTATTAAAAACAACAGTTTAACAAGAATTATACAATACCTTACATTTTAAAATATAATATATAATATAGAGTAGCCTATGTTTGATGGACTAATTTTAATTATATTATATTCATTCATATCTACATGGGATCAAATAGGCAACCAAAGTTCTGATAATTTGTTCGGTCGAGTAAATTCATTTTACTAATAAATCGAAAATCGGCCAAAACCTGACCGATTAAAAAGGTTGTCTTATAGGATGTTAGTTCTTTATTTCTTAGCCATTTATCATTATGTGGTTTAAGTTAGTCCTGAATATGGTTTCTGAGCTTTTAAGTCCCCTTATTTGATTAAAGTATTTTCTTATATGTGAATCAATGTTTTTTTACAGCCTAACTATCATATGTCGGCTTTTCTGTCACCAATATAGTATTTTTGAATATGTATATTAACTAATTGATATTACTTGTGTAGTTATGCATTTTCTGGCATCAGTGTCGGAATGAGCATCCAAAATCAGAATATATTTTTACCAAATCGATGGTTCCCTTGATTACATTCACTAATACAAAAATAGTGAAAACTATATATTTTGATAATATGAAGAAAAACAGACATCCTATACTAACCTAAACCAGTCCACATTCGTCTTGGGCTTTGGTATCATGACGTAGGCTGACTCACTGTCATTGGGTAGGGGCTTGACCATGTCCCGAGGGCAGTAGATGTGAGGCCGATTAAAGGTTGGATTGCACTTTGGAGGAGTTGCTCGGATTCTCTTCCATTGGGAAAGCCTAGTGCACCGCGTCTTATTTACCCCTGAGAGCTCGTAGCCGTTGTTGCAGGAGAAGAGGCATTTGCTGCCTCTGGGTGAAGAGTCCCTGGTGCAAGACTCGGGTTGAATGACTCCATTGTGAAGTGGAGGAAGTGGGGGACAATCCATTATCTCGCAGGAGTGATCCTTCATGTTGCCACTGGGTTTAAAAGGAGAATAAACATGTTAGACGAGAGAAACAAACACAATATTTTCATGGAAGGAAAGACGGGCATTTTGAATTAATCCAAAAAATGATTCAGGTGTTCTTTAGTGGATATTTTGCTTTTATTTCTACTTATTTTTTCTTATGTTGAAAGCTAATTAGTGCTAAAAGAAAAAATAATTATATAATTAAATTAATTTATAATAATTTTGGTTTATCGACATATGGTTTATTTTTTATTTTGGTTCTTGATAAAACTTTTGAACTTTTATTTCATGAGAATTTGTATCACTTCTTCATTGGAGAGTGTTGATCCATATTTTGTAGACCAATGTAATAAAGATTTAATTATAAGCTTATTCGATTTTTGTTAAGATTTGTGATTGGTTGAAATAAAGTTAATAAAAATGCCATTATTGTTGAAGTATTAACTTTATTTTCTATTGTCAATTCTTATAAATCCTTCTTCAAATCTAAACTTACATCCAAGTTCCGTTGCTGATGCACTTTTGAACCATGCGCCCGGTTGGTTGGAAACCCTTTCGACATTTGAGTTTACATTTTGTGCCTTTCACAAAGTAGCCACCCACTTTCTTCTTATTGCATCTGAAATACCCGTGGGAAGGTCGAGCTGCAGAGGCACAAATCCCACTGGTGGGCTTACACGTCCTCGCATCTGCCTTTAGCTTATACCCTGGAGGACAAGTGCATCGGTGGTGAAGGCCGGATTCTGTGCTTTTGCATGTATGAGAGCATCCCCCATTATTCACGGAGCATGCTTCAGCCTTAACACACCTCTCTGGATTTCTCTCGTCGGGCTTGAACCCCAAGTGACAGGAGCAGACGTAGCCGCCAAGCTTATTAATACAAGCATGCTCACATCCTCCGTTGTCCAAAAGACATTCGTTCTTATCTATGCAGAGTCGTGGATCCGTAGGATCCACCATAAAGCCAGGATTGCAATCACATTTTAATCCTCCAGGAACGTTTACACACAGCTGCTGACATCCCCCATTAGGCCGTTTGGACGCCCTACACTCATCTCGCAAGAGGCAATTCCCCATTTGATCTTTGGTATAGCCCTCATAGCATCGGCAGTAATGTGATCCCAATATGTTCACACAGACCTGAGAGCAGCCTCCATTGTCCACTGCGCATTCATTGATGTCCTCACAGTATTAGGAAGGATTTTGGATAGGGCAAAGCCCGTTTTGCAGATACATTCAAATCCTCCAAGGGTGTTTTTACACTCACTATGGAAGCAAGGGCTCTCCAGACACTCATCTATGTCGAGGCATAGACTAGAGTTCTTTTTATTGCCCATCCTGAAGCCCTTATGACAGGAGCAGTCATAGGACCCTTCCGTATTGATGCAATCTCCATGTTGACCACATGGATCTGTAGAACATTCATTAATGTCGTGACAAAAGCCATGTTTGAACTCATAACCTTGTGCGCATTCACAATCAAAGCCTCCGGGTTTGTTGGTACATTTCCCGCCAGGGCCACAAGGATTACTATGTAGACACTCGTCATAATCCCGACATACGCCGTCAACATCAACGTATCCCGAGTGACAGCTACATGTGTATCCTGGAGACTCATTGATACAGTCCCCGTGTCCACAAGGATTATGAATACACTCATCAATATCCACGCAGGTAATATTGTTGAATTTATATCCCGAAGTACATTTACAGTCATAGGAACCCTCCAGATTTTGACATAATCCTGAATCCCCACAGAGTTTTGAATCCTTAGTACACTCATCTGTGTCCACGCAAGTGCCCTCAAAGAGTTCAAATCCAGAATGACAATCACAATAAAACGATCCGGGGGTATTGAAGCAATCTCCAAAGATGCCGCAGTTGCCAATACCAAGCTCACACTCGTTCACGTCGAAACAAGAGGCATTGTCAGCCTTCAGATGATAACCAGGGTTGCAACCACATTCAAAGGAACCCTTTTTGTTCATACATACTTGATCGCACCCTCCGTTATCTTCTTCACACTCGTCTACGTCCATACATTCCGTTTCTCCAAGAAGATCAAATCCTTTCTCACATATACAATGCGCAGAGCCAGGCGTGTTAATGCATTCATGATCGCAAACCAAGTCCTGGGTCAGACACTCATTAATGTCCTCGCAGTCGTCACCACCATATCCAGGCTCACATTCACAGACAGCAGAACCGGGGAGATTAACACATTTGGAGATGCATTCCAGAGCACCCGTCTCGCATTCGTCAATGTCCATGCAGGTCTTCCAGTCCTCATCCAGCTCATATCCCTCTGGACAAAGGCAAAATATTTGATTATAGCTATCAATACATTTGTGACTGCATCCTCCGTTGTTGTCTTGACATCCTTCCTCGCTTTTGCAGGTGTGATTATCCTTCCGTGAAAGCTGCGTGCCTGGGAGTCCTCCACAGCCACAGCTGTAGCTCCCCTCCAAATTGTGACACTCGTCCTGGCAAGGGCCGTGTCCATTGTTGAGAAGACATTCGTTGATGTCCATGCACGCAGATCCTTGGGAAGTGTAGCCGGGCTTGCAGTCGCACATGTAGGTCCCAGGCTTATTGATACAGATGTGATCACAGATCTCGGGATCGTCCACACACTCATCGATATCCTCGCATTTTTCATCTTCAGTCAGGAGAAACCCGTCATGGCATTCGCAGGTAGGCGTGAGGCTTGAGTGGAGGTAGCAAATGTGTTCGCAGCCAAGTGTTATTTGTTGGGATTCACTACATGGCGGCCGTGTGGGATCGTGAGGAACTACGTCAGACTGAGGGACACAGATAGGTCGCTTACCGATCCAGCGTCGCTCTGAGCAAAACATTGTGTCGGGTCTCGAGGGGTCAAAGGTGTAGCCGTTGTTACACTTGTATAAGACCTCGGCATAGAATTCACCCCGGCGTGCAGGGTTAGGGACTCGATAGTCGTAGCGTCTGAAGGATTTAAAAAAGGTATCAATTAATATTTAGAACATTTTAAAGTTGTAACGAAATGTATTGATTCAAGTTATGAAATAGATCGGGGATATAAAAATAATTTCACATCACCAGCCACAAACAACCAGGCTTCTAAGCAATCATCAAACAAATTGCGGTCGTATATTTACTGCAACATAAAGATATAACTATCAGAGTCGACAGCGATCCAATCTATTGAGCTGGGAGCGAAACTAATTGGGAAACTTGTAACGTAACTTTTTCTTTCTGTATTAATAGATAATAATACCATGCAACCGATAAAATAAATAAGGCTAATTGAATGTCAAGTTTTCGACCATAATCAACAACGAATTTATCTCATTCTAGATCGAGACATATTTTTACTTTTTTCTTTATTTTTTAATGGAGGGAATAATTTATTATGGCGGGATTATGCTGTTTGTTCATGTGAGTTATGGACTGTGGACTATAGGAGCTATAGACTTATGATTCATCTAAATTTGCTCCGACTTAATAAAAATAAAACATAGATGAAATGAAATTATCAAATATCCCTTTTGTCACTTTCTCTTCTATCTAAAAAGTAAATCCTGTCTCACCGAATTGTAGCATGAGTGACTGGATGCGCCTCCGTGAACTGGATCATACATGAGGCATCCAGCTGTAGAAGGTCAACTTCATATTTCTTATAGAATTCAACGCGTCCATTCTGCTGTGGTTCTTCAGGGCTTTCGGGAACCTCACTGTTCCCACTGACTTCATGCGAAAACAGACCAGAAGACTCGTAGTCCAGGTCGTATCCGGATCCTTCTAGGAGATCCTCGTCATCTGTGATCATGTTGATGTTTACAATTCGATTCTCCTTTGGATAAATGGTGGTTGTTGAGGAAGAGAGGGGCTTTGGAGTTGTAGATGGTCTGGTTGTTGTTGATGAACTGGTCGTGCGTGGTCGAGGAGTAGTTGTCGTTGTGGAGCTTGATGCAGTGGAGGAAGAGTAGAACTCTAAAATGTCGTTCACTGTAATAGTATTGTGAGAAAATTAGTCATGAAATCAGAAATATCAACAATGTGTAAAAAATATTTGATTTAAATTAAATTTCATGATTCTTTCACCACTAAAATAAGTAAAAATCTTGATATACCGTGTTTAAAATTTTAGAGACAATTTCATACGTAGGTATACAAAAAAATTACCCCAGTGTATTTTAATAGTCTCATGATGTAAAAAATTTGTGTACAAACTTTTGGGTAATCAAATATGGCCATAGAATAGTGAGAAATGCCACACTGTTTTTTATAATTCTAATATATTTATAAACTCAAGGTGTAGAAGTAAAGCAGAGTAACTCCATCTTAAGTTAGTTTGGTAACTTGAGCACATTAAAAGTTGAAATATTATTTATAATTATAATTTGAAGTACAGTTCCAGATCCAACTGTTGCCTTTCAAATTTGGCTACTGAATTGTAAAAAATACCACAACATATTTCTTTATTAGATTTTGTGCATTTGTTGACTTAAAATGCGTAATCAAGTACAGTTTTGAAACACTTTCAGAATCAAAGCACCACAAAAGCTAAGATAATTGGACAAAATGAACATGATATATTGAATTCTAGTGCAAAAATACTATTTGGAGACTCAGTTTCTGTTCTATTTATTTGGTTTTTAGTTGCTTAAAGTGCAATTGAACAATTAAAAGATATATATGTAGCAAACAGTTGTGGGGTGTTTTTCCTGACTGAAGATGAAAAATGCGAGGATATCGATGATTGTGTGGACGATCCCGAGATCTTTTTACATTTTTGGGATTGAATAAACGCAGTAACTCAAACAGAATCTCCGAGTCAATTATTGAAGACCTCGTCATTTCTCCAAGAAGAGAGAAGGATTGTGATCTCTACCAGGAGAGTCAACGATTCTCATTTCCATCTCTGCTGTGACATATATATGTATATATATCAGACTTGTTGGTTTATCGTTCATTTGTTGTCGTTCGTCGTTCGCTAACGACGAACGACAAAGTATTTGACGAACAACGAACGATAAGGAAAATTCCTTATCGTTCGTTTTTGGCACAAAAAAAGACAAAGATTTTGAATTTCATGGGACAAATTCCTTTCTAAAAAACGTCATCACTTTTTTTCAGAAATTTCTTTGTAAAAGAAACGTCATCACTTTTTTTCAGAAATTTCTTTCTAAAAAACTGTCATCACTTTTTTTTCAGAAATTTCTTTCTAAAAAAACGTCATTTTTTTCAGAATGACGAACAACGAACGATTCAATTTAAAATTAAAGATAAACGACGAACGATAACTTTTGGCGAACGACAAACGAACGGCGAACGACAATTTTTCGCGAACGTCAACAAGTCTGATATATATATATACAAATATTGAATTTCATGCTTGTATGTTATGTATAAACTTTAATAAAGGCCATCAAAATATTTTTCGTGAAAAAGCAAACTGCAAATAATATCTGCAGGACGTTAGTAAACACAGGAGCATGTGATTCATAAAACAGTCGTAGCCGACATATGGCTTGGTATAAAAATATCTTTTGATGCACTTTTCTCGACCTCAGGTTGTTATACAAGGTCCATTCAAGAGCGGAGTCTTATATTTGATTAGTTTGTATGTATGATGCAAATTGTTTCATTAATACAAATTACAATATTTCGTTATTATTAATATTAATGACCCATATTTTTGAGTGTGCAACTTTACTCTCCTCAAATTTGGATATATCAAGAGTTAGAGTTAGGCTTCAATATGCCAATGAATTTGTAGTACCCATAATTGGCTTTTGATTACTAAAAACTGCTGCTGAATATAATAAATTAATGGGCTATAAGTAGAAGATGCTAAAATATATATGTGATTGATGGGAAGAATGAAATTCGCTCTTCACTCATACACTACACATTTTCACACAATGAGACACAAATCACTTGTCATATAATAATAACAATATGGAATATGGGCCACTTAATAGGCCTTTGAAGCCCCAAAATTTAATAGAGTGACGTCATAATGAAGCAAGTTATACTTATCAACATAACCTTTCATTTATAAATTATTTGAATGTGATGTATTTTTATTATGATTTATAAAAATTGCTCGGATCATTATTTATAAGAGCTTTTGCTTAGTTTTGGGAGGGGAAACAAATATAAAAGAGAGTTAAAAGCATGCCTTTTAATGTTGTTTGACGTCATTTCAGGTAAATTTGAAATAGGAAGTGGTCTATTTTTTTATTCTTATATCTAATAGTATTCGTTCTGTGTTTATAAATTATTGTGAAAATTGCACATTGATAGAAAGAACTAAAGAAAATTGTGATGCCAAAAAATTCAAATATAAAATATCTTGGATCAATAGAAAAGAAGATATGGACAAAATTTGGATTCAATGGTTTTTTTTATACGAATTTATTCCATTTCCTCTTTCAAGGGAGTTAAAACGCAAAAAAACCATTAGTGTTAGAATCATGATAACAATAATTTCCCGAAAAATAATTTGCATTCACCTTAAAATAGATAAATATAATATTTCGTTTGAAGAATGTTTCATGTGTAGGAAAACAATGTTTATGTGAGCAGTTTAGGGGAGCAGGACTAATGGCTTAAAAGGAGCAAGTTAGCAAAGTGTCTTTCAATGTTGAGTACACAAAGGGTTTTATGGTCAACCTCATTGAAAGGATCCTTGGGTCGGTTAAATAGTTTCAATGATATAATAACTATTCATATCTACACGGATCACAGAGAACATGGAGTTCTGAAGTCACGTATGGTAGTGCTGAATATCGGATCATTTGTCCGCTCTCCTCAGTTGGGGGGGAAGCGTAACAGGACTACCACCCCCCGGGCATTTATCAACCGTGCCATTTACCCCCGTTACTAATATCTCTTATCCCTTAAAGTCCACTTATGAAGTTAGCTATGTTTATTTTGCATTAATGTTTGAAAACTATGTTTCTAAAATCGGTCATATAAAACATGTGGTCGATATTAGGAACATAGGCTTTAAACACTAATGCAAAATAAAACAAACATAGTCAACTTCATAAGTGGCCTGAAGGTATAATAATATTAGTACCGGGGGGGTGTGTCTGGTGGGGGGGGGGGGGGGGGGGGGGGTAGTAGGGCTGCTCTTATTTTTCAAATGTTTGAAATGTTAGCAACATTGTGAATTTTCTGTTTCTTGGTGATAAAAGAAGACGACATACAAAGTTTGAACAAAATCGGTCAACATTACGAGGTCGCGCAACGAGGTCAAAGTTTTAAAAATTTAGTAAAAATATAGTTTTCCGCAAATTTCTTCAAAATGGTGGAAGTTACAGACTTCAATAATTATTATTAATTTAAAGGAAATTTAATTTACTACCAGACGTATGTTTGATGTTTTTTACTAAAACAAAATTTTCAGTAAAAACAAAGAAAAAAAGGGTGTGTAATGTTAGCATATTCATAGCTTTTTTGTATCAATTAACTTCACTCGCCTGTAGAAGATGACTTGTTCGCTTCAGAGTAAAATAGTATTTTTAAATTTAGTAAAACTTTAGATGATAAATCCAAAAATGACCTTGGTTGCATTCTATCAATTCAGAATTCAGTACAATCTGAGTTTACATCATATGATTCAGAGCCTGTATTGACCTATAAGAAATCGATTATGAAAAAAATAATAATGTGTTTCTTAGATTTGCGTCAAGGTATCCTCTCAAAATTTTATTTTGTCTCTGACGCATTTATAATCCATTATATGCGTCATTTGTACGCGAGATAGGCTTTTTTAATGTACATATAACTCTCTACTTATTAAATTGACATGATTTAGTATACCAAAATATTAAAGCTGGTTAACCAAGCTTTCATTTGATATGTTTGGTGTTCTAAAATCGCTATATTTTAAGATATATAAGCAAATACATTTTTGCACGTACTCTCCCAAAAAATTGATCTTCTGATATGAGAATATACAATTACCATTTGGTAACTTCTGTTAGTGTTACCTGGATAGAAGAAAAAAAGAAGGAGAGAAGTGAGGCAAAATACTCTCTCCCTTCTTTTTTAACAGCAGTTACCAAGTGGTAATTGTATATTCTCATATCTAAAGATCAATTTTATGGGGAGATTGTACTGAATTCTGAATTGATAGAATGCAACCAAGGTCATTTTTGGATTTATCATCTAAAGTTTTACTAAATTAAAAATATTATTTTACTCTGAAGCGAACAAGTCATCTTCTACAGGCGAGTGAAGTTAATTGATACAAAAAAGCAATAAATATGTTAACATTACACACTCCATTTTTTTCTTTGTTTTTACTGAAATTTTGTTTTATTAAAAACATCAAACATACGTCTGGTAGTAAATTAGATTTCCTTTAAATTAATAAGTATTATTGAAGTCTGTAACGTCCACCATTTTGAAGAAATTTGCGGAAAACTATATTTTTACTAATTTTTAAAACTTTGACCTCGTTGCGCGACCTCGTAATGTTGACCGATTTTGTTCAAACTTTGTATGTCGTCTTCTTTTATCACCAAGAAACAGAAAATCCACAATGTTGCTTATATTTCAAACATTTGAAAAATAAGAACAGCCCTAGGGGTAGTCCTAAACTGGGGGGGAAGACAGTAATAGAAATAAGTTCGAAGAGTTTTTTTTAGCATGAACAAATGAAGAGAGATGTGATTTCACTCTCTCTTAAATTCTTTTTGTCGCTGTCTTTTTCCCAACAATGGAGAGCTAACAAATGTTCCGTGTTACCAATCCTGACTTCGGCTCTATATGTTCTTTATGGCACGTATGTAACGCAATCGAGCAAATGATGCAGAAACTTTGAAATTTATTAATTATCATTAAATATTATTTCTTAGACCATTTGGGGTTTTTGAGGAATTTCTTTTAAATCATGGAGTAGCTATAGGTAATATTGAATTCTATTGTGCGTGTTGTTTCTTGTTATAATTTCGTAGGAAAAAAGCAACAACTTTACTTAAATGTATAGGGGGAGAATGTTAGCGATATACATTTATGAGTTAAAAGTTTACAATCATTAATTTCTTTGACACTACATGCAATGATTTTGGAGTGCAAAACAACAAAATATCGCATGCATTTGTAAATTGCCCGGCTCTTGGCATCTTGAGAGAGTTTGTTTCTCTAAATGTCAGGGGGATATGTGAAAGAAATGTACCTCCTATTTTTTTATTTGGTCTTAATTCAAACCTCCAAAGTCCTCCAAAATCGCATGCCTTGGACATGTCACTTCTAAGTTGCCGAAGTTATATTATCAACAGCTAGCTAGCGCCGATTTTATATCCAATTATGATATCAAAACTATTTTGATCTCTACTGCAGCTAGGTGCTCAGCCTTATCCATAAAGATCCCTGATGTCAATTGTGCCTCTTGAATGTATACAGGCGGCTTAGTCAGATGTTATCCGTTCTGCTTAAAGCAATATCTCAATTTCTAAAAAAAACTTAATTATGATTAACAAAAATATTAAGCAGTTAAATAAATAATACTATAATTACCCCTTCTGCGGAAGTGATTTATCCTGGGAATTTTCAAATTTTATTGTACCATATTCATTATACAATGTTTTGTTAGTTTTATTTGAATTTAATTTTAAAGAATAATTTTTTAACTATTGTTATTGTCTGATGTATTGTGTTTGGTTTAATAGTGATGAGTATCTTTATATTTTGGAACTAATTTAAATTACAATGTTGATTTGTACATTTATTATGTGTAATTTCTCTGAATAAATAAAGTTAAAATTTTAAGCTTGTTTAATGCAAAGGTGTAATTCATAATGATTTGAATGTATAGTCTGACCAACTAATGTATGATGTGCTTGAAGATTGATTGAAGCTAGTTAATGGATCTTCCAAATTGTTCAAAAAACTTGTCGTACTCTCTACGCTAAAAAGTACTGAAAAACTCCCTGGGTGTGAGATCACGTCACCCTAAGTGTTTGCCTTCGGATGTATATCTCGTCCGCCCGCCCCAATTTTAAAGAATATTTTTAATAAATATGAATGTCGGATGTATGCGGCCTTTTTTAATTTTTTTATTTTTTTTTAATGACTCTTTCTAAAAGAAATGTCTTCACTTTTTTCCTCAGACCTCTTTCTAAATAAACTTCCGATTTTTGTCAGATTGAATTGAATTTCTTTCTTCTATCAATATATTTTCCCTATCGGGCGGGCGATTACTGCGCGTATTGAACTGTTAATGGATCTGTCTCGGGTCAAAAACTTGCTCGGGCTGCATTATTACTTGGAAAAACGTCGGTGGAAACCCATGGATGTGCAATCTACGTCACCCTACTAGGTGTTTCTACTAAAAAAAGCTTAGAAAGAGTAGTCACCTCCATTTGTAAAGAATAATTTTTAAATAAACGTACTTTAAACCATAAACGGAACCTTATTCTAATAAACATTCACAAACAATTTCAATGCTCAATTTTGATTGCATAAATCAAAGCATTATTTTGCATCCATTGCTCAAAATTGTTGGTTTTAATATACTTATGTAGTAATCAATCGATTGTTTTATGTTTATTATGGGTAGCGTCACTGCAATAACTCAGTCGGTGTTAGCTCTTCTGAACCAAGATAAAACCATCAAAAAACGTGATATTCGATCGGATTCTCAATCAGCAATTACTGCTATTCTGAATCCTCTCACAAGAGTGAAACTGTAAAAAAGTGTAAAGAAACATTAAACATTGGTAAATGTGATATAAATATAAACCTCGATTGGTGTAGAGGTCATTCAAACATTACAGTAAATGAATTTGCTGACTACCTAGCAAAAAAGGTATCGAAAGTGAGAGTCGTTTGAGTGTTGGAGCACCTCTTAGCTACATGAAGAAGGTGATACATGAATTCTTTTTTTATGAGTGGTGTAGTAGATACAAAGATGATCAACTAATGAAGCATACACATCATATGTTAAAAAACCAAAATCCAAGACTACTCAACTGTTGCGCCAAAACATGAGTCTTCTTGTTAAAGCTTATACGGGCCACGGACCATTTTGGCTCATCTAAGTAAACTGAAAAATATTGACGGAATCTGCAATATCTGTATGGAAGAACCACAAAGTGCAGACCACTTTATTAACAGATGCCCATCACTCTCTTATGAGAGACATCAATTCATGCAAGAAGAGGATGAAGACCTTCGTATCCTTAAATTGATAAAATGCTCAAAAATGAAAAAAATAATTAGTGATAACTTTAATATTGTATAATACTTTTGATCAACTCCTGCTGTAGTAACACATATACCCCTCTGTGTGGTCGTGTTCATTTGCTTTATATATGTGTGTATTGTTTTATATCTTGATTCTGTATTGTATGCATATGTGTATAATGTGAAACAGCAATAAATTCTTTTAAACTAAAAAAAAAAAAAATGGGTAGCGTCACCTAGCGGATCGTATAAAAGCTCCTTGTCACATCCCATTGAGTACAAAAATAAGAAGTTGGTAAAAATTATTTTTCCGGTTGTTCATAATAATTATAGCATAACTATTTATAAAGTATTTTATTTAATCATGATCCAAAATATTTTTATTAACAAAAATGTGATTCTAATTTTATACATCATTGTGATTTGAGAGTTTAATTATCTTCTACAGGCGAGTGAAGTTAATTGATACAAAAAAGCTATGAATATGCTAACATTACACACTCCATTTTTTCTTTGTTTTTACAGAAAACTTTGTTTTAGTAAAAAACATCAAAAATATCTCTGGTAGTAAATTAAATTTCCTTTAAATTAATAATAATTATTGAAGTCTGTAACGCCCACCATTTTCAAGAAATTTGCGGAAAACTATATTTTTACTAAATTTTTTAAACTTTGACCCCGTTGAGCGAGCCCGTATGTTGAACGATTTTGTTCAAGCTTTGTATGTCGTCTTCTTTTATCATAAAAAAACAGAAAATCCACAATGTTGCAAACATTTGAAAAATAAGAACAACCCTAACATTATATATATATATATAGATATATATATATATATATATATATATATATATATATATATATATAACTGTTTTTACTTTACAAATGCTTGAACTGTTTGTGAAAAACTCCATTTCTATTTCTATATGATAAAAAAGGACGACATGAATATATGAACAAAATCAGGCAACGATGTGAATTTACACAACGAGCTCAAAGTTTAAAAAATTTAGCAAAAAAATTTATAGCTTCAAATTTCTTAAAAACGATTGACAAAGAAGCATTTAATTTCTGTAGAAATTTAAATCATTTTATTTTTCTACAAGACAAATTTCGGATGTTTTGTAGTAAAACAAGAAGGCTACTAATTTTCTCTAAAAACAAGGAGAAAAAATTCACCTCAAAATTATTAAAAAACAATATTAATAATTGCATTTTTTTCAACAGAATTGTTTAATTATATAAAAATATTATCATTATAGACATGTTATGGCTCGTTCAAAACAGTGATACAAAATAAAAATACCTTTGTTAATAATAATCCACTGAGTTTGAGGGCTCGTATGATTTTCTTACCTGACTCAAAGAAGCTATTTGATCCACTTCCAGCATCATAGTCCTCATCGTCTGTGATGTAACCCTCCCCGGAGCCGTCCTCTTCATCCGTATAGGAATATTTGGCAGTGGTGGATGTTGTGGTTGGCAGTGTTGTCGTTGTTGTGGAGGTCGAAGTGGTTGTTGTTGTAGATATAGTAGTTGGTGAGGTCTCTGTGGTTGCTGTAGTTGAGGTCATGATGGTTGTTAGAGGATCACTCGAGGTTTCGGGAGTCGTATCAGTAAATTGTTCCATTAAGTCCTCAGGGTTCATTGTACTAGTCAATTCGGAGTCTAGATCATCAACAGGACTCATTGTCGTTGAGGCCGAGCCTTCGAACTCGTCAAACTTATCGTAGTCGTACTCGTAGTAGTCTCCATAGTCCGACTTGACCTTTGAGAGAAGTGTTGTCGTCTCATCGAGCGTCTTGGGAGTTGTTGTCAACTCTAGTCTTCGTCTTCTTCCTCATCATCATAATCGTCATCATATTCTCCAAGGTCGTAAGAATCGTAGTCGTAGTCATCATAGAAGCCATCTTCATCCTTGTAGTTTTCTTTGTCGTCGTACTGGTCGTAGTCGAAGGAGTCTGGCTCATCGCGAGGAAGATGTTTTCTCAGCGGTCTTTTCCTTCTTTTCCTCCTTCCACCGGACTTTTGGCCTTTATTTGGAACACATCTTGGGACGGATCGACCCTTGAGATCATTTATCATTGAGCAGGGTATAGTTTTAAATCCGAGAAGTCGATAGCCCGGTCCGCATCGGAAAGTCAATCGATGACTTCCTCATCAAGGCTCGTTTTCCCGTGTCGCAGTCTGTAGTTGTTGCATTTTTTAGCGTTAGAGTCTCCCAGAATGAGAACGGATAGAAACGCGGTGGAAAGGATTAACAAAAACAAAGGACTTTTTAAAATGGGTATCATGGTTGGCTGTTTCTAATCTGTGAGGACGGAAGAGAAAATCCTGTGCATAGCGTGTTGCTTCTGCTTCTTTTTGCGGACGGGACTCACCTGGAAGCTAAGAAAATATTTCGATTTAAGATATGAGGATTATTTTATTACGATGCAAAAAGTAATAATCAGTTTTATTTTTTAGAATAACTTTACTTTTTTGCGACCTTGTGCTCCGATGCTAAGAGAGTGACTGAGTTTTAAAGACTCTTGAGTAGCCTACTATTGATCTCAATTGATCAATAGCATTAAGGGACTACGATTTGAATGGAACGAGGGATATACAGAAAGAGGAAGAAAACACACATAGTTTGTACACTATGTATACAAAATATTCTGGAAAATCCTTTCAATAAATTGTCAGAGGTTGCTTTGAGATATTTTAAATGTTGCATTATTGTCAATAACTTGAACTATCTTAAAACTTATAAATCGAGTCGATTGATCGGACTTAATCGTGAATCTCTTTGTTTCGAGTAATCAGTCCTCATAACTTTCTTGGGATCCATCAGTCGTTAAATAAACAAATATCTCATTTATGAGTGTCTGTCAGCAAAGTGATGAAATTGTTTGTTTTTTATAAATAGCTCTAGTAAACTACTTTCATCGTAGTCCTCTCAAGCCAGGTTACATTCAGGTCATTTTTCAGATTTGGTAATTTGTTTATTTATCCAAATGACGATATGTGTCAGAGAGTCATGCTAAGATTGATCCATCCACCTTGGATCATTTGTACTACCGCCGTCTTACCCTTGAACAAACACAAATATTTAAAAAAAACCTAACACAGCCTACATGAAGGCTACTTTAATTCGTAGATAGTGACATGAAATACTCATGTAGATGAACAATCTAATTGGTCACATAGAAAGTCACAGGTGAACGTGGCTATTTGTTTAAATTGTTTAATCTCTGATGATACATATTTTTTAAAAGAATATATAAATTTACTTATTACCAAGGAAAATACAATTTAGAATTCCAAAAATACGAATGGAAACCAAAAATAAATCCTACGTGTCAGAGACTAAATTTGTGACGATATCGAATACAATGTTCGTATGTCTAATAGTACATTACACCCACCAATTCTTTATGCTTGTGGGCGTTCGTAACCTTAGCGTTCTTCGGTTCGCCCGTTCGATAAAAAAAACGTTTTGGCGTTCGTCTGTTCAAGTTTTTAGCGTTCATTTGTTCGTTGAAAAATATGAATTATTTTAATTTGTTCTTATTTCAAATTTGAAAAAATTCTATGGTAAAAAAAAAACGTCATTACTTTTATCCGGAATGACACTCAGTGTTTTCAATTGAACTTCTGTTTGTAAAGAAAATGTCGTCACCCTTTTTCTGAGTGACATAAGAAACATTGTTTGAACTTATTTTATAAAAAACGTCCATACTTTTCCAAGAGAACGTATATTTTAAAAACAATATAAATTGAACGGACGAACGCCAACCCCGAAAAAATAGGTCTGTCCGTTCATTTATAATCTGTTCAGGCGTTCGATTTTGAACGTGCGTTCACGAACGTCATTCGTTTTTCCGTTCAATCCACAGTCCTGCAATTCTGATATTAATAGTATTAAACTACAATAGTTAATAGTCCCATTTCAGCAGCGACGCTTATATTTTAAGTTTATTAAACGCTTTAAGTTTATTAAACAATATCCGATAGTGGGAGCCTTCCATCAATAAGTGCCCCTCTTCCCATTGAGAGACAATCCAATTTATGATACGACACCACCCTAAGGCGCACCAATCTATTCCTCTATACAACTTCATCATAAATCAAATATACCGGGAGAACAAAGAGTATTTACTTATACGTTTAAAATTCATTAAGAAGATACTTTGATTTACTGCAAAGTACTTTTAAAATCAGTGGTCTAAATAATAATTATTTTTTATTCATAGTGGGTGCTGATAGTCTTTGTATCATTATTCATGAAGCAATTTATGTCTGTAAGCATACATTTGCAGCTCTTGCATCCAATTCCTTTATTATGCATGCATTGCCCCTTTCATCAAAGCCAATAAACTACAAGGATGATAATTAATAGTAAGTAGTATTATAGAAGATCTCCCACCTTATTGTTTTCCCGCCCTTTTTATAGTGGTCATGTTTGAAAAATAGATAAAAAAATAGAGGCTTGGCAAACATCCCATGTTGGTCTTAACGCTTTAAATTGATTTTAAAGAGCTCTATAAAGCTGTGATTATATAAGTGAAGATGTTCCTTTTCTGCTAACAAAGTATAAAAATATCTAACAACATCAGCCTTCATTAAGTTCCATCAACATAGTTGTATTAATAAATTATATCTTCCACTGTTTTGATCGATGATCACAATTACTTTAAAACATTTCATACACCATTCAGCATTCTGATTAGAATCAAACCTGGGGATCGTTTATTAGTGGCGTTCAATGGCTGTACGCAATATATTGCAAGAGGTCTTCATCGTTATTTGCGTATATCAAGAAAAATGCCACCATTTTTTAAATTAAAACTTGCAAAAACACTTATTTCCCTTCCAATAAAAGAGTGGAAAATATACCCAAACCTACTGTATCTCAATCCGAGATGAGATCATTAGATATTCGTCCTTTTTTATGGCCGATAATTTGAATATGTATTGACCTCAAAAAAAAATTGTTTATATTTAATCGCACCAAAATTAGTTATACATTTTATGGTATTTCTTAAATTGTTTTGATCACAATTCACTGGATGGGATCGCTGACAGATCTGATCGATATATACATTAATATCACATTTTTATGATTCTTCACAGTTCAGCTAAACGATATACATGTGTCCTTAGTATTCTAGTAAATGAAAAGCAAGGCTTTGCCAGACTCTGATATCCTCTTGGAAAGTCTTTTAATTTATTGAGGGACCCCCTTATTATTCCAATTCATACATGATAAAAAACGTTATCTTTCCTACTGGCTCGTGTCTCTTTTTCTTCCTTCAAAGTCGATAAATCAAGTCCTGTTGACACTGACAGTGCATGTAGACTTATCTGCAAATATATATGTAAAGAATTATGCATTCCGGTCTTTACCAAATATGACTTATCTAAGACGTTTTTCTATTATTCTATGCATTGGAGGATAGAAGTAGCACTGTCTTATAAGCTAAATCAGTGTCTCTGCGTTCATAATATTTTAAACTGCATCCCTGTATTGATTTGTTTTGATTGATGTACAATGGAAATAATGCAAAGTCTGCGTTGACAGGCTGATGACGAATTCATATTCCTCGCAATTAACACTCATTCCTCAAAATCAAATAAAAGAATGCTAAAAGGAATTAATCAATAAATTATATTTTTTAAATGATAGTCTGAGATCAATACCCTTGCAGCCCATCAAATACTTAGGAGGGGGGTCTGATTGCAATTAACATCGAAATCCTAGATAGTTCCAATCATTTTGTTGATAAGATATTAGTTCTTTCTTTTATGTTCTGCACTGTAACGTAATTGCTTTGTGATAAATTTGTACATATATATTCCGTGATTTATGAGGAAATAGACTCGCCAAGTCTTTGTTAATTTATTTGAAGTGGATTAACTTTATGGCACGCCTCCATATATAAAATTCTTATTGGAAAATTAGATAATGGGATCCATGCATTAAAACCCCTGTTCGAGACAAAATTGTATATTTTATAAATCAGTCAGGTCAATATAGTTCACTTTGGGATCACAAAGTAGTCTTGCAGGCTTCTTAAATCGTATTTTATAAGTGGATTCATAGGATATAATCATGACAACCCACTCAAATTAGGTTCAGTTATAGCACGGACGTCCATCAAGAACGTTTGATAAAATCATTTGTATCTAGCTCACTTTATTTCAGTAGTCTCACCTTCTCTCTGTATATAGAAATATATACATATATATCTAAAGCTACCGCATATAATAAAAAGGACATAATTTTTTTATAAATACTTACCTTTGGCTTTTTACTATCTGATTGGCATTAAAATTTGAGGGCTTAATAAAGACACCAGTATTGGAATTCATTACGTAATAAATAAGAGTACTTTTCATAGTTTGTGTTATTAGGACAACGAATTTAGTTCTTAGATGGATTATAATGTCCATTATAAAAAAAATATGGAATTATTATTTGCATATATTTAATTTTCAAAGTAATAACCCGCTCAATCTTGATAGTAATTATTTAATTAATGGCAATATAATGTGCCTAACTGCAAAGACAAGTTAAATTGGCTTCCACATTAAACCAACGGAACAATGAGCTAATCCAAAAACACTCAACCTCTGTTCTTCAATAATGCTCTTTATGCAAATCTTATTTTTTTTACTTTTATTTTTTTGCATTACGTCTCATAAAAAAGGAATAATGACCTTCTTAGGAGACAGATATTAATTCCCTCAGCTATTCATTGTACAGAACACATAAGTGTTATTTTATATTTAATATAGCCTCGTAATTCATCTATGTCTACATGTTTATTCGTTTGAAGATCTTGAAGTAACTGATTATTATCTTTCTAAGTATATGTATGTTTATTAATGCATGACTAGCCAGGCTACTCTAGGTTATTTTGTGTTCCTAATGTAGGAAATATTTCTTTTGGTGCGATAAATGACATAGATACTAGCATTTTATCATATATTACTACTATTATTTTCTTCCCTAACATCTTCTAATAGAAGAGATCACGAAGAAATCTAAAAAAACTGACCTTGGATACCCTTGGCAATCAAAGCGGTCCGTGTTGATGACAAGATTATCGACTCTCTTAGCTTTATTTTGTATTCATCAAATTTCGATCAGGGGCTCATGGTATGATTTAAGTCCCTACAACAAAAAATGGGTCCTTTGTGATTGTAACTCATAAAATTCAAGGATCATGTAATGAGGTACTTCAGGCAGGTGATTTAGAGGAAAATATAAAATAATGTCCATCGATGTCATTCACCAGAAAATATGTAATGATTTACTTGACAAAAAAGAAACAATTAGGGGCATATACATAGCTAGACATTTGTCTATTCTAGAAGATACTTAGCTGAATAAATAAGGAGGGATCTAAGATATGTTGAAGAACACCATTACCTACAGAGCTGACTTTTTGCTTGTCGGTGATTCTTAATGTTATAATATTGATAAGCGGAAAGAATACTATTTTGAAATGATATTCTTCCTGCTTACAGCATCAAAAATCTATGGCTACAATATATATTTTTGATATGCTCCAAATATAATAAGGCCCTTTAAGAAGAGTTACGACAACAGATTGGAGCGTCACCTGGTGATGAAAGAGCATTTTGGCTCAAAACAACCATAGAGATATAGAGAGCTTATTGGACTCTTCAGAGAAATAAGTCATATTGACCCAAAATAAACAAAAATTTCAATCTCAATGATTAACTTAATAGTACCAATTACTTGTTTATATTGGGCACAGGCAACAGCTAAATGATGTTTCTCTGCTATTGAAGGGAATGAGGCTCTCTATATCTTTATATATCTATGAAAACAACGCATGGAATCAAAACTCAATAGTGTCCTATGTTATTGTTAACATAAATAAATCGAAATCGCTGGCAAAAAACCTTTCATTTATTGGGGGATTGTTCCACGGAGAAAAAAGAGGAGAAATTCCTCGGGTCCAGAGCGATTTGTACGATCCACAGCTCTACATGAAGGCAAAGTTGTAATTTTTAATAGATCTTAAAGCTCATATTGTTTGTATACTTCGAAAAAATTATCGCAAAAGATTATTTTATTTACAGCTCCCCGATAAATAGGAATGTTTTGAGCCTGACTTGAGTCAGCTGCTACAAAGGACAGCTCTTCGACGTTAGCTCTACTTATAAGGCATTGATAAAATAAGATAAGTAACGTTACAATGTACATGAATAAACGTACCTGATGGTATTCCTTGTAAGGATCAATGCCAAAATACAAACACCCAACTTTCATTTTTGGTGAGAGGAGGGGGGGGGGGGGGGGTGTAACGTTTGAGTAAATAAATAATCTCATTAATAGCTTTTTAAATACATAATTACATTCGTCATATCCAACAATAATACTGTAACTCCATCTAACCAAATAGTAAGTGAAAAATGAAACAAATGAAAAACTCACTCATAGTAAAAGAAAGAAAATGTGTGTCAAATATATATTGAAAACGAAATTAAATTATAAATTAAAAGAATTCACAATAATAACCATTCATATGAACGTGACGAGATTATGTGGGACATGATGTCCAAGATCCCAATGTGGATTTGGATTGTTAAAGCTTATTCCATTCTATAAATTGAAGGGACACAAAATATTAGAAATGAGATAATGCAAAAATAAGTATTGTACATGCTATAAGTTGAATGATGATGAACTGACTATATTAATAAAGGGATGTCGAGAACATGATTGATTTAAATGAACTAAATGGCGTTAGATATGACATCGTTGCGATACATGATAGGCTTATAAGGTACAAAAATAATATTGTTAGTACAGCCAATTACTAAAAACCGACTATCAATCGTTATTCTCATCTGACGGACTATATTGGAAAATCTCTATAATTGTATAGTTAAAATCGTCACACGATAATGACGTATTGCGCAACCGGGTCTTTATTCTCATATAAAAAGTCCAGATTATTTGGAAATGGAGATGAGACTCTCCTTGTTTAAAAATATATATATATCTCCATTGAAAATTCCTCACGGCTATAAATATATAAGAACTTAAACAAAATTATTTATTTGAATTTCCCCGCACTGAAAACCAATATTTGATTGGAATATGGAACGTAGAATGGAACGCAATTAATGAGCGAAGACGGAACGGAACGATGAAAAAGTAGAACGCTCAACGCCTTTATGAATAAAAAAATAATTCAAACTTAATTAATTTATAGAATTATGGTCACGTCCAGTGAGTACAAAACTAAATCGTCATAAATCTACTGAGCCCGTCTAGCTGAAATATTCAAATCCCCAAGTGTGTTCTGTCACTCGCTATGGAAGCAAAGACTCTCCAGATTCTTATCTATGGCGTGGCATAGAAAAGGGTTCTCTTCCTTGTTATCATACTTATATATTTTATCAAATGTTGATTATAGATGAGTCATCTTCAATAAGGCTGTTGTATGAGAAAAGAAAGGAAGAGAAATAGTCCAAGCAGGGAGAATATAAAGTGTCGAAAGTCACGTCTGGTAGCCTGACGTCTTAATGTAAGACGATGAATCAATTAGATGGGGTACGTAATTATAAAAACTGTTATGAATAAGTGTTTTTTATATATATGTTTATTCCTTTAATACCTAAAGTATATATTTAACTTCGAAGTTGTTTATTCATGTTATATTTTTTACATAATTCATCTATTTTTACCTCCGCCGAGGAGGTATTGTTTTCACTGGCGTGGTTTGTTGGTTGGTTTGTTTGTCAGCAGGATACTCAAAAAGTGCAGAAACGGATTCGGCTGAAACTTTGTGGAGTTGTGGGAAATGCCAAAAGGAACAAGTGATTAAATTTTGGCATCTCTGAGTGCAGAATTAAGATGCAAAATGAGCTAAATACTAATAAATATTTCAAGTTACCTACTGTGCCAATAGATGTTGCTGTGCTGTGCTCTCAAAGAGGAGAGCACAGCACAGCGACATCCATTGGCAAATGACAAAAAGACCAAGTGATTCATTTGGTGGGATCGCGGAGGTTTGCACTCTCTGAGTCCTCTAGTTTAATTTGGTTTTTATGTGTCAATAAAACCGAAGGGAGAGAAAAATTTGGGAGACAGTAAAATCATATATATTTAAACTATTTCAAATTGACTTACGTCAAAATAATAAAATAACTTATTTATTGTTATTAATAAATCGTGTAAAATCATTGGAGAGAGGAACTTTTAATATATAAATTTGTACATATATAATTCCGGTAATTACAAAAAATAATCTTCTACTAATAGAAAAGGCATTCTAATTAGTTAATATTTAAATCATAAGTATCATAAAATAAGAATATTTACCAGATATCCCAGTGTTTTGCCAATTGGTAAACAATCTAGTAACAAATGATTATATGTGTCCTTTGCCTCTTTCTTTATATTTCATGTTCTTAATCTTTTGAATGTGAGAAAGTGAATGGAAATAAATAATCAATATTTTCAAAAAAATTTATCAAATTCATGATATTCACTACACATTATATTTGGAGTTTTTTAATATTTAAAAGCTACAAAGTGCACTTCACCTTGATTTCATTGAAGCTTTAAACAATATCGTTAAGGGTATGTCCCTTTAAGTGCTGATTTTTAAAGTTATTACCCGATAAATAAAGTTGTGTTTCATAACACAACAAAAAATAGCTTCACATACTGATAGCTCTAGGTAGAGATGCCAAAAAAGTTATCCTTCGAGAAGTTTATATATGGATAAACTCTATTCATGTTTTTGTGCTTTTGAACAAATTTAAATAATAAAGATCGTAACCTTTAGATAAGTTCACTACCGGCTGATACCGGATTAAGTTCTACCCAATCTAGGACCTCACAAACGAACAAATTTCAAACAAATATAAAGACCTTGGATTCATAAGATTCATTATATATTAGTTGAGGGGTTTTGAATATTTTTAATTCGGATTCAGTATATTAAATCTATTATTTTTTATAACTTTGTAAATAAAATAAAGCGAACTGTTGTATAAAAAAGCACACACACACACTATATATATATATATATATATATAGAGAGAGAGAGAGATAGATTAGATAGATAGATAGAATAGATAGATAGATAGATAGATAGATAGATAGATAGATATAGATATATAGATAGATAGATAGATATTATTGTTTGGAGAAATATCTGGGCGTAAGACGAATAAATACACATTTCCATCTCTTCTTTCCTTACGCCAAATCTGATTTCCCTCATTTTTCACATTGAACTCTGTGTCTGTTATAATCGTCGTCGAAGCGATGCACATAATTACATTTTAATTCAAAATAAAATTCACAGTAAGTCCAGCATTTTCATGAGAACATGAATAGAGAAGAAAGATGCAATGCTCCTAGGTATTTGCATATTTTTTTAAGTTTGAAGGAAATTTATGGCGCAGGGGCTTGTCACATGACTCAAAAGTATTTTGATAATGAGCAAAAAAATTATAATTTTATTTTTGGGGAAAAGGGGTTCCTCAAAAAATATCATGACATTATTTAACGTAGACACAAAGTATGTTCAAATTATGAGGAGGAAGGTCCATTAACGCTTTTTTATATGGATAAATTGGTGGTGGTTTGTCGGTTCATTAAATCCAGCTATCAATATAGTGTTTAAGTCTTTGTGAACAATGAGTCTAGGAGGAAACCCAATAATATTCAAATGTGCCTCTATCTATGTAAATGTAACACAAAAAACTTTATATTATAAATTGAAGGTTTTGATAGTTTTGAAACATTAATACATAAATTTTGCTCTTAAAATGTGTAAATATGCTATAAAATAAATAAATATTATAACTTAAAAATGTGCTGAAAGGTAACTTTGCAAAAAGTTATATCATCAAAGGGTTTAAAACGAATTGAATATTAAAAAATATACTTTTCCTTGCGAATATTGTCTTGAGATAAAATTATAAATAAAGCTATGTGCTTGAAGTTGATTTCATTGTAGTTTTATGGATTCATCAAATCAATAATACAATATTTTCAGTTGGCAATTTGTCCTTTATTTTGTATTTGATATGTTCAGAGTAATCTTTGAATAATAAGTCTTCTCCGACTCAATCAGGGAGCAGACAAAGCTGTCAAAGCTATGAAAATCTAATTGGAAGACAAGGCTCCAGGCTACTCAATACAGGCTCTGATAATTGCTAATTATATATTAAAATTGATAATTGCTAAGGGAATAAATCTCTTATTGCCATGAAAAGGGACTATTTTGAGGGATCATATCGGAGGGATCATGTGGAACTTTAACCCCTTAACAAATAAGTCCAATAGAAAGAAAATCATTCTAACTTATCGAAATGCAAAATGTCATTCATGGGTTAAAAATGTGCGCAACTGGTCTTAAAATGCTTCTGAAATATTGGCCGTTATTTTATGAAAGTAAAAACTTAAAAATGCGTTTATATGAATTTGCAATCCTTGTACAACGTCCCATTGAGAAGCAAAATCATGAAATGTCCCTCCTACAGTTGTTTCTCCATAGAATCAATGCTGGATAAATTGATTTCTCTTCTCATCATATTCAACAACTAAGATCCTCCTCATCTTTTGGTGTCACTTTAATTAAAAGGAACTATTCATAGTTAATCTAATTAAGGGACTATGCATAAAAATGCATTCAATAATGTCATTCTATTTAAACAGAGCTCATGCACTTGCTTCTATTTAAAAATACATATAATATTCAGGATTTTAACTCCGTTATTCTTCCTTGCATGAAGAAATATATGATGAGGATTCAGGCCCACGCAGTGGCAAAGATAATAATTTCTTCTGACATGCATAGATGGCCGTTTGAGAGCTACATTTATTGATGTACTCTCTTTTTGTTTGTTTGCTTGGATTAACGATTGAACTTTCTCACGGGTATCGGACGGTAGTGAAACCATCAGGTCATAGAGATATAAGAATATAGATGTATAAGAAAGAGGAAGTCTTATTCACTTCAATAACTGAGTAAAAATCGATCTACTGTCCGTCGAGGCACATAACAAACAAATCAAACCTGCATGACAACAATGGAATAATATATATAATATATATATATATATATATATCAGACTTGTTGATTTATCATTCATTTGTAATCGTCATCGTTCACTTTTTACAGAATTGCGAGAATATTTTTTTCAGAATGACAAACGACCAAACGAACAATTCAATTTAAAATTAAGGATGAACGACGAACGATAACTTTTGGCGAACGACGGACGACAATTTTTCGCTAACGTCAACAAGTCTGAAATATATCATATATATATATATATTATATATATAACATATATACATTTATATACCTTTTTTTACAATTACATTACACTTAAAGAACTAAAAGGGATCTAGAGAGCCCTGCAATTGCCTTTGCCACCCTCCAGCACTTGATAACGTTCATGCCTATCTTAATGGCTGTGACAGTCCCCAAACATTTTGAAAGGTTGATAGCATGACGCATCAGAAAAACACGGGTTTCTTTAGGCTAATTGAAGCTCTACGGGTGCGCTCAACGAAGCTTTCGAGCGGGTTTTTATAAGTCATATTTTATTGAAGTCTTCATATTCCCTTATCCAGATCTATATAGTAGATCTGCTTCTGCCTGTTTTATGCCACCGTCCTCAAAAGCAGACAAACTCATTTCTCTGAATAAACTCTCTCTATTTCTGAACTTTATGAATTATTTTCTTATGAACTTGTGTAAAGTTTCTGACACATTTATAATGATTTAAATATAATCCTTCAACGATAAACTTCGTTCCCCAATCCATCCTCCAAGGCCATCATTTTTTGCATGGACACACTCAAAAAATAAGGTAGTACAAAGTTTCATCGTTGTATTCGCAGAGCCGGAAACTGGGCTCAAGACAAAGAATGATTTTATTGGTATTATGTAGTTCTCGAAACTCAAAAATAAACACAACTTATTATGTTGTAAACTCAATTTCTTTCAAAAATGAAGAAAAAAAAACAGAGCGCGACTACCGTATGGGAATCGGTATTTGAAACAGGAAGCGTGTCTTGTGTGAAGAAGTTGAACTTTGCAAAATAAATAAACAACTCCTGAGCTGAATAGCGCATTTAATATCGGACAACGATAACAAAAAACAGTTAAAAAAATAATTTGTTTGCCATCCATTTCCTTCAAAACCCGAGTGCATATATGATTGATATAAAAATAACATGTATCAATTTAAAGTATTCTTTTTTTCAATCACAACAAATTATGTACTTAATTGTCTTTTGTTATAAATTGTCCGATACTAAAGCATATGAAGAAGTCACAGAGTAGATACATAAAATGAATTTCTCTTTCTTTCTTATCTACCGCATCGATCGATATTCGGTAGATATATAATAAAATCTACCGAATACCGAATCAGCGGTTACCGGATCCCAGCTCTGAAAAAAATCATTATTTTCTTGAGCGTGAGGGGTAGTTTTAATTTAATATTATTAAAAAGGATAATATGGAGAAATCCAATCAAAGGATTTGTAAATTACATGGATCGCAATGGATGAATCAGCAATTAGTTAACAAGAAATAAGATTTCATGGCTGTCTGGATAAGAATGGGGATATTTGCTAAATGGTTTGGTATTTTATGTACTTGAATATACAAAAAAAATAATGTATATATGCATTCCTGAGAGAGGGTGTCCTGGAGCAAGTCCTGGCCACTATTTGAAATTCTGTAGGAAAAGCTGCTTCGGACTCTTTCTGAGGAAGAGATATCTGCCTGTGTTATCTCATCTTGAGGAGGTCCGAGATTGTAGTGTAGTGAAGGTTAAGGGAGGATATGTGGAAAAATTAATAAAAATATATTTTGTAATCACATATTGTAGATGTTTTTATTATTTTTATGAAAAAACAAAGAATATACATTGTGAAACAAGAGTCTCACTTCTAGTGAATCAGGCCAATTAATGCCGATTACATGATTAATGCCGATCGATCGCGGTAGATTGTAAGCGAATTTATTTTCATTAGAATCATGATTTCTCTATATTTGATAGCATCCAACACCTTCCCCTTAATACTTTTTAGAATCTCGATATCTTCAGTACCACCTTCAATTGGTGCATTTGTATAAAATCGACCTACACCATACTGATTGAACAAAGCTCCCTACCGATACTACTGTATATTTTTTTACATATAATCCCAACTGATGTAAATGCTTATTTTCATTGCACTACAAAATCATGGATACTCACCAAGCCACAGTATATTTAATCAATATATTTATTTTAAAAGTAAGCCATCTGGCGAAATCATTTTCGACTTGTTAACTCCCAAGCAATCTTTAGAGAACAAGGATGTCCATGTAAGCCTCCCCTATAAAAGTCAAACATTAAAATGAGAACATAACTTTTTTATCTTCTTTGTTGTTTCATCCCCTATTTCCATATATGACCATTTACCTGTAAACAAAAGCCATCAAAACTCCTTCCAAAAGCTTGAGGTCACTTTCTTACGTGGGACTTCGTTTATTGGGCTCAGGGCTGGAAGTGGAGGAAAAGCTTGGATGACTGAGAAATTTAGGAATGCATTCAAATAACAACAACAATGATACTCATAGATAAAATTGTATGTGTAGATCATAAAATCACAAAGTGAAATGTTTATTGGTTCTCATGAAAGCTCATCTTGATCCATATTCGGAGTGACATAATGAAATGCTGGAATGTACAGGCATCTGCTGCAGGGGGTTATATATATGAGAACAACAATAACTGCATACATTTAATGAGAACTGCCTTGGTATGACCATATAAGACTGGAAGTAGAAAAGTGTAGGCTTTGAGCATTCTGGAAATGGCGGTAAGATGCGCCAATGTTATTATTATTATTTTATTATTGGATAGTAGGGAATTGCATGTAAACTAATATTTTAAAAGGTGCATGGAGCTGAGAACCTTTTGGCATAAGGAATGGAAATCAGGAGCTAGCCTTTGGTGCTTACAGATATTGACTGTTTTTGGCCGTGAAAAAGAGAGAGGGGTAAAGAGAGGGAGAGAGAGAGAAGTTTCTCTCATTTTTTTTTTCTCTTCCTCTCTTTCCCCCTCTCTATCCTCCTCTTCCCCCTCTCTCTTTCCTTCTATCACTCTCTTTACCCCTCTCTCTTTTTCACGGCCAAAAACAGTCAGTGAATCTGTAGGCACCAAGGCTAAGCTCCAGATTTCGATTTCTTCATATATCTATCAGCTTTTTCAGGCCAATAACTATTCATGAGTAGTTAAATTCGTAAAATGAATATAAATACGTTAGAAAAGCGACTTGTAATAAATTTTTTTGATCGTAATCGATATTTTTTATATTTTTTTACGAATGACAATCCTTTGTCTTTCATCCTCAAATAAAAATTCCTAAAATGCAACAACATAATGAGATATTGGTGCTTTTGGTTCATCCCTATTAACGTATCCCAGGATTACTCCTCAAAGCTTTAATATGACAGTCCTTAGATTCCTAAATAACTTTTTGAATTGATTAAGGGAATCAGCGTCTTTTAGTCATTACCTTATTTCATATGAAGGCAGCAACCCGCGGCTGGCTGCCCTTGCAGACATAAGAGGAGGCCCTTCAAATGATCTTTAGACATCGTCAAATTTCTTTGCTCTTCTTTCCAGTGCCTCATTAGCATAACAAAGGGGGGAATCGTCCATGAAGAAGAGACGGGTGTAGAGTTTCCACTCAAACACTTACTTACAACATCAATAGATTACATATTAATATCCTACCTTGCGCATTTCTTGACGCCTTGAATACTAATCGCCTATGCATACCTACTGATTAGGGGCAAAACCGTCACTAGTGAACTTTGACACTGACAAGCAAAATGACAAAGCCTTTTTAAAAATCATCATGCTAAAGGTATCCGATCAGAAGATATACGTATATATTCATTTTCTATGAGTTCTTTATTGTAATATAGTAATGAACATTTTACTAAACCGGATCTATAAATAATATATTCCCTTTTACTTAAGTGACACACAAACTATATAATATTTTAAAGGGATATTATTCGATTAATAGAACAACAATTGATGTGATTCATGTAATCACTTAAAAACTCTACTTCCACAAGGACTGAGTCGATTGGACATACATTTCAAAGCTTTTAAAAAGCAATCGGAAGACAAAGAAAGGAAGGTCTCTTTTTGACAGTTCTGTGATTTTTCGTATGTTCATAGCCAGAAACAGTATACATATATAACATATTAAATTAATATATAACATATTAAAATTAATTGATAATTAGTTTAACAAATATGCAATTAAATCCAGGTATAACTTAATATATATAGTATATGATATATTATAAATAATTATATTATATCTTATATATATATTTATAGAAATATATATATATATATGTATTATATATATATTAATGATATTAGTTTTATCAATAAGTAATACACAAATAATAGCATGCATTAAATTTGTGTGATAAATTGAACTTATTGCTGTGTAAGTTTGTACATATCATAAAAGTAATTTTAAATCTCCTGCAGTCATCAAATAAAATAAAAAATACCTGCGTAACCCTCAAACATTTTTTAAATCGTGTTGATTAATTGTTTCCATGCTATATACATATGCAACATTATTTATAAAGCTATGTAAGTGTTCAAAAAGTAAGAGGTCATTTACACTAGAATTTACATAGTCAAAAACTTTTCAATAGAACATAGTGGGACGAGGTATCTAATTTCATTCCATTCAAATATATGTATATTCAATATTTGATTTTTTTTCTTCATAGTTATAATCCATAGATATTAATAATATTTTGTGTCTCATTGTGTGGGACATTTTTTCCTCACGTCATCATTACTAGTCATACAAAACATTTTGTTTCGTCCCCACGCACTTTTGAAAGCCTTTTACGGTGCTAAAACAATGATTGTACATGCTCCTTGAAGTTGCGAGAATGTTCTTGCAAATCATATATTGTTTAGAAATTAAATGAACTATATAAAAAGGATGTTGAAATACATTTTTAATAGGAATGTAGAATAATTATAATAAATTATCATTTTTCTGAGCCAATATATTTTTTGCAAAAGTTACATAACAGATAAAAGAAGGGAGATCTCACATCGTTAGTTTCTTGAAAATTCATTCTTCAATGACTATATATGTATATAAATATCATCTATATATATATATATATATATCAAAATTAAGTTGGAGGGAAATAAAACCATATATATATATATACCTTCGAAAGGTTTCATATCACAACTAAGAATGGCATATTCTCTATGAAAAAATATTTCTTCCCTCATAGTAAATAAAGTTAAACAAAAAAGTTAAATCCTCCGTTTTAAATGATCAAGTTCGCATAGACATCAATAAAAACAATTGTAGTTATTTACAACTGTAGTTGATTCAGCTTTGAACCATTCCAACATATTAATCGACCCAAAATAAGTAATTACAAAGATCAAAGAGCATAACTTTTTAATGTCAAAGCTAGAATAAGTAATCAAAAAATCCCTTACATTGAAGTCAATTTTCTCAAAAAGTATTATTTGGGCTACACAATTTCTTTGTCATTCTAGTGTAAACAGTGAACATTGGTGGATAATTATAATCTGTAATTTTAAACCGTCACTCGAGCCATGAAATGAAAAGTTGAGCGCGTTAGTCTAGCAGAAGCGTGTTGAGGGTGTAAGTTCGACTCTCGAGAAGTGATGGTCAATATTGATCAATCTCATTGGATAGATCTTAGGTTCAAAAGACTGGCTTTAATGCTATAATGCTTATTCATAAGCAGTCGGATGGAGTTCCTTCGAACCAAATTGATTAAAAAATAGCTCATCTTAAGGCACAAAAACACTCTAACGAGTGATTATTCTAGGTTCCTTCAGTAAACATCTCGTGGAAAAATAACATTATATAAGACGTTATTGGTTTAGAGTAAGTACATTAATAAATATAAATAATAAAAATTATAACCCTTAACTAAAGTTAAGGCAAATAGAAATACAAATTACATTGAAATAAATCTTTTCAAACTGATGAATACGATATGATATGTAAAATCTCATAAGTTTTGATAAAATTACATTGTGAAATATTCTGTATAAATAAATGCAAAATGTACAAAAAGAAAATAAATTTCATAGTATTTGTAAATAAAGGACAATTTAAAAAGTTTGCCATTTTCCGATAGGGATCTAAGAAACAGGTTGTTTAGCCATTTTGAGCGTAATAAGTCTCCGGCGAAGCTCCGATTCGGAATCTTGAAGTTAAGTACGGAAATCCGGAATATTAAGAGGATATTAAAATCGACCTGATGGATCTTTGATCCAGGGTTTGTGCCGTATACATAGTTTCTGCAACTAAACGCATGGTGCTAGTAAAAGTGAACTCAATAATCCCTTTGACTTCTGGTTGTCGAAGTTAGGATTTGAGCCAACGAGGAGTATTGGTTTTATATATATTCTTGGTGTATTCCCCTCTAACTTAATTTTGAAAATGCTGCCTTACAAGGCAATATCATTGAACTTAATTAAATGCAACATTACTCTTATTATTTATGACCTTTCCGCCACCTTAGTTGCTCATGGAGGAATGCGATTCACGTATTTATGATGATATACTTAGATGCTGCATCTAGGGATAAGATTAAATCCCAAATATCATTCATGGAATCTTCGTGCTCCCGGCTGCTTTGATTTATGGAGAAGGTCTTTTTCCATATTATTATTATTTTATATTATCATCTCATAGCTCTGTGTGTGCTAGATCCTAAGCTAGCCTCCATATGTGCATTCACGTGGGAGAGTTAAGGGGGGGGGGGGTAGGCATCATGTCCAAAAAACCAAGTTGTGGATAAGGATCTCAGGAAATTAAGGGCTTCTGGGATATATATGTATTATTCTGCGGAGGAGTAAGTTTTCCCTTCTCATAAACGCCGTTTGAAAAACTAAGGGAATACGTAAGGTAAACAAAGAAAAAGTAAACCTCAACATCTTTTTAAATTGTGTTGATTTAATTGTTTTCAAGCTGTTATACAAGCAACAACAATTCTGTTAAAGGCAACACATGCTAAATATGAAAGAAGGCAGAGGTCAGATAAATTCAAATGGTCAAAAACTTTTCAGGAGAACAAAATGGGATGAAGTATCTAAGTTCCTTCCATTTAATATATGTTATTGAATACTTGATTTTTTTATGTCGCAGGAAAGATGGAGATCCAGTAGAATTGTTGACTCTGGTAGAGATTGCGATCCTTATCTTTTCTAGGAGAAATGACGACTTATATATGAAGATAATATTTTCCGATGTTGTAAGGGCTATCTAATTCATTTGCGATTTCTATTCTATATTTTGGTGGAAATTATTTCATTTTTGTGTTCAAGAAAGTAAATACGATGAAATGTTTACTACCATTGTATCTATATCACCGACACATTTAATAATAATTTGATATTTATCTGAGAAGAAATCAGACTTGATAAAAATAGTTTGAATAACATCGTTATACCATCATCTCCATTTTCAAGCTCTTATCTCTCCTATAAGAGATATCACTCCTGATCTGTTCTAGCAGAGTCGTTGATTATTCTGATATAGATCACGATCGTAGTCACTCCTAGGAGAGGATACGATCGTTATCTCTCCAAGGAGAGTCAACGACTCTACTGGATCTCCATCTCTACTGCGACTTAAAATAATGAAAGGAATATGGTAGGCAAAACACATTTTACCTATTAGTTCGATGACTTTTACAGCATCTGTATGTATATAAATATGCATTATTACTTTAAGATTAGTCCATCCATCCAAGGTTCCTTCAATGAGGTGGATCAATATTGAACTTCCCCATGGGGTGTTGTTTTTATTTATTCTAAAGCCCATCTCATGGAACAAAATGGTGTCAGTAACACCCAAACAATGTTGAATCAGGTCTAATAATTGAGCATAGCGGACATTCCTACAGTATATATATGATGTGAATATATATAAACCATTAAATTTTCCGCCTACTCTGTTTAAATCCGTAAGCATATAGGTATAATGTCGTAAAATGCAAGTGTTTGTTGACGCCATATGGTATGTGTAGGGCGTAGATAAATAAATAGTTCGAATTGTCCAGTGATAGATCATTTTATTGTTTAGTGTGAAAAGAAAATAGGGAAAGGGTTTGCTTACGCATACTTATCATAGAGATGAAACTATCTTCAGATATATTGAATTGTCAAAAGGACTGATATAAAAAACACACCGCTTTTTGGCTACAGTTATATGTAACATTTACTTCTGAGCTTTTACTTGTAATATCTCTTAGGCGAATACCTAGATCAGGGCTATTCAATTAGTTTTCCAAGTGGGCAACATTTGGAATCCAAAAGACTTGAGCTGGGCCGCAAACTTTCCGCAGTCACTTTTAGTCTATTATATGTTTATTTATTTAACATTAGTACTATTACTAAAAGTATTATTAGGCCGATGATATTATGCCTATTATTATTATTATTAGGCCTTTTATATGCCCTTTTTAGATTTCAACATTGATAGGCCTATAAAAAATGCACACAAACAACTCTCTGCTCATCTCCTTTATTTAAAACAAACAAAAAATAGAACATTTAACTCAACATTCTATTTTCATGAGGCTGGCTGCTAAACAGAACAGGGATATTTTAGCCACTGCTGCCGATGACTTTAGTGAGAGAAGTGGCATTTCTTGTTTTGCACAAGATCTCTGATGTTTGGCTCATAAGATGTCAATGCAATCCTAAGGCACTGGTGAATTTTGTTGTCTGTTAGGGAACCCGATAACTGTTCTTAATTACATTCACGTGAGAAAAAGCGATTCGCAAGTGTATGTTGACCCAAACATACTGAGCACAAAGACTGCCACTTTCTGAACATTGGGGAATGGTGTGTGTTCACATCACTCCAGAACTTTGCTGGCCCATCGTTGCGAAGCGCCACGGCCATGGTAGCAGATGACTGCATGTCAACAAGTTCAAGAATGAATTTGCCCTCGTCGATAGAAGGGACTGCTTACTTTGCTCTGGCAGATAAGTCTCCTTCTTTTTCTGTGGTGATGGGTCTCTGACGAAGGCCATAATCGCTGTGGGCAGAGTAAGTCCATCCAGACGACCAGCGAAGTTTTCCTTTAGCTTGGCAATGAAATCCTCATCACATCTGTGATTTGTGCCGGGGAGGCGATGTGTTCACGGAGTGTCGGGAAGGTGTAGCATTCTGCCTGTTAGGTCAGTCGCGAAAAGATCCAACTTGACGGGGAATGCCCTCATCTGTTCTGCAAGATCAATGACGTATTATTTTTTACAAGCGATGTTGGAGGTCACGAAGCGCTTGCAGGCATTGCCTTGGACAGCCACGGACATCGTGTGTAAAAGGAGGTCGTAGTGCTCTGCGTTCATTTTGCCAACAGCTGGCGAAACAAGCGATGTTGGAGGCTTGACGTGGATCGAATGAAGTGATAATTGCCATCACGTCATCCATGCTTGTTTAAGGTCCCGCTTAGCTTTGAAAACAACACTGTTGGTGCACAATGCAATGTACAAATTTCAAGTCGGGCAGATAGCGGACCAACGCGCTGCCAATCACCTTTTCTTGCCAGCCATGGATGGAGCCCCATCAGTCACAAGCATGCACACGCGTTTCATGTCTAGGTTGTTGTCGCTGAAAAAAGATGCAATTTTCTCGAAAATCACCTCGCCTGTTGTGTGTTCTTCCAGCGGCAGTAGGGCGAGCAGCTCCTCTCGAAAGACTTTGCCATCATAAAAAACGCACATATACGCACTCGTCTACAGCTACAGACATCGCATCAGCTTTCTTCAGATCATTTAGCAGTGAGTGAAATGCTTGGGTAGCAAGTGCTTCAACTCTGCACGGTGGGAAGTGTCTGACAGGGGACGTTTTTAATAGCTGACAGGACATTTGTTTTAATTTTTCGTCACTTATCACTTCCTCCACCGTGGCCAACATGCAATCTTTCACCGTTTCAGAATGCATGAAGGGCATTTTCCTTTTAGCCAAGATCCAAGCTACACGGAGAGATGCAGCTGTAGCTCGTTCTTGGGATGTGCACGCTCTCACCATAGTGCTGCTGCTACGAGTGTACGAGGCGATCAGGCTCTGTACTTTCTCGGCCCTCTCTGCAGATCCCTCCGGTCACGCGGAATGTCGGGTGCTTTTCGATGTGGTGTCTCCGAAGATTGTAATCTTTCATTACAGCAATACTTTCGTTGCAAATCAAACACATTGGTTTGGCGTTGGCAGTAGGCAAAGAGAACAAATATTTGTCGGTCCATACTGGATTGAACCGACGATTCTCGTCGTCAATTTTTCTCTTAAGTGTAGAAAAAGACATGTTTCTTTCCTTATTTTTTAATGGCAATCCTAACATGCAGCAGTGTGTTGCTAGCAGAGAGAAAAGAGAGTGGTAAAAGAAGGAAAAAACAGGTCACAACATGGAGAAGGCCTAATATGGGCGAGCGCGATTTTTATTTCATCCCTTGTGTTCCTTCTGCATTTGTCTCTCTTTCTCTCCCTTTTATACTCCTCTCAGTTTTATAACAAATAAGCATCAAATCTTATTGTTTACTCTGAGGAACATCTCTTAAAATAAAAACAGTCCCTTTTACCACTCTCTTTCTCTCTGGTTGATAAGGACTCTTATTGTTGCTGCACACCACTCTTCACGCTCTCGCGACACTTGATGAAAATGCATATTTGTATTGTAGGCCTATATTTACAATAACTTTGCATGATTAATAACTACAAAATAACAAAAGTGATAAATAATTACTATAACATTATCAATTTATTCATATTCGGCAAATTATAGGACACATATTAAGTTTTGAAGACTAGTGACGATATTTTAGTTTTAAAAGTGACGCATCACGTCGGCCGCATCTGGGCCGTGTCGGGCCGCATCTGGGCCGCATCTGGCCCGCGGGCCGCCAATTGAATAGCCCTGCCCTAGA
>CP045890.1:13374593-13432142 GCA_013387185.1 Caligus rogercresseyi
AGTCACCGAGCAGATACATAAATGAATTTCTCTTTCTTCTTATCTACTGCATCGATCGATGTTCGGTAAATAATAATAAAATCTACCGAATACCGAATCAGCGTTACTGGATCCCAGCTCTGAAAAAAATTATTTTTTTCTTGAGCCTGAGGGGTAGTTTTAATTCAATATTATTAAAAAGGATAATATGGAGAAATCCAATCAAAGGATTTGTAAATTACATGGATCAGCAATTAACATACTTAATAAGAAATAAGACTTTCATGGCTGTCTGGATAAAAGGGGGATATATTGCTAAATGGTTTGGTATTTCTATGTACTTGAAATATACTAAAAAAATTATGTATATTATGCATTCCTGAGAAGAGGTGTCCTAGAGCTAGAGTCCTGGTCACCATTTGAAGAAAAAGCTGATTCTGACCTTCTTGTTGTCTCCCACTATGAGGAGGTCCGAAGAGTAGTGAAGGCCAAGGGAGGATTTGTGGAAAATTAATAAAATATATTTCCTAAATCACATATTGTAGAGTGTTTTTTTATATTTTTATGAAAAAACAAAGAATATACATGGTTAAACAAGAGTCTCACTTCTAGTGAATCAGGCCAATTAATGCCGATTACATGATTAATGCCGATCGATCGCGGTAGATTGTAAGCGAATTTATTTTCATTAGAATCCTGATTTCTCTATATTTGATAGCATCCAACACCTTCCCCTTAATACTTTTTAGAATCTCGATATCTTCAGTACCACCTTCAATTGGTGCATTTGTATAAAAATCGACCTACACCATACTGATTGAACAAAGCTCCCTACCGATACTACTGTATATTTTTTTACATATAATCCCAACTGATGTAAATGCTTATTTTCATTGCACTACAAAATCTTGGATACTCACCAAGCCACAGTATATTTAATCAATATATTTATTTTAAAAGTAAGCCATCTGGCGAAATCATTTTCGACTTGTTAACTCCCAAGCAATCTTTAGAGAACAAGGATGTCCATGTAAGCCTCCCCTATAAAAGTCAAACATTAAAATGAGAACATAACTTTTTTATCTTCTTTGTGTTTCATCCCCTTATTTCCATATATGACCATTTACCTGTAAACAAAAGCCATCAAAACTCCTTCCAAAAGCTTGAGGTCACTTTCTTACGTGGGACTTCGTTTATTGGGCTCAGGGCCTGGAAGTGGAGGAAAAGCTTGGATTGACTGAGAAATTTAGGAATGCATTCAAATAACAACAACAATGATACTCATAGATAAAATGTATGTGTAGATCATAAAATCACAAAGTGAAATGTTTATTGGTTTCTCATGAAAGCTCATCTTGATCCATATTCGGAGTGACATAATGAAATGCTGGAATGTACAGGCATCTGCTGCAGGTGTTTATATATATGAGAAACAACAATAACTGCATACATTTAATGAGAACTGCCTTGGTATGACCATATAAGACTGGAAGTAGAAAAGTGTAGGCTTTGAGCATTCTGGAAGTGGGTTAAGATGCGCCAATGTTATTATTATTATTTTATTATTGGATAGTAGGGAATTGCATGTAAACTAATATTTTAAAAGGTTGCATGGAGCTGAGAACCTTTTGGGCATAAGGAATGGAAATCTGGAGCTTAGCCTTGGTGCTTACAGATTATATACTGTTTTTGGCCGTGAAAAAGAGAGAGGGGTAAAGAGAGGGAGAGGGAGAGAAGTTTCTCTCACTTTTTCTTTCTCCCTCTCTTCCTCCTCTTTCCCCCTCTCTCTTTCCTTCTATCACTCTCTTTCCCCTCTCTCTTTTTCACGGCCAAAAACAGTCAGTGAATCTGTAGGCACCAAGGCTAAGCTCCAGATTTCGATTCTTACATATATCTATCAGCTTTTTCAGGCCAATAACTATTCATGAGTAGTTAAATTCGTAAAATGAATATAAATACGTTAGAAAAGCGACTTGTTAATAATTTTTTTGATCGTAATCGATATTTTTTATATTTTTTACGAATGACAATCCTTTGTCTTTCATCCTCAAATAAAAAATTCCTAAAATGCAACAACATAATGAGATATTGGTGCTTTTGGTTCATCCCTATTAACGTATCCCAGGATTACTCCTCAAAGCTTTAATATGACAGTCCTTAGATTCCTAAATAACTTTTTGAATTGATTAAGGGAATCAGCGTCTTTTAGTCATACCTTATTTCATATGAAGGCAGCAACCCGCGGCTGGCTGCCCTTGCAGACATAAGAGGAGGCCCTTCAAATGATCTTTAGACATCGTCAAATTTCTTTGCTCTTCTTTCCAGTGCCTCATTAGCATAACAAAGGGGGGAATCGTCCATGAAGAAGAGACGGGTGTAGAGTTTCCACTCAAACTCTTACTTACAACATCAATAGATTACATATTAATATCCTACCTGCGCATTTCTTGCGCCTTGAATACTAATCGCCTATGCATACCTACTGATTAGGGGCAAACCGTCACTAGTGAACTTTGACACTGACAAGCAAAATGACAAAGCCTTTTTAAAATCATCATGCTAAAGGTATCCGATCAGAAGATATACGTATATATTCATTTTCTATGAGTTCTTTATTGTAATATAGTAATGAACGTTTTACTAAACCGGATCTATAATAATATATTCCCTTTTACTTACGTGACACACAAACTATATATATTTTAAAGGGATATTATTCGATTAATAGAACAACATTGATGTGATTCATGTAATCACTTAAATAACTCTACTTCCACAAGGACTGAGTCGATTGGACATACATTTCAAAGCTTTTAAAAAGCAATCGGAAGACAAAGAAAGGTCTCTTTTTGACAGTTCTGTGATTTTTCGTATGTTCATAGCCGAAACAGTATAACATTATATAAACATATTAAAATTAATGATAATTATTTTAACAATGAGTTAAATTCACTAAAGAATATAGGTATATATATATATATATATATATATATATATATATATATATATATATATATATATATATTATATATTAGTTTTATCAATAAGTAATACACAAATAATAGCATGCATTAAATTTGTGTGATAATAATTGAACTTATTGCTGTGTAAGTTTGTACATATCATAAAAGTAATTTTAAATCTCCTGCAGTCATCAAATAACAATAAAAAATACCTGCGTAACCCTCAAACATTTTTTAAATCGTGTTGATTAATTGTTTCCATGCTATATACATATGCAACATTATTTATAAAGCTATGTAAGTGTTCAAAAAGTAAGAGGTCATTTACACTTGAATTTACATAGTCAAAAACTTTTCAATAGAACATAGTGGGACGAGGTATCTAATTTCATTCCATTCAAATATATGTATATTCAATATTTGATTTTTTCTTCATAGTTATAATCCATAGATATTAATAATATTTTGTGTCTCATTGTGTGGGACATTTTTCCTCACGTCATCATTACTAGTCATACAAAACATTTTGTTTCGTCCCACGCACTTTTGAAAGCCTTTACGGTGCTAAAACAATGATTGTACATGCTCCTTGAAGTTGCGAGAATGTTCTTGCAAATCATACATATTTGTTTAGAAATTAAATGAACTATATAAAAGGATGTTGAAATACATTTTTAATAGGAATGTAGAATTATTATAAATAAATTATCATTTTTTCTGAGCCAATATATTTTTTGCAAAAGTTACATAACAGATAAAAGAAGGGAGATCTCACATCGTTAGTTTCTTGAAAATTCATTCTTCAATGACTATATGTATATAACATATATATATATATATATATATATATCAAAATTAAGTTGGAGGGAAATAAACATATATATATATATATACCTTCGAAAGGTTTCATATCACAACTAAGAATGGCATATTCTCTATGAAAAAATATTTCTTCCCTCATAGTTAAATAAAGTTAAACAAAAAAGTTAAATCCTCCGTTTTAAATGATCAAGTTCGCATAGACATCAATAAAAACAATTGTAGTTATTTACAACTGTAGTTGATTCAGCTTTGAACCATTCCAACATATTAATCGACCCAAAAATAAGTAATTACAAAGATCAAAGAGCATAACTTTTTAATGTCAAAGCTAGAATAAGTAATCAAAAATTCCCTTACATTGAAGTCAATTTTCTCAAAAAGTATTATTTGGGCTACACAATTTCTTTGTCATTCTAGTGTAAACAGTGAACATTGGTGGATAATTATAATCTGTAATTTTAAACCGTCACTCGAGCCATGAAATGAAAAGTTGAGCGCGTTAGTCTAGCAGAAGCGTGTTGAGGGTGTAAGTTCGACCTCTAGAAGTGATGGTCAATATTGATCAATCTCATTGGATAGATCCTAGGTTCAAAAGACTGGCTTTAATGCTATAATGCTTATTCATAAGCAGTCGGATGGAGTTCCTTCGAACCAAATTGATTAAAAAATGGCTCATCTTAAGGCACAAAAACACTCTAACGAGTGATTATTCTAGGTTCCTTCAGTAAAACATCTCGTGGAAAAATAACATTATATAAGACGTTATTGGTTTAGAGTAAGTACATTAATAAATATAAATAATAAAAATTATAACCCTTAACTAAAGTTAAGGCAAATAGAAATTACAAATTACATTGAAATAAATCTTTTCAAACTGATGAATACGATATATATGTAAAATCTCATAAGTTTTGATAAAATTACATTGTGAAATATTCTGTATAAATAAATGCAAAATGTACAAAAAGAAAATAAATTTCATAGTATTTGTAAATAAAGGACAATTTAAAAAGTTTGCCATTTTCCGATAGGGATCTAAGAAACAGGTTGTTTAGCCATTTTGAGCGTAATAAGTCTCCGGCGAAGCTCCGATTCGGAATCTTGAAGTTAAGTACGGAAATCCGGAATATTAAGAGGATATTAAAATCGACCTGATGGATCTTTGATCCAGGGTTTGTGCCGTATACATAGTTTCTGCAACTAAACGCATGGTGCTAGTAAAAGTGAACTCAATAATCCCTTTGACTTCTGGTTGTCGAAGTTAGGATTTGAGCCAACGAGGAGTATTGGTTTTATATATATTCTTGGTGTATTCCCCTCTAACTTAATTTTGAAAATGCTGCCTTACAAGGCAATATCATTGAACTTAATTAAATGCAACATTACTCTTATTATTTATGACCTTTCCGCCACCTTAGTTGCTCATGGAGGAATGCGATTCACGTATTTATGATGATATACTTAGATGCTGCATCTAGGGATAAGATTAAATCCCAAATATCATTCATGGAATCTTCGTGCTCCCGGCTGCTTTGATTTATGGAGAAGGTCTTTTTCCATATTATTATTATTTTTTATTATCATCTCATAGCTCTGTGTGTGCTAGATCCTAAGCTAGCCTCCATATGTGCATTCACGTGGGAGAGTTAAGGGGGGGGGGGGTAGGCATCATGTCCAAAAAACCCAAGTTGTGGATAAGGATCTCAGGAAATGTATTTTAGTTTAAGGGCTTCTGGGATATATATGTATATTCTGCGGAGGAGTAAGTTTTCCCTTCTCATAAACGCCGTTTGAAAAACTAAGGGAATACGTAAGGTAAACAAGAAAAAGTAAACCTCAACATCTTTTTAATTGTGTTGATTTAATTGTTTTCAAGCTGTTATACAAGCAACAACAATTCTGTATAAAGGCAACACATGCTAAATATGAAAGAAGGCAGAGGTCAGATAAATTCAAATGGTCAAAACTTTTCAGGAGAACAAAATGGGATGAAGTATCTAAGTTCCTTCCATTTAATATATGTTATTTGAATACTGATTTTTTTATGTCGCAGGAAAGATGGAGATCCAGTAGAATTGTTGACTCTGGTAGAGATTGCGATCCTTATCTTTTCTAGGAGAAATGACGACTTATATATGAAGATAATATTTTCCGATGTTGTAAGGGCTATCTAATTCATTTGCGATTTCTATTCTATATTTTGGTGGAAATTATTTCATTTTTGTGTTCAAGAAAGTAAATACGATGAAATGTTTACTACCATTGTATCTATATCACCGACACATTTAATAATAATTTGATATTTATCTGAGAAGAAATCAGACTTGATAAAAATAGTTTGAATAACATCGTTATACCATCATCTCCATTTTCAAGCTCTTATCTCTCCTATAAGAGATATCACTCCTGATCTCTTCTAGCAGAGTCGTTGATTATTCTGATATAGATCACGATCGTAGTCACTCCTAGGAGAGGATACGATCGTTATCTCTCCAAGGAGAGTCAACGACTCTACTGGATCTCCATCTCTACTGCGACTTAAACATAATGAAAGGAATATGGTAAGCAAAACACATTTTTACCTATTTAGTTCGATGACTTTTACAGCATCTGTATGTATAAATATGCATTATTACTTTAAGATTAGTCCATCCATCCAAGGTTCCTTTCAATGAGGTGGATCAATATTGAACTTTCCCCATGGGGTGTTGTTTTTATTTATTCTAAAGCCCATCTCATGGAACAAAATGGTGTCAGTAACACCAAACAATGTTGAATCAGGTCTAATAATTGAGCATAGCGGACATTCCTACAGTATATATGATGTGCATATATATAACCATTAAATTTTCCGCCTACTCTGTTTAAATCCGTAAGCATATAGGTATAATTGTCGTAAAATGCAAGTTGTTTGTTGACGCCATATTGGTATGTGTAGGGCGTAGATAAATAAATAGTTCGAATTGTCCAGTGATAGATCATTTTTATTGTTTAGTGTGAAAAGAAAATAGGGAAAGGGTTTGCTTACGCATACTTATCATAGAGATGAATATATCTTCAGATATATTGAATTGTCAAAAGGACTGATATAAAAACACACCGCTTTTGGCTACAGTTATCATGTAACATTTACTCTTAGCTTTTACTTGTAATATCTTCTTAGGCGAATACCCTAGATTTACCTCTTCAGAGGGAATTAAAACGATTGGAGCAGTTTATCTAGGCCCTGAAGCTAACATCATCTGCTGCCTATAGGAATCTCTTTGAACATTATTTTTGTCAGCATCGATCGCTTTCGATACAATTGACTAAAGTATTTTCTTTCATTGGAGAGTTATAATAAAAAGTATTATCAACATATGAGGCGCGTGGCATGATAAGGGCCTCTCGCCACATATTTTTTTTGATATATTTGGGAAAATAATATATATTATTCTTTATGGGGAAAATAGACCCGCTTACATATCTATATATATATCTATATATAATATATATATATATATATATATATATATATATATATATCTTGTTTCACCCTTTTACACATTTAAGCCAGCAACCTCTACATCCCCCCCCCCCCCCAAAAAAAAAAAGCGCCAAATGAGAGTAATTTCCTTTGTATGAATGTCAGCAAACCTCTATCATTATTTAAAAAATATGATAATATATATTCTTTAAGTCTATAAAACAATGAAGTGCAGAAAGGTCTCTTGTTATTCCTTGAGTTATTAAAGTCTAAATATTGAAGCCTAAGGATCAGAAAAGAGAGAAATGTAAGCAATGTACAGTGACGTCATTGTATATACAAACGTCACTGTACATTGCGACAAAACATGAATTTATTGCAAATTTTCCTTTTCTTTTCAAAAAATTACATTGTTTACCTCACTCACCTCAATATTTGACGTCATACAGCAACAGTAAAAAAATGGAACATTTTATATGCCGTTGAATATCCAGTTATTATATAGGTCGGTGAATATCACCATAATATGATTTTTCAAAAATATAAAGAGAGGGAGACATCACTGGATACTTATTGTAGGGTTTTCCCCTTTTCTATTCCAAAAACTACATTGTTTACCTACCTGGGGGCAGCCATTTTTCATTACTATTTGACGTCATCCCACAACAGCTGAAAAAATAAGCCTATTTTGGTTCTTTGTTGGATATACAGTTATTAGACTGGTCTAATACATTGTGCACGAATAGAAGTGAAATGGCTTAATAGGCCCTTTTTGACCAGTTCATTAGTTTCTCATTAGATCATTATATAAAGAGGAGCACTCTTTCTTAAAAAATGCATCTTGCATAAATGGAAATAGTAATAATAATAATAAGGCGCTGTATCCTCCCAATAGGATCCAGGGACTATAATGGGCTGGCGCCAATTCAGGTGCGGTATTAATTGGCATATTGATCAATTAAAGGAACTCACAAATAGGAATTAATAATTCATGGCGACTCCCCAAAAGGGATCTCACTTACCTTGAGATAATGGAAGAGAAAATTAGTTGGCTGGGGTTAATTATTAAGTTTCATAATTCTAATTAATTTGCTTAAAGCTTGAAATTGACTATCCCTAAAAATAGAGAAATCATATATATATATATTATATATAGATATTTTTATGTTCTATTTTTTATAAAATGTTTTTTAAGCTGTCAAATACAGCGCAATAAAAAATTACTTAAAACAACAGGTCAAATAACTTTTATACATTTTATTATTATCATTATTTTATTGTTATGGCCTTTGAAAATGGGATACAGATGAGGAACACCGAAGGCATAGACCCTAAATTAATTGATATCCCTCTCCATTCTATTCTGGATTGGAATCCCATGGGTCAAATAACTTAAAAATGAAATTTTAGACGCGCCAACGGGAAATGGGCTAGTGACACAATTAAATATGTGCCATCAGGATCGAAGCGTTAAAATTATAAAAAGGATTTTAAAAAGACATCGCGAGTTGTTAAGCAAATGTAAAAAATTATGCGTCCTCCTATATTTGGTTATTCTCCAGGGCAATAAATGTGAACTAAAATGATCATTATGTATCTTCACAGCTGCCTTAAATAATTTTACTCTGTTTTCTGTATACAATTTTAGAGTTTTTATTTTTATACCGTATAAAGTATTCACAGATTACGGAGTAAAAATGTTTTTAACCGGACAAAAGAGAAAAAGTTTTAATTCAAAAACGCTCTTTTGAAAGGTTGAGTAAAATGCAAACAAAAATTGCATTATTGTTCAAATATATTGGGTTTTCTTTATTTTGGTCAAGGATTGTTATGTATATCTTAAGTTTAGTCAAAAAACTTTTTAGTGTTTAGCTTTTAAACTGTACAAAAATGTAAATTTGTATAGTAAGAATGTCTTTTTACGTCATATTTTTATTCACACTTCCTTATTTTATGTTTAGTTATATGTTGATTGATAGTAAAATTAACAATCGGCCAGAATTTATATGCATATATTGATACTTTTATCTATTGCTGAGAAAATAGTGCTGTTATGGTATATGCAGCTATTGATAGTGACGTAAGAGACTATGTATGTTTTTGTTGTCGGTTCCTTAAGGTCAATGCTTATTTTATAAAGTTACTTAATTAAATAATTAATGAAGAAACAGGAGGACTCTCGTTCAAATAATTAATAACTGCATGTCTGACGTCACAGTAAACATAAATTATACACCTTTATAGTAAGCTCATTAATTAATAATGATGCCAACACATGATTTAATAAAAGTATGCAATAAAAAACAAAGGAGATAATTTAGTGTGTTTGACTTGCCCAATACAGACCACCTTATTGTACCTATTAAAGCCAAAATAAGTCAACTATAGCAGGACATGATTGTAGATCAGTTTTTGATCATGAGTATCTGTTTGGAAGCTTTATTAAATAATTGGACGATTTGATCAAATCTACGAACTTACCGCATGCAATATAACATTCATAAATTAATTAAAAACTGTCAATAATAGTTATAAATAGAACGCGTATCTTGATTATCAAAGCATGTTTATGGATTGATGTACCTCGATTTTTGCATATTATTCCAGAGAGTATGAGTTAAGGAATTATATTGGATAATTCGTTTTATTAAGTCATGCTATTAAATATTTCTATAAATATGCCAGATTCATAACTTTATATAGAAAAATGATTGCAAATAATTGAAACATTAGGAAGATAACAAATGTGCTCATCTAAAACATTATTTGTTTTTGAGGTGATGAAAAATATACTAGTTTAATACATTTAATTAATTGTTCATAACACAGACAGAAAATATCAAACTTAATGATATAATGAAAGGTCTCTAAATATCTTTAACAATTGTATGATCATATGTTTTATATATATATATAACTACATTCCTCAAAGTTTTACAAGAACAAAATATATACTTTGCCTTCTTAATGTTCTCTAAAGCAATGCACATAATAATTCAGATAGAATAGAAGATTTGCAAGATTGATGAACCTTAAACTTTCAACCAAGATATTTCAGCTCGTTATATGGCTCCTTCCATAAAGATTATTGGTAACGAGGATTAAAAGTAAATGCTTGAGAGGTACGTAGTTCAATACTTAATCTCCTCTAACAAAAAAAATTAAACACCACCCTCATTAATTTCAAAAATTAGCTGTAATGTGTTCTATTTTTTCCTTATGTTAGCAAATTATGTGTAGAATCTAATTCATTATAATGTTTTTAATATTGTTGGGTGTTTCCTATTTCATTAAAGTATTTTATTGATATTCCAAAGGTTTCCAAATGATTTTTTATACGTTTAAAAAGAACGAGAAATTACAGTTTTGAAATAGTCCTTTTTGTGGTAATTTCCATAAAATGACGATTTTCAAAACTTTAACATATACTTTTGTATTTACTTAAAAAACAAAAAACTAATTTGTAATTCTTGAGATCATACAAACAATTTTAAATTATTTCAAAATTGCTGACCTGATAGGTGATCGAATGGGATAAAATAAAAATCAAATTTACTTAATACATTTATGTCCGTATATATATACATATATTTTATATATTCTTTATCTAACGATTTGTTTTGGTTAATAAATAAGTCTGATAATGCAAGTTATACAAAGCAATGCTTAAATCGTTCATCTTATCGCCTTGTCTTTCCCTCGAATGCCACGGACCCACGTCTGAGTCCCTACTTAAGGAAGTCCATATTTATTTGTACCTCTAACTTTTGTATTTATAACAAAAAAAAAGGCCCATACATAAAAGATAAGCCTATAATGTATGAACTTCCACGGATACATGTTATCATAGCATTGGTTTGGAATGACCCAATAATAACACACACCAAGGAAGGGAGGATGTCATTAAAGGAAGATCCCACGCAAGGTCCATTCTGTAGAAAAATATTAAATCGACTTTAAATCTTTTTGTATGTCATTCAACTTCTTTTATGTTTCATTTTCTTAAATGGCAGAAATATACACTTCAATTTAATAAGATATACAGTTTAGTCTATATTTATCCTAAAAGAACATTGAACAAATATCTTCGAGCTTAACGAAACATTTATAATAAAAATTGATGCAAAAATCGTTTTTTGGTTAATAAAAATTTTCGGCCAAAATATCAATTGAATAATGGCTCAAAACCGAATGCAAATTTTAAACATTAAAATCTCTTCTTTTGAAATACGTAGGAGGACACTTGAATCATGCATGACAATACTTAAGCTTGCGTTAGATAAGTTTTTGAAAATATTTAATAAGAACAAGTATCTAAAACAATGAAATTATTTAATAATTTAAATCTTCCATTTCAAAATACGTAGCACACCATTCGAATTTGGAGCTGTAAAAAATGATAAGTATAATGAATTATAGTTATTTTAGTTATTGGCTAAGTTCATGACTGATTACTATACACAGTCATACATGCAATAAACACAATTGCACATTGTTGTATCTGTGTGACAACATAAAAATTAATGTACTGATTTTTTATAAGTGTCCATTTTTTTAATAATAGTATTTTTTTCTTCCTCTTTTTCCGGTTCAAAACATTTTTATTCGGTAATCTACGAACATTTTTACTTGTAAAAATAAAATGCACTCAAATTATATACAGGAAACATAGTACAACTTCATATTCGGACAGTTGCCAAGATACAAAAATACCATTTAGTTTACATTTGATCATTTTTGTTTCCTGTCATCGTAGAACAAAGCGGAGCATCTGCACAAATTAAATGATGAGCAGTCGGTTGTTCTTGTTGTATCAGAGATCTAAAGCGTTAAAGTAAAGTAGGGCATGCATAATATAAATTCTTCCTTTTTCCTAAAAGGAATTGGCCAAAATTTTAGTTCTTCTTTAGTCCGTAAGCTTTGATGCTGAGCTCTTTGAAAATAATAACTGATGTGTCTTGTTACTTGTAAAGAACATATGATGAATATAATCCCGACTCGTCGCCGTTGTGGCTGATGGATGAGGAGGAGTGAGATGCGAAACGCAGCTTGTGTACGTGGAAGACTACTATTATTTCATAGTAGTATTTTAATATAACAATAGAAGGAAGGTATACATATCGTCATGCAGAGGGTGGGCCGTACATGACGTCATGATGTCAATACATAACAATACAAAGTCCTTTTATTATTTATATTTGGAGACGTTTTTTATCTTTTTAAAAAAAATCATCAAACTTAATCCCTTTAAACCGGTTTTTAATAGGATATGACGTAATTTCATGGACTAGTGACATCTAACGTTAAAGAAAATAATCTAAATTTTGGCATTTTTTTTGGCTTACTTTTCCTTGCATGGCGCTACGTTACTTAACGCTTACATAAATCATTAAATAAAACCTTTTAAAAGCATATTTTTCACATTTATTCAAATCTCAAAAACACTTAGCCGTCATTTAAATTGGTGTGCGGCACCTTCGAGGCTTTCAATTACTAAAAAAGCTTCTGCAAAAGTAATGCGTTATGAAGAGCAAATATAGTATTCAAAACATTTGCAGCTCATTTTTTGGAAGCCATAAGCGGGACTATTTATGGGATTATATTGAAAGAGAACCTTCTGAGCTCTTTGCTTTTTAATTGGTTTAAAAACGTTTATGATTATTTTTTTGTCTCTGTGCAAAAAAGGAGGGTCTCCTTTTTTGCACACACATATGTATGGATGAGTCTGTCATTAGCATAAGCACTTTGTAATGATAAAAAAATAGATAAAGTGGGGCTACATTTGATTGGATTTTCATGTTGCATGATAGTCAGAGAAAAGGATCTAGCAATTTTTCCTTGCATATTTTTTTTCTCAATTCAACCGTTTTGTAATGAGCCATTGCATATTCAATCTTTACTAAATCATTTTTTTAAAGTATGGTGGCAATGTTTTCCCTCTTTTTCATATACATATATATTGATGCATGGAAATATAGAAAAATTACACGTATGTAATTAATGAACAGAAAAAAAGTTATCTAAGTAATATTAAAGTTTAAATCATTCTCCTACAAGACTTATAGGTTATTTTGTAAACAAATGAATAGCTCCTTATCATATAACAGGTAGACAAAGCATTTATTAATATAGTATTTAAAGTCTTCATCAGTATTTTTCTGTATCAAAGGAGTTGATGAAAAAAAAAGATATATATATATATTGCCTATATGGTTCGATAGAATTGCATCCGACAGGATATAAATAAACATTATATCATGTAAATTAGTCACTCGAACCTAGGATCTTATCAATGAGGTAGACCAAAAATGACCATCCCCACTCGGGAGTATTCGAACCTGCGCCCCAACATTGAGAGTTCAACACGCCTTAACGCAAACAGCTATCGCGCTCCCTTCTCGAGCCTAGCAATATGCAGGCGATATTTGGTTACTTACATATGGAGTTTGTTTGATTAGTTCCTAGAATATATCCACCTCCCCAAAGCATTATCCGATATCAGCCGGTGTTGACTCATCTAGGAGTTATTTTCGTTTCCTAATATATCTCTCTCTTTTTTACATCATCTTCAATCTCATAAGCGCTATGAGGTTTTCTCATCGAGCATGCAGAGCTAGCAAGTCGGGCTCTCAACATTGCCCATCTTGACGAGATGCCGATGTATGCAAATCCCATTATGATTTTCGAGTAAATTCATCAATAAATATGATTTTTACTTTTAACACAATGTTTTCTTTGTTAATCTGCGTCTGATAGTCAGAGCGATAATCCTGTATCGTCAGCTTTAAACAAATAAATAAATATCCATCCTTTTTATAAGTATGCAGAGTTAAAGGAGCCATTCAATGGATTCGACAATTCAATGGATGTAGGACCAGACGATATTATGTACGCACATCTTTTGAATATTCTTGTCTCTAATTAGATGTTCAAACCCCTACAACTGCAAGTGGCGTGATGTTTCATTGCATATACAAAGGGATCATTTTTATTCGTCCTTCTCCTTTTCTTCCAACCAATCACTTCGAGGGGGAAAATCCCTGTTTGTTATTATTGTCCATACCGATTTATAAGAAATAGTTGCATGAGTCATTGTGTTATTCTATAGACCATTAGGAGGATATGTTTATTCTATTACTTTCATGGATGGGGAAACATCAGTAATCTTATTATGATTGAAATCATCAAAAAAATCCCGCTGCCTGTGGTTTTTAAAGACGTCACACGGCAAGCGAAAAGTAAGCTCCCTTTGCAATATGGGCATACCTTGATCATAAGACTGGCAGTTCAGATGTGAGTCATAAAAATTACAAACTGACTAAATGTTCCAACAAGATCTTTTGGATTGATGCGTTTACAGTCTGTTGGATTATATTGGCTCAAAGGAAAATACTATATTTAACTCATTAACCAAAGGGAGAAGAAAACAGTTCAAAATAATATAAAAACAATATTGATCTCAATTAAGGTCGTTCAATAAGACACAAGTCAACAACTTACTTATAATTTAAATTAGTTGCAAAGGAGACTTAATGCTTCTATCGATGACGTGTCTTTATATGCCATTAAAAGCATATTCAATCAAGTCATTTAAGGCCGTGAATCCCATACAAGATTGTCAAGTCCATCCCTGCTGGGACAGAGTGTCTCCCAGACACTTAAGTCATACAATAAAACAGAAGATATCTGGATGCAATAAAAAACACTTTCATACAATTATGAATCATTTGATCCCTTTTATTTTAAAGAGGTTTGTCAACTTTGAGCAGTCGATTTTCCTACATCTCTAAGAAAGACTCTTTGACCTCAGGAAAAAATGACCTTCCCTTCTGGATGGTGGAAGTATTTATCTATTTATTAATCCCCTAAACACTCAATTAGGGATGTCTGGATGTATTAAACGCATATTGTTAAACAATATGGCCGTCACACTGCAACAATTGAAATATGATTTCATATTGACATATTTTCCTTTTGTTTATCTTTCTCTGTCTTTTCATGCACAATTATTATGAAATTATCATAGAGATATAAAAAAGACACAGAGAGCTTATTGGATTCTTCAGAGAATTGCGTCATTGTGCCAATATAAACAATTTTCTACTGTATAATCAACTTACGATGACGTAGAACAAATTACTTTGTTTATATTGGGCAATGGCGCAGCTGAACCACGATGTTTCTCAGCTATTGAAGGGAATAAGCTCTCTATACTTTATATCTCTATGGAAATACTCATTTTTATTCAAGAGCAACTCATCAGCGACTCATACACATAAAGAAAATTATATTTTCTAACTAATAAAAATAAGAAATAATGAAATTGTATTACTCTAGTTTCTATTTCAGGTTGTGGTTTTTTCTCTCTTCTTCAGCAAGGTATGTACTTCATTATTAATCTAACGACATATACACAAAGTCTATATAAATAATTCTCAAACGGTGTCTGTTATAAATGCGTTTGTTCTTTATACATTCTGAAACAGCAAAATAGAATTGGCAAGAATGTGGCAGTGGCTAGAGTAGGAGAGTCTGGACGAAATATGATGGTCATAACATAAAGCTGACAAAACCCCTACAAACAAATTCATAGCAAAATTAAAGGTGTTTGGATTTAATAGCAAATTAATGTATTTGTATAATCAAAGGGGATATTTTAATTGTAAAAGATGGGTATTGAGTTGAATTTGCTAAATGCTTATTTTATGATTTTGCTATATTTTGAGCAGATAAGGTTGATATGTTGAAATGTTGAATATATTGCATTTCTAATTTTATTCGTAATGTGGAAGCCCTTATCAATCACGAAACCTTTTGTTTTTATGTTTCATATCTCTTGATCAGTCATCAAAATAGGTTTCTCTTAAACTTTAACAGAATAAGAGCAACATGATCATATGTGAATAACAGTATTATTGCATTCTAATCCATTCGTAATGTGGCAGCCCTTCGTCAATCAACAAACAACCTTTTTGTTTTTAAATCTTTGGGATCAATCTATGATCAGCTTACGATGACGTAGTACAAATTATTTTGTTTTTATTGTCACAGGCGATTGCTGAACATCGATGTTTCTCTGCTACGGAAGGGAATAAGCTCTATATCTTTATATCTCTATGACTGCAGTTTAAAAGAGTAATCAGCCAGTTTGTAACAAAAGGATTGACGAGTGGATTGGGTCTGTATCATAAAGATATATAGACATAGAAGCTTATTGGGTTCTTTGAGAAATACGTTATATTGCCCAAAATAAACAAATCTTTGTATTTCTATGATCAATTACGATGACATATTACAAATTACTTTGTTTATATTGGGCACAGAATACAGCTGAACGATGTTCTCTGCTATTTAAGGGAAGTAAGCTCTCTATCGTTTATATCTATAAAATATACATTGCAACGCCGAGGTACTTCTGCCAGTATATTAATTTAATTAATTAATTGTTAATGTAATGCAGCACATCAATAGAAATATATATATTATTTTTCATAATAAAAACTATAAACATCAATTATAAAGTGAATGAAATTGCTGACGGAGCTTTAAGAACTAATAGAATTGTATGATTTTACTGAGTCATATGGAAATTAAACTTTCAAAATCAGTTCTCATTTCTTAACAATGAAAATTTAAAACTTTCCCAAGTAACTCGGTATACCATATTTACTCATATTTTCCTCTACCATCGATACCTAACTTAAAAGAAGTAATCTAAAATATTCATAAGCATATGTGACAAAAATCGTAGATTCTATGATCTTAATGTTCGTCACATTTCAGAAATTTAACTCCTAAAAGACTATAATTTTTCATTTTTTTTTGTGTGTTCAATCAAAAACTCTTTAAGACAATGTAGAGTGGGAAAAATATTATGGTGGAACCCTTATAATGTATATTTTAGAATTTAAACTTTAATAGATTCTATTTATTGCTTTTTTGTTTTTCATCTTTGTAGATATTGTACATATATATAGTCTATTGAACCGTGGTTACTTTCAAATGGAGTTGGGCTATCTCAATCTTTTATTTTTCAGTGTAATTAATCTACAGTACATCTAGGTTCCTCAAAGATCAACACCGTTATCGTATCCGGTGGCCCAACAGGGAGTAGAAACTTTGCCAGCAGTGTGAAATCAGTTTGAAAACCCTCCTAGCCATCATTATCATATATCCAAGGCCAGTCTTCAAATAAGGTACACAAGATAGGTCCAAGAGAGATGGCTTTTCGATTGCTGATGTGACGTCATTCAAGATCACCAGGAAGTGTGAAGAATATCATAATGATATTTTTTTGATGACATGGAAAGTAATAACTTAGACTTACAACGCTTCAGTACCCATGAAATAATAAGAATGCTTTGTATTCTATATACCTTAATTGCCAATTTTATTTTATCTTCTTAGCCAAAATCGACATCTACTAAAGGCTTCAAGACGTACACATTGGTCACTGAACAGCGTTTTTAATGACGTAGCTTACCGACTTTTATTGGAAGTTCTATACTACGAATATCAAGAGTCGAAGAAAGTTCATCAAAGCCCGGTCAAGCCGCCTTTTCATGTTGTCATACACAAAATCCCAATGCATGCGTCACCCATGTTATTTGTCTGACCTTTTTCTGTCACACATTAATTGACTCACGTAGAGACATCATTCTAGGAGAGGGGGAATTATTCGAGACGCTAATCTGTAAAAACTTGTTTATAAGCAATACCATTACTTTGGCTGTGAGTTATTATTATTAGTCAGAGTTTTGCGTTCATCATGCCCTATTATTTTAAAATGGATTCGTGGGAGGAGGACAAAACAAAGGGAGTAGACACATGTATATAGTGGAGTGTGCCGAAACACAAAAAAACATATACCGAGATGGATGGATGCACGTTTTGCCCTGTAATTTAGCGAAAATTCCTAAGATGAAAATAAAGAGGAACTCATAAAGATGGAAGGGGGATGAAATAACCAGCCTTTTCCCATTTATGGATGGCTTCATACATTGAAATAATAATAATAATAATGATATCCACTGATGGGTGGATTCTCATACCTACAAAAACCTCATAAACGATGCCATTCAAAGAGCCCTCTTTTTTGAGCCTCTGGAAGTTTCATTCCATCCTCCTCAACGCCTTTTATTGAAGTTATTGTTCCTCCCTCAGGATTCATCCCCTTAATGAATTGATTGGAATCTGTCATATTTGGTTAAAATGCTATTAATATAATACTAATATTGAATTTTGGAGTCCAAATACCTCACGGTGGAGTCTTTATTTGTTCATACATAAAGACCCATTTATTGGCTACCCCCCCATTCGTATGGGGCCACATGAATATGAGTTCGTTTATATATGGTTCTCTACTTGCATAGAGACTTTGCGTTCTTTAAATAGTATATATTTATATATATATCTATATATATATATATATATATATATATATATATATATATATTGACAGGAAGAGGAAAAGTGAGGCACAGTAGCATGACGTCAGGATGTCTTGTAACGTGACGTCAGGGATATAACAAATATGGTATCATTTTATGTGGACGTCTAGTTGTAATAAGACTTTTCTGTTTCTTATAAGTAATAGTTCATACTAATTAAGTTCATTCTGGCTAGGTGGGATGAAGATGTTATTAAAAATGTCCAATAGGGACTTTAATGGTGGGGATTTTTTTGAATGCTTACCTGAAAAAAATCAAATTAAGGATAAATATCGTATGTCCATATCGATAAAACATGCATATTTCTATGGTACTTGAAAGTGTATTGATAAGTCAAGGTCTATTCAATTTTTAAATCTAAAATCATCTTAAAGAATCATAAATCCGTACGTAGAAATATTTATTTTTCGTAATGAGGTGATAACAATAAGTTTAGGTGTAACACTTTTTGCACTAAGGAGCGAAACTTTTTTGCACATAAATTGATAATTTATACTGGTAAGTTTGAATGTCACATCGTCATTTGTTATCATTTTACTTGTAAAGTATTTTTTATTATAACTTTATTTGTTTGGAGTTTTTGTGTTTATATGTATATATATATATACCGGGCCGGGACTTCATATATTTTCGTTCCTTCGTCATTCTGAAAGTGACGACGTTTTTTATATAAAAAACCTACAAAAGAAAAACCGGGAAAAAAATGACGACGCTTTTTTAGAAAATAATTTCCTAAAAAGTCCCGGCCCTGTGATTTTTAGACACCGGGCCGAGACACGTAAGGTGATCATAGAGATATAATCTATCTCTATGATCAGCTTACGAACAACAGCCGGGATTAAAATTAAAACCCTAACTAAAGTCAAAAACAAATTTAATTCACATATAAAATATATAATCAATCAAAGCAATGACTACTATAAAACTGTGTCTATCAGTTAAAAGAAGTATTTATAAAATTAAAATGTCTTTTATCAACAACGATAAAGTAAACATCTTTTTTGTCACATAATAAGAATTTCGACATTGAATAGGACTTATATAAATTAACCCTTTGGTTTATCTACTACATTATTCTATATCCTTAAAACACTTTGGGGTTTGGGTAATCCTCATTTCATCAGGTATAAAAATATATTCTCTTACTTTAAATAAACATAAATGGGTTGCATGATCGAGTTCCACGCGGAGTCATTAAAGGTGTCCTGAATTAAACTTGGATAACATCATAAAGATCCAAGATATATAAGCCTCATCCTCCTACGCCAAATGTGCCATATCTTTTTTAATATGAGTCAGATAGCCCATATGGGAAACAAAGAAAGAGTCGATAAATTAGGTTCGAGGATTTATATGTCACGAGAAAATATTTGTATATATATAAAATAAACCGATTACATAATAAAACTATACATATGAATTTGAGACTTCCAAATATTTAACATTAAGTAACTAACGCAATACTTATTAGGATTATATGTGGTTTCGGCTTTATACTTTTTTGCCTATTTGGTTAGATAGAATTGCATTCGACAGGATATAAATAAGCATGCTAGCATTAAATGAGTCACTCGAACCTAGGATCTTATCAATGGGTAGCAGACCAAATATGACCATCCCCTCTCGGGATTCAAACCTGCGCCCCCAACATTGACAGTTGAACACGCCTTAACGCACACGGCTATCGCACTCCCTTTTTTATTTGGAGTTATGCTTCTCAGCATTAAATAAAAGATATTGATTCCAGTTACTTTCAAAGAGGAACTTTGAATAATATCTCAATTATAGATTTTTCTACATGACTGAAAGTGGTTCATTTAAGAAGAGTGATCATTTGGTGAATTTAGCTGTTAAAACGTATATGTAAAATAATAGTTTTATACTGATTAATTTTAAAATGAATATTGGTATAGCATATCTTCATTCAAGAGGATGTGATCGTTCTGATACAATACATATATATGCATTGAACAAAAAGAGTACACACACATAATAATTCTTGCACACTTTTTGGGTTCTCAATTAGCGTTATTTTTTATAAGATGTTTATTTATTAGCTAAATCCATACAGTGTAAAAAAAAATAAAAAACCTATAAAATATAAAACATTTTTTTTTTCTTATTTCATTGTTGCATTATATTTTGTAAAATACTCAAAAGTTAAATAACCCGGAAGGAAAGAGAGGTCAAGGCAGTAAATGTAAAAAAGGAAAAAAGAAAAAGAGATAGCTGTATAGTTACACAAATTATTGGTTGTTAGATTTCATTTTAATTGTACTGTGTTCTATGTTATGTTTAAGGATTAATTCGCAATCTTTAACATTTTCGTTTTTTCCTAAGACTTTCATTTTTAAGAAATGAGTCCGGGCCGGGACTTAAATATTTCAAGCCGGACTGGGACCAAACCGGGCCGGGACTTTAATATATTCGTTCCTTCGTCATTCTGAATGTGACAACGTTTTTTTTAGAAAAGAATGTTTAAATATTTTTTTAAATACTAAGCATTCTTTACTAAAAAAAACGTGATCACTTTCAGAATGACCAACGAACGGAAATATTAAAGTCCCGGCCTGGTGATTTTTAGACACCGGGCCGGGACGTTCAAAAAACAGCGGGTACCCGGTCGTACCCTGATTTATATATATATACATATATAATTGATTTTTGGCCTTAAGAATCGAATTATCATTCGAATACTTATGAATTTGAGTCGACTTAGAAAAAAACAGTACACTTTAGTATCGTTTTATGTAGAGTCACATGACTCTCAAGACTGCTTACTTGATTGATTATGTGTTTCCGCCATTTTGGATGCGAGCACAACTAGATTATTTAAAGCAATACTTTTATTCATATCATATTTCAAATTCAGTATGGTTTGGTTTGAATGCCCTCATATTAAAACAGAGGAAACAAAGATGAGATACTTAAAGGAAATAAATTTACGCGGGAAGAGTTTGAATTATCTCCCTTATTCTCTCTCTCCTCTTTTTTCGTCTTGTTATGATTCATGATCCCCACCACGACCCTACAATAAAAAGTAATAAAGCAAGGACTCTTTTTTAATGGAAAAAGTCTTCTTTTCAGGAATCTAAATGGCTATCTATACATCGCTAAGGAGTCTAAGAAAGAAGAAAAATAAAGGAATGAGGAGTTTAAATATCTGTACATGGCTTGTCTATTTAGTAAATATGTTTGAGTTAAATATGTAAATACTATTTACATATTTAACTCAAACATATACTTTGATATTTTGTTAAATGCATTGTTGTACTTCGATCCGAGTACGACGGATGGAGTCAGTAATGACTTTACCGCTGCTGATTTGTTATTGTTGAAGGGAGAGAAGTAAGTTATGAGGAGTCCAACGCTCTCTGAGTATTTTCAAAAAAATGAAGATATATTTGTTTTCTACATTATTCATACAGCCGTGCATATATGTATATTTAGTCTCCTGAAGAGAATGAAGATTTTTACGAATCCCACCAAGAAGGCATATTTATGTATTTATCTGTTTTCTGTTAAGGGGTGTAAAAGATACAACATATATATATATATATCTTATGTACTGCCTGTTTTATCGAATCTAGGGTATTTTTCATTTGGGTTGATATTGTACATATTTTCTTAGCCAAATAGGAATGAAAACAAAAATAAAATAAGCTGGACAGTCTGGAATTTCACTTTAGAAAGTCACTTTAGAACTAGAAACAAACCGATTACAGCCTGGCACGTGTTGTGAGACTTTGGGAGGTCATTTGTTGTGTCGGTCCCAGTTCATTCGGTCCGATTCAGTCCAGTCTTAGGGCCCGTCCTATCGGTCCTGGGATCGGTCCTTAGAACTGTCGGTCCTTGAGACTGTCTTTTGTTCGTCCTTTAATTTTTCATAAAATTTGAAAGAGAATTTACTGCTAATATTATATGTATATATTCACTTTTTGTGTTTGGCTTTAGCTGTTAAAACGAATAAATGTAAAAATAATAACTTTATCCTAACTGGGCATTAATTCAATAGCAACAAAATAATATATTATATTAGACAAATTGGAAACATTTTTTTCTCATACCCTCACAGCACCTGCCTGACAATAGCCTTTCACCTACAAGTGAAAATTGGCTACATTTGTTAATTACATTTAAAATTGTTTCATGGATATTCTGCAACTCCTATTTGAAAATAAACTTTTGAAGGTGTCCCTTTTACCATTTGAGACGTTAGTATTTTTTACAAATTTGTTTTTAGCCGACTTTGTCAATGAATATAATACTCTAATTCTTGAATCAACTTTATCATCGGTTGAGGTATTTCAGATTGTTCTCAATGACCTCAGCAGGATAATGGAGGAAGCTCATCGAGTAGACATAATGAGAATATCCAAAGTGGCTGAGAGGTCGTGGATTCCATATAGTGATCGTAATGAGGTCATCTGCAATGGTTTTGTGGAAGACCTACAACTCGGACAACACAGCAGTTTGTCGGGAGACCAAGGAGAGGAGAATCCAATCCAATCTCCATTAGCTACGTCGCGGCTAAATGACCAAAATTTTCAACGTGGCTAGGGATTTACGAGAGGCCAATGGAGGATGCTTTGAGAATTGCAAAGCAACTACTATTTCAAAATCATTAAACATAATTAAGTGTTTAAATTATTTATATCATATGTGTATGTAGTATATATTCCTCGTTCAATCATAGGATGACTAAGCGGATTTTAGATCCTAGTAAGGAATGAATGATGTGAACATATAGAAATGGGATCCTTCATTTAGTATTATACTATGTACTTGTTTTTTGATCAAAATTAACCTACTCAAAACGTACACAATCACTTATACCATATGAGACATCACTTTAAATAGATTCATTCAATGAATTCCCATCGGCCATTAATTAAACTCTAATTAAAACATTTTACTTAGTCTTCAAGTTCATTATTCCAAGGTATATTGCAAAACAATATTCGCCATTATTATCAAAGGAGCTGACTTTTCGTCATCCACCGATTTTTTATGACGTCACATCGGACAACAGAAAGAACAACATTTTGAAATGTTTTTCTTCCCGCTGTCGTCATTAAAATATAATAATAATATATATACGTTTATTATATATATATATATATATATATATATATATATATATCTTGCAGTATTCTTAAAACTTTAAGGACACCTCTCGATGATGGACGGCTACCTCTACAAAAGGCATGACTCACGGCAACCTCCCTCGCTTAAACTGAGGCTTATCCCCCCTTCAATCTATTTAAAGTTTTTGGCAATCCCTAGATTCTTTTTCCCTATCTTCTTTTTTTTCTTGCATTTTTTAAGGGGTCTTATCGATTTAGTGGCTAAGAAGGGGAAAATGTATAAATCAAGTTGTTAGGCACATTATTTTAAACGATGATTTTTATCAATTAGGTGGTCGTTGTTCTTTAACACGCGCAGAGACGCCCACACGAGGTTCAATAAATCCAGGGTTTCTCTAGATTTATTTTTTAACATTCAGCAAATATTTTGTTTTGCATATATTACTGTGTGGAAAATTTATTGGAGGTTATTTGAAGGAGACTAAATAATGGGATTTAAACATTAGTCTTAAAGGGTTTTTGACGTCGTTGACATCAAGGGAAAAAGATCTTTGATGAAGGGAAATGTCTGGAAATCTCTCAATACATGCATAACATAGTAGAACCGGTCTGTAGAATATATATAGATAGTAAGTATTTAGAAAAAGTAGAAAGGTTTTGGCGCCGAAAAAAGACAAAGATTTTTCATTTTCGAGGGAACAATTTCCTTTCGAGAAAACGTCATCACTTTTTTTCAGAATGACGAACGACAAACGAACGATGAACGATTCAATTTGAAAATAAGGATGAACGACAACTTTTGGTGAACGACAAACGAACGACAATTTATCGCGAACGACAGCAAGTCTGATATATATATATATATATGGTTTTGCTTTTGGCCGGGTAGTTCCTTTGGTCCTTTTAGTAGAGGCAAATTAAGCCATTTAGGTATGATGTCTATCTTCCTCCTACCTACGACCCATTTGCATTTCGTCTGTCAAATTAAGTAATGTCTGCTACACAAAAAGAAGGTATTCATGCACAAGAAGTCTTGAGTGTAAAGAGAGGTGTAAACAAGATGAGTAAACCCCTTCGTCGTCTGCATTCCAGTAAGAGAGATTGCATATGACGATGGCCATAAATGGAGATATGGCCACTTCAGAGTTTAAACAGGGAGGGAAAACCGTTCCCTTACTTTGATGCATAACAAAGCCATAATGTATGCAGGATTTTAAAAAAAATCCTACGTGGGCTCGAGACCGGTTATGCTTTCTGAAACATTATAATTAATAATACGGGATAAAATTTTATTTTGCGAGTATTAGGACCAAGGATGGATACTCCTTTGTTTATATAAATATATGTATTAAAGTCAATTTTTATAGAGTTTCTATTGAGGCTGCAACAAGTGTTGGAGACTTAAATTTGTAGATAAAATTATAGGGATATGAAATGTAATCCAATTGTAGCGTATGGAATGGAGTGTCTTTGATACGTAATATTTTGTTGCTTTTAACAAACATGTCGGCTATAATATTATCGAATTTCATATCATGGTTGCTGACTAAAAATATCATTTTACATAATTTTAGGGAAATGAATGATGAAAGCAAAAATCACCCATTCATCGAATATTATAATATGTTCATATGTGGTCTATATCAGTATGAGTATTCAAATATTTCTTCTTATTTTGTCTGTGGACTCCACATTTTAATATTTCGACAAAACAATGTGAGTGGTAGTTATAATATTTTTACTTAAGCTTTAAAATTAATAGAACAAATTAGTAAGATGAAGAAAGAAATAATAATGATAGGTCTCTTTATTCAAAAAAAAATTCAGTTAGCAATTCTAATTGGTATATGTGTACGTCTTTTAGTCAAAGAGAGAGTATATTCATCACAATTAATGTTAAACAACCCCAAGAAGTTGTTATTCCTTCAGCGTATAAATATTTATTCATATTAATGGTTTATATTAAAGGAATATATTATTATATTTTGCAACTCAGTCTTTTTCTTAATCTAAAAGTCATAGTGATTATCAATTTATGTATGGACAATTAATTACGTTATACTTATTTATAGATCACTTATAGTCTCTCCGGAGTCCCTGCTCGGTGTCCTTAGACATGGGAAGGGATCCGGATCTTTTGCACTACTCCTTCTCATATTTCGAATCATTTATTTTAATAAAAATTCGTAGAAGTAATTCCTCATTTTTTTGTTATATTTAAGGGCGTGATGTCAATCCTCGTAGTAGCTCCTCTCTTTTTTTTTTCCCCTCTCATCTGACAACTCACCCAACGCATAAATCTGTCAGATCTGCAGCATTTTTACACACACACGTAAATAAATATTACTTTGCCGCCTTTGGGGTCGTTATGTTGTCTTCAGGATTTTTTCTTCATTTAATTAAGTATGCTTTTTCAGAGTGGAGTAAGTTTCTCTTGGGAGGTAATTTAAATATCAATTTCTAGACAAATTTGAAATATAATTATGTATGAATGACTACCCTTTAATATGTTTAGAGGTAGAAATGAGTCATTTGAGATATATTTATTATCATCATGTCAGAACTGAAATATGAGCACATGAGTTGAAGGAATTCCTCTGGAGCCAGTATGATTTTTTCGAGTTAAAAGATAAAGGGGGGAAGAAGGATTTATTTCTGTTGTTTTACAATGAAGAGTGTGCGGCATATTATGCTCGACTATGGATCCGACATAGATTTCAATCCATGCTATAACTTGACATGGACCTAGCTCAGGGGTCGACAACCAAAATGTTGATAGCCGTGTGCGTTAAGGCGTGTTCAACTCTTAATGTTGGGGGCGCAGGTTCGAATCCCAAGAGGGGATGGTCATTTTGGTCTACCTCATTGATAAAATCCTTGGTTCGAGTGACTAACTTTAATGATATAATGCTTATTCATTTCCTGTCGCGGATGCAATTCTATCAAACCGTATAGGCATAAAAAGATGTTGAAAGAGCCATAACGGATCCCAAAAAAAAATAATTTAAAATGCGTCTGGAGCCACAAATTTTTAATTCCTTATATAACTTTAATGCGGTGCACATTTTGGTCCTATATATTTTATCAAATCCCATCTTTTCTAACGTTTTGTAAAAGCTTCAGGGAGCCAAAAAGGCAGCTCTAAAGAGCCGCATGAGGCTCTAGAGCTGCTCAATTAAGATTTCTAGGTGAAGATAGTAAATTTTGATGCTTTTCATAAGCTACTTTTTAGTTTATTGTATTATTTTTTTTCGATACACATTGAATAATTAACTCCTAAATTTAAAAATAATGGAGAATTCACAGAAAATGCCTACAGCTGACTAATTCAAGAGAGTCATCACTGAACGCTCTCCTCTCTTCTTGCAGGGATTTTTTTCATGATTAATCACGTATGCATATTATTAAGTAATGACGTGCAGGAATGCAAATATTCTTGGTGATTGAAATCACTTATAGTCATTAAAAGGAGGGGGGCGTACTGGTTAGCATGTCTAAATATCTAAGAATAAAGAAAATAAATGATTTATTGACACATTCAAGTCAACAATTGTACAATGAATGAAAAACTTCTATAAATTCTACAATTTATGGAAAATATATAATATTAATTAATGGATGACTTGAGCATTGCACTATTGGAGGGGAATTGTAAAAAATCAGCTCAATAAATAAATAAAATCTAAATGCAGTTGCGTGAAATTGAAACAAATATGTACCTCCAGTACTAATTAGATATGATATAAATACATCAATTTAGTTAATGTCTAATAACCAGTGTTGTTCCCTAACGCGCATGCGAGTAATAAATTACTTAGTTATATTACTGCGACTAACTAGAGAGAACAAACATATTAGATATTAGTTTCAAGTAATAACTAATATGTCATATCCTAGTTACATATTACTTTTGTGAAAGAAAATATTCGACAGGCATTTTGATGAAAATTAATGAACTGTGAATGGTTGTGACGTCACCCAGTGGACATAAAAATGCAAACTAGGTTTGGTGAGGATCTTTACAGATCCTGTTTGAATTGCCTTTACTTATTGTTTCGGAATGCTCAAAAAAGTAATATCTAATATAAAGTAGTATATACTTTGAGAAGTAATAACTAATATTTTCAAAAAAATATTACTACGCAGTAAAAAAGTAGTATATTACATACTACTTTCAAAGTAATATTCGACCAACATTGCTAATAACTAACAGATATGATTTATTCAGCCTGAGGCTTAGATGATAATTGGAGGAAATAAGCATTTATTTATTTTCTAAATAAGTACATTAAAAAATGTATACTATATATATATTATAGTATATATATATATATATATATATATATATATATATATATATATATATATATATATATATATATATATATATATATATATATATATATATAAAGGTGATTCTTAATTCACATCTTTGGAATTTGAGAATCGTAAACCCCCTAAGATTTACGTTAATGCACAGAGATCATTTTGTTAAAGCTTGAACTGAATCTAATACCTAACGTTAAATGTCTCCTTCAGCGGACCCAAAAGTTATGTAGTATTTTTCTTTTCGCCATTAAATAACCTCTCATGTCCTCAACATAAATGCTATGTTATAGTAATTTAGTGAAAAATGCAGAAAGGATTTCAAGGAGTTCAATTTCGTTTTTATGTTTTATTTACATTCAAAAATACCAAAGTATTTAACGTTTTTATTTGTCTTTTTTAGAGAATACCCCTGAAATGACAAATTCCAAACATTAATTACTCGCGTATATTTGTACAAATCGAACGAATAAAACCTAATTGGAACTCCATGAGATCATATCTGCATTTTGCACCTAATATCTGTATTTATACAGTATTTATTTAAACAAAATATTAAAAAATGATGTTTTAAAATTAAAACTTGGGACACGCTGCTGCCATCAGGGGTTTTCAATGGTTGCTGCAATAGGCGATAAACGTTAACCATCCAAAGTTATCATATATCGCTCATTTTATCGCACAAAAATCAAAGTATAGTTTTTAAATACTTTGAAAGGAGATGATGCCAATTCGTCAATTACTTTTTTCATTATTATCATTTTGTTGCCTTCTTGGTTGTATTGAAATGTATCCGACTGCATATGAATAAGCATTATAACCCGCTCAATATATATCTATTTATAAATATACCAAAGGGGTGCGATAGCCGTGCGTGCTAAGACGTGTTCAACTCTCAATGTTGGGGGCGCAGGTTCGAATACTCCCGAGAGGGGATGGTCATTTTTGGTCTACCTCATGGATAAGATCCTAGGTTCGATAGACTAATTTTATTGCTATAATGCTTATTTATTTCCTGTTGGATGCAATTCTATCGAACCATATAGTCAAAAAAAATACCAATAGATAGATCATTGATTATATAAAATATACGAAACACTTAAATCTAAAATAAAAAGATGTAGAACTGTATATAAGTTCAAAAATATAACAATGAAAGCTCTCTACATCATAATTGCTGAATTTGACTACCAAGAATACTATTTGTATATATATAAATATATGAGTAGTCAAGATGAATTCCCCTGAGAACTGAAATAAAATATACTAATCCATATAAATAGGAAAATATGAATAATATACATGGGGAGTCTTATTTTTCCATAAGTGGGTTTTGTCTATGGATTAAAATTGTATACAATGCCCTTACTTGTTCATTTCCCCAATTAATATTACAATTACTTTTATTCTGGGTGCTATTGTTTTTTTGTATGGATGAGCATATAGTGATTCCATTAATGACTCCGATATCAATTATTATTATAAATGGAGCGCTTTACCTGGAGGAAGGGGTCGTTAAAATAAGGAAATAAAGAGAGAGGTCGGTGTTCCTTCAGCTATGCAAATTGACTTTGTAAATAATCAACTAGAGCAGATAAGTACAATACATGTGATAGAACTATGCTTTATGGAACTGAGAATTATTCCATGTGGTTAAAATATTGCTTAAAGAACATAGGAATCACCGACCCATATATATCAACTGGATATAGAGAAGAAAAATTCACTCCACTTAAAGAGATATTGGAATTTAAATGGCGTCCACGTTTAGTGATCAACCAATTAAGTAATCTAAGGAATTATAAAAGGAAGTTCATCTATAAATGTCCAAAGATATCGTCACCTTAAGTAATGAGTCATACGTCCCTTCCAATGACGTCACTAGATATTACTTTTATTATTTATCCCTTATTATATCACTCCTTAAGACTTGGTATTAAGACTTTAACTCCTCAAGGGATAATAATAATTCCTTTTTTTCTTCTTTATGTATCAGCTGCTGACAAGAAATAAATATTCACATTTTATAAATGTGGTCTATTGTCCAGTTATTATCTAGGCCGGTAATGAATATATTCTATCATGTTACATGACCTAGAGATATAAAGATATAGAGAGCTTATTCCCTTCAATAGCAGAGAAACATCGTCGTTCAGCTGTATTTTGTGTCCAATATAAAATAAGTAATTTGTACTACGTCTGTGGGGTTTTCACGGATGCCGAATAACTCATAGAACATTATATAGATAAGAATACTTTATTTTCAATACTTAAGAAGAGAGAGAGAGAGAGAGATCAGGTCGGGGTCAGCACATGCGGCTCCCGTGACGTCAATGGTGAAGGACGTTAGTTATTGACGTCATCGTATAGGAGGTATCCTCACAATGTCATCTCAAGTTGATCATAGAGATATAATATTTGTTTATTTTGGGAAATATGATGTATTTCTCTGAAGAATATAATAAACTCTTTATATCTCTATGGATAATATTATACAATAAATATTTGTTGTTGATTCTCTAAAATATATTTGTCAACAAAACTTTTAAAAGTAGTAAGCTGGTGTCCTAAGTAAAACAGATTTTTATCTTTTCCATTACACGAAATATTAAATCTTATTTACATGCAATAACTTTACATTAGTATTACATAGAATCGATCTTTTGGGGAATATTTAGATATTACTGATTAAAACTGATATGCTTAGATTTTGACGGGCAAATGTTTATATATAATATTAAAGTTAAATAATATATTCTAATTAATAGAGTGTGGGTCCTCCGATCTATATTTCCTTCCGTTGCAATGTTATAATTCCTCATTTTTTAAACGAAATACCATTTTTATTTGATCAAATGCTTTGAAACAAATGCTTTAGTTACATGCAGTAATCAAATGAGTATTTCAATTACTTTTACATGGAATTTGGTATTAGTGTGAATTTATAGGCTCTAGGAATATTTGTATAAAGCATTTATTCATAAGGACTTTCTGACAACGCATTTTTGTATAATAAATTTTTGATAGTAGGAAATTTTATAAAGACACTTTTGTATAAAATGCATTTTAAAGGAAATTAAGAAGCTGGACTCAAAATAGTAGTTTCCTTTAAAAATGCATTTTATATAAAAATGTCTATCAAAAGTTCCTATTATCAATAATGCTTTATACAAAAATACATTATCATAAATTCCTTATGCATTAGTGTTTTTTACAAATATTCTAGAAATGAATTTATATGTATTTTGAGCCTTTTCCGAATAAATTATAGGAATTTTAATCCGAAAAAAAGATCTTTTTAATAATTAGCATATTATTTATGAATTGTAGCTATTGTTATTAATTAGTTAAATTTATTGGAAATCTAGAGTATATAATATATCAGGAAACGACCGGGTACCCGGCGGGTTCTGGCTGTTTTTGAGCGTCCCGGCCCGGCCCAGTGTCCCAGTTTTTTTAGAGACCGGGCCGGGACTTAAATATTTTCTTTCGTTTGTCATTCATAAAGTGACGAGGTTTTTTAGGAAGGAATTTTCACAATATTATTTTTTTTAAAAGTCATCACTTATTTTTCGGAATTATTTTCTAAAAAAATGTCGAAGGAACGAAAATATATATGAAGTCCGGCCCGGCTTGAAAAATTTAAGTCTCGGCCAGATCTGTGTGCCGGCAAGAAAAAGGTGTCCCGGTCATTTCCTGATATATATATTTATTTATATATACCTATATATATATATATATATATATCATTATTTGTCAATCCGCAGTTCTTTCAAACATTTTTCGGAGTAAATCCAATAAGTCCTTGAAGCACTAATAAATGGAATATATATTATATGTATTCATTGAATATTTTATATACTAATTTAGTATTTTTAATCGAGCCAACTATTTATTTAATTATTTTTCCATTACGTTATTGTTTGTTTCATATATGAAGAAATAGCAGAGGATTCCATGAACTATATTGTTGCCTAAAAGAGGCAACAACAACAACATCGAGGTCACTCCTTTTGAGTGTGTCAATATTCCATCTACATAGAAGAGGAGAGACTTTGAAGAAGGAGGGGTGTGGAGGGGGGGGGGGGGGGGGGGGGCTGGAGTATTATCATTCAAATTATATAATCATCTTAAGAGAATATGCTTAAAATTAGGTTTCACGTCCTTTTCATATTAGAATGCCTGAAGAATATCTTCATATTATGAAGACTCCCACTATTACTAAGTGACAGTAAAGAAAATGAGGTGAGGAGGTCTTAAGAGTGCTATGATGAATGAATATGGAGACTAACACCTGACTAAGTTATTGACTAATAAGAACTTAGCCTGAAGAGAAATGCAGTAAAGAAAAAATTGGGCATTTTACGATAGTCTGACTTAATATCAACTTAATATACAATTTACACATTTTTATGATTGATTTAATTTAAAAAATATAACAATAAAACGTTTCTGTTTGAGTAATCATGACAAAACATGAGGTTAAAATGTAGAAGGGAATCTAATGTATTGAAAGAGAAAAAACAATGTATTTTTAGCTCTCAATGGCATTCATATTTAATATTGCCTTTCAATATGTTAAGAAATAAACAATAGCATGTGCATTTGTTCCGAAGGCATCTAGAGAGTCAGTGTAATGTCTGAGCAAAGTTTAAATCCGTTAGTGCACTTTGTAAAAGTAAAACGCTATTGACGAACAACTATTTTCTTTCAGAAAATGTATCAGGCGTAACTTAATTAATGGATTAATCTAGGACAACCAACCTTCTTATCAGAGTAAAAGAAGTTATGGGTTAAATCGTATTTCTTTCATGAAAAAACATTTTCTTTCGTAAAAATATTGAGAATATGCAAATTTGATAAATTGTAGTCAATATTTCTTTCAATTCACTTTTATGATTAGTTAATGAAACATTGAAACTATATTCTTATGGCCACAATAAGTATAACTATAAACACGTGAGACTTATATGAATCAATAAAATATTTATAAAAAAAAAACTTTCTTTGCTATGTTCTGTATTAAAGTTCGAATAAATTCATTGGGGGTTTCAATCTTTTTACCTTGTTAGTTTAATAAATCTAACTCTAATGCTTGATTTAATGCTTATGCTTATAATCAGAAAACGACAGGGACACTTATTTTCGCCGGGACCCGGGCCGGGATTTTAATTTTTCAAGCCGGGCGAGGACTTAAATATATTCGAATATATTAAAGTCTCGGCCCGATGATTTTTGACACCGGGCAGGGCTGGGACGTTCAAAAAACAGCCGGGACCCTGGCCGGGCGGGTAAATGGTCGTTTCCTTATTATAACATAACAATCATTTGTATGTTGTGTTTTATATATCATATAGATATATCTTAATAAATTGACGAATAAAAAAAAACAAATACTCGAATCTTTCCATCATTATAAACATGGAAAGATTCGAGTATTTAGTTTTTTTTTATTCGTCAATTTATTATATTATTTATCATTTTAAAGTGAACCTGAAATAAATATTATAATTAATTATATAAAATGATATATAAATTGTTGGTATAAGGCAGGAGTCAGCAATCCGCGGTTCTAGAGCCTCATGCGGCTCTTTAGAGCTGGTTTTGTGGCTCCCTGGAGCTTTTCCAAAGACGCTAGAAAATGGGGAAAAAGATGGGATAGGAAAATATATAGGACCAAAATGTGCACCGTATGAAGGTTATATAAGGAATTATTTTTTGCAGCTCCAGACACATTTTTTAAATTTTGTGGGTCCATAATGGCTCTATCAACATTTTGGGTTGCCGACCCTGGTCTAAGGCATCAAAACATATAAAAGGTAGTTCTTTCCTTTCCTTAAGTGCAAATGGGTTTCAAAAGTCAGGTCTTCTCAAACTACATTTCAATTGTTTGTTAAAAAACACATCCAGTATTATATCGACTATAATAAGGATTCCTACAATACATGATTAACTTAAATAAATTGCAACGTTCCACACATAGCCACCTTAAAAATGTTAAAAGGGATGGGTAGTTAGTTGGCTCTAGGGGGCCAAGCGTTGTTAGCTTTAATTTGTGACTCAAGTCAGGGCACGTAGCATCCTTTCCACATATCATGGTAAACGAAATCTTATGCAAATTAATTGCATTATATTCTGAGAGAATTTATCTTGGTGATTATGCCAAAAAACAAATACGAGTGTGTTCTTTTTAATAAATTGGAAGTAGAATCGTCTTTGCTTGTATACATAGAATGAAAAAATATTAATGTTCCTTGATCCAAGGTGAAATTAGTAAATTAAAGCCTTCTTGGGGTTTCCATATATATATTATTAATTATTTGTATGTGCTTTATTAGGCAAGCACTAATGAACAGGATCATTGGTTTCCTTATAGGTAATAGTCATGGGATTTAACTTGTTTTGAAGGGTTTTTTAAATATTACTTTTGGTAAAATAATTTATATCTTTAAGATACGCGAGTCTCAACTACGCGACCACGAAGGCCACGTGGAAGTCTTATGGTAAGTTTGAAGGTGAGCACCGAACATCTTGCCTCGACCACGTCTACTCTGCTGGATTAGACTGCAGCGTCAAAGTTCTAGAGGACGCCACTTCCGATCACCGCCCGTTCTTGCCAATATATTGGTCCCAAGTGAGAGGAGCGGGACCAGATCAATCAAACGACGAAATTTTAAAGCAATCCGGCAAACTGAACTAGAGACCGCACTCCAAAGATGGCCGTGGACGTCTATCTATTGCATTGAGGATGTCGAAAAAGTTGACAAATTCCTCCTCGATGGCATCACGGGTGCCCTCAACGAGGTTGCCCCTATCAAGACCATCAAAGTTAAGACGGGTAAAAAACTCTATCTAGCGCCGGACACGCTCAAGCTCATGAGAGAGAGAGACAAAGCCACAGGTAGTGAATACCGGCGAATTCGCAACCAAGTCTCATCTATGGTAAAACGCGACAAGGTGCGCACGAACGTCAATAAGTTACACCAGAGCCACAACGATCCCAAGGTCCTCTGGCGCCTCGCAAATGAGGCTATCGGCAATTCAAGTTCTCCCCTCCCAGCTTCTGTCGAGGTGGGCGGAATCCCCACGGTAAACAATGCAGAGACGGCAACTGCGATGAACGACTTTTACATTGGGAAAATAAAAAAACTCCGGGAAGGCCTTCCCCCTCGCAGCCCCCTTGTCGTCGTGGCCCAAGTTATCAGCGCCGTTCTCCTTCTCCTTTGCAGGGGCCGGAAAGATCGCAAGGGTCATCAAAGGGATGAAGGCAACTGAGGCCCTGGGTGTCGACGGGATACCTGTCTCTGTTCTCAAGAAAGGCATTGAAGTGCTTGCCGGGCCAATCGCTCATCTTGTGAATAGATCGCTGGCGTCAGGAACCGTTCCGACTGCACTCAAAATGTCCAATGTGCTACCCGTTTTCAAGGGCAAGGGCAAGCCTGCGACTGACCCCGCATCGTACAGGCCAATTTGCATCCTCCCGGCTCTGTCCAAGGTCCTGGAGACCGTCGTAAAATCCGACCTCGAGGACCACTTAGCCAAGACGGAGGCTCTTCCAAACACCCAGTTTGGATTCAGGAAAAGCCGCTCGACCACAGCCGCGCTAGCCACCGCACATGCAAAGTGGCTGGAGGCCGAGCAGAGGGGAAAGGTTGTCGGTGTCCTCGGATTTGACCTCTCTGCTGCCTTTGACACCGTCAACCAGCTGCAGCTTTTACCAAAGCTGGAGAAGCTTGGGATTGCAGGTACACAGCTTAAGTGGTTCCATTCATACCTCACTGGCGGGTACCAGCGTGTAGTGTGGAACGGCACCGAATCTGTCTTCTTACCCGTCGAGTACGGAGTGAGACAAGGCTCCATTCTTGGACCTATTCTCTACCTTGTCCTGGTCGCGGACGTTACCTCCTGCGTTGGGGTTGGCAATGAAGATAATAGTGGCTACGCGGACGATTTCTTCCTGTGGGCCGTTGGTGACTCCCTGGAGGAAGTCGGGTCCCTCTTGGAGTCAAGGGCGGACGCTTTCTCCAGATTCGCGGGGGGGAACGGCCTTGTCCTTAACGCCACCAAAACTCAGCTCATGATCGGGGGAAACGTAAAAAAAAGGATGTTGCGGTCTTCGCCGTCACCGTTGGGGGCGTCGAGGTGCACCCATCTGACAAAATTGAGTTTCTTGGGGTAAAATTTGATACCGGCTTCACTACAGCACCCCACAACATCAACGTCGCAAAGGCAGCAGCAAAACGGGCCGCACTCATCTCTAGGTTGGCAGTGCACTTACCAAGAGGTAAATACCTACGGCAGCTGGCCAAGGGATTAATGATTGGCAAGATTTCTTATGCTGCCGCAGCTGTGGCAATTCCTCGATTCCATAATGAGTGCAAGGGGCCAAATGCAGCACACAGGGCTGTGCAGGTCGCCATAAATGGCGCCGCCAGGAGCATCGTTGGATGTAAGAGGCGGGATCACATCCACATCGGGGACCTCCTTGAGAGAGCAGGCCTTCCCTCCCTCAACGAGGTGGCCGCCAAGGCGGTGGCCATGGAGACTTGGAAATGTTTTTACTCCAGCGACGGGGGCGGCGGTGCCAGGAACCCGATTGGTGATTTCGTCTTCCCCATCCGAGGAGGCCCATGAGGTCCACAACTTCAGTGGCGTACCCACTTGGGAGGGAGACAGCTACTTTTGCATGTCAAGCAATATCTGTGTGGAACTTGTCTAAGGCCTTGAGGTCGGCCACTACCCTTCACACAACCAGGACCGCAGCTAAGGCCATTGGACGCAGCGTCCCCATATAATCCAATCTGCATGGGCATTTTGTTTTTATTTGTTTTTATTTATTTTATATTTTTTATATAATTTTATTGTTTCTTTATTTATTTATATATATTTTTAGACTAGTTACAAATGTAACTAATATGCCCAATGGCAAGAAATATACTCGATTACACACACTTGTCACAGAGTCCATAACTATTTGAACAAAAGTATGAAAACATACTTTTTTACTGATTGTGAACATTTTTAATCTACTAAGATGGTTAATATATATATAAACATATATATATATATATATAAATATATATATATATATCGAAACCTTTTTTACATATAATTTGGTATAAATCTTAAGCAACTACTTATTTATTATTTGAAATCTATATGTTATGAGTTTTCGTCAACCCCATGTTATGAATCAGCTGTCATGCGTCCAGACTCTCCTACTCTAAGGCACAACTGTGGACCATGGATATGGAAAGGAAGAAAATGACTTTGCTTACTTCATAAGTTGTCTTATAACTGATTTTCTCATTCGTGATGTTTCAAAAATAAAATCAGATATATCCTAATCGTTTTATTTTATACCCTATGTATAAGCATAGTTTATCTTCTATCAAAGCATAAGGCCATTCATAACTCTGTGGTCCCTTTTTATTATTATGTTTATTCTGTCACTCTATATTCTCTCTGATTAATATATTGAAAAGAGAATAACAACTTCACAATTTCGGAAAAAGTATTTGTGCATTCTAAAAGAATAAATTGTTAAAAAAGAATCATTTTTATTTGCTCCTAAATACTTCATTGCACGCAACCTTTTTATCAGATACTCTTATAATGCAAAAAGGCAGGGGGGAAACATCTAACGATAATTGACTTTGCAGCTATGCACTTATAAAATGAAAAAAAGTGAGAGACAGACGGCAAGTGAGACAAAATATGTCCTAATTGGTATTTTTGGGAAGTTTGATATATAAATGAATGAGTATTCAGGTAGGATGCGGAGGGATGGATGTCTACATACCAGTCATAAAAAAGTAGTTTTATGAATAACAAAATAGATCATTTATAGTCCTGGATGAACTGCAATACATGCGATAATAAGTAAAATAAATTTGTCATGTTTCTTCATGCGTTTTTTTTTTCAGATCTGCGACTACCGAATGTAAAATCGGCATTTACAACTGGAAGCGTTGTTACCTGGTGTGAAGAAGTTGAACTTTGCAATATAAATAAACAAACCCGGAGCTGAAAGCACATTTAATATCGGACAACGTATAACAAAAGACAGTTAAGGAAATAATTTGTTTGCACTTGCCTTCCATTTCCTCCAAAATCCGAGTGCATATATGATTTATATAAAAATAACATGTATCAAATGTCAAATATTCTCTTTAAAAATATATAAGATTATGTACTTAATTTTCTTTTGTTATAAACTGTCCGATACTAAATGCATATTAAGAAGTCACATAGTAGATACATATATAAATTTTTCTTTCTTTCTTATCTGCCGCACAACCGATGGATATTCGGTTGATATATAATAAAATCTACCGAATCGGCAGTACCGAATCCCAGCTCTGTTTTTAAGTCTCAACTCGTTTATATATCCTTGTTTGCCCTGTTGTTTACTACTATTTTTCCAAAATATTGATTCAAAGGGTCATAGTAAAATTTAATGTACAGGAAAGTAGGACAGGAATAAATATTACCGATCAAGGAGCCTAACACTTGGTGGCACTCTTCAAAATGGAAAACAATTATAGATGGTCAGCGAAGAAATTAATAACAGTAATTGATCATTTTTCACCATTTCAACTATAAATCCTAACCTTTGAGAATATGATTTTAATTTTATATCAACTGTTCAGAGGGATTTTTTTTTGGCGGAATGAAAAAGGCCGAAAATATACAAAGTTATAGCCAAAAAGTACTTAATAGCCTCTGTGGATCCTTTGTCATATTCAAAGAGTTGATGGACCTTTTATTCCGGCCAAAACTCTTGGATGATTTATACGCGATGAAGAATATTCTACTCAACCCGAATTTAATTCATTTTCATTTGTATGCTTTTCTTCTTCCTTCTTATGAAAAGATTCTAAGGCCTATATATACACGCATCCTTTCAAGTACAAGGCTCTATAAGATTGCTTAAATTATTAATGTTATTTGTCAATTGAGATACTGCATGAATAACTTTTAATTCATTTGATATGTGCCCTGCGTATGCGCATGCAGGCTATATGTTTGTAGAGGAGATGCAACTACATACGTTGCAACTATGTGATATGATACATAGCTGTTTGTGTGTGTGCTAAGGATGTCTCTTTTTATTTTAAAAATTGGCGCCTAAAGAAAAAGAAGAAAAAAGGGGGACAAATGATGTCTGATTAACCTTCAGATTTGACGTGACTGGATGACAGGATGCTTATTTTGCTCACAGAGTTCGGTCATTAATCAATTAAAGCAGGGTCTACAGCTTAGGTCATTGGACGAAAAACATCATATTTGCAAAAAGCATGTCTACAAGGAGCGTTTAAAAAAACATTTAAGGCATTGTCTGTAGTTGTGAGGAACTCAGCTGCAGATTCTCAATTGACTATTATTTTAAATCCCTTTACAAAAGCTTTGAAGTGATTAAGTCCTAATAAATATTAGCTATGGAATAACAAAACATTGATATGTTTATAGGGATTAATGCAGAGGACGTTCAAATGTCTAATTAAGTTATATATTTTTACCAAAAATATAACAAGAGTCACATCCTTACCATTTAAAATAAGTGATACAAGACTAATTTTATACAAAAATGGGACATGATCCGATAAAAAAAGATCAAGCACAGAAAATATACATCAAATTGATTGAACAATATTTCATGAGCGAAACTTGACGACCATTTTGGGCCGACGTTGAGCCCCTACTGGAAAACTACAAGTGCAAAGGGATGTGTTTGCGTTGAAGAGTCGCAAAACGCAGAGCAAGGCATCCATATATATATTCCATCGCTCCATTAATAAATATAACCAAATGAATGAATTGAACAAAGAATCTTACTATTCAAAAATGTAATAGATGTAAAAATTTACAAATCATTATAGGTCACTTTAATATTGCATAAGACGTTGTATTGATATCTGCAGGAGTAGCAAATATGTGTGATTGTATTCATTTTGTAGAACTAATGCATTTCTCGATAATGTATTCATATTTTGATTACATGTATGAATAATGGTGAAGAGCATTAAGTTATTTAATATACCCTCCTGTCGAAGAATAATGTATTGTCTACAAACAAGTGAGGGGTGTTGAATCATTAATGTTAACAGCATATGTTGGTCATTCATATATATTTTTAATAATTAAAATAATTTATTCTGTTACTGCGAAGCAGAATATAGTGTAAAATAAAAAATACACTAAAAGCATACAGCTAAAATAGAAATCAAAGCAAATCTTGACTGTTACGTTAAAAAGCATCATTATAGTTCCAAATTACTGTCCAAACTGTAATATATATATATATATATATCAGGAAACGACGGGGACACCTTTTTTCGCCGGGACCCGGTCCGGGACTTAATATATATTTTTGTTCCTTCGACCTTCTGAAGTGACAACCTTTTTTAGAATTTCCAAAAAAAAAGTGGCGACGTTTTTTAGAAAAGACTTTCCAAAAAGAAAATAATATTTCGAAAATTCCTTTCTAAAAAAAACACCGTCACTTTATGAATGACAAATGAAAGAAAATATTTAAGTCCCGGCCCGGTGTCTAAAATCACCGGGCCGGTTACCCGGTCGTTTCCATATATATATATATATTGACAACAATTGATAAAACTAATTTGTAACCAATACAAAACGGCGATGCATTCTTAGAATCCTCTGAATGTCGTTCCAATAGAATTTAGAAACTATATTGATGAAATTTAATGAGGTCATTTCCATGTTGACGCTCCCATATCCGGAATTTGGCCTCAAATGCAGAGTGGATATTTTTCTATCACTCTACAGGCCTCATCAAGAATAGTAATATTACTGCCAAGGTATATTTATACTGCCAAGAAAGCTGACTTTTTTCTGGCCGGTGGTTATAATGACGTCACACCGGCAAGAATAACATGAGTAATGTTATTCTTCTCGATTACGTCATCAAAAACCTATTGCTTCAATAGATTTTTGATGACGTCAAAATATAAGACAAATATGACGTATCCATGAAAAACATGAAATAAACATACCGGGTATTCTTTATACCTTGCTTACTGCCAAGATGATCAGTACCAGGAGCATTTGAGACTCTATTAGTCTAACTGTGGCCAGTTAGGCATCGGTGTCGTTTTTTAAGACCAAGGTACAACTGCAAAAAGTTCAAGTTCCAATTGGTAACAGATCAGAAGGGTTTTCGACGAGTTATTAAAGGGCCAAAATGTTATATCCCTCTTTTAGTTGCTTTAATTCTATATGTTTTTATGTGACTGATAAAGGCCTTGCTGCGGATTTTTTTTTAAATAGTATAAAAAGTAAGTATTTTGCAATGATGACATATAACATAAATAAATCATGCCCAAAGAACTAACAAATGGCTACCTTTCAGTAAAGCGTTAAAGTAAAGTAGTGCATGCAAGGAAAAAGTAAAAAAAATTGGTCAAATTTTTGGTTATTTTCTTTAACGTTAGATGTCGCTAGTCCATGAAATAGCGTCAAAATTCTATTTAAAACCGGCTTAAAGACATTAAGCTTGATGATTTGAAATATGAAAGATAAAAAATGTCTCCAAACATAGAGATATAACCTCTATGTCTCCAAATATAAATTATAAAAGGACTTTGTTATTATTTTCAAAGAGCTCTAGCATCAAAGCGCCCCTAACGGACTAAAGAAGAACTAAAATTTTGGCCAATTCCTTTTGGGAAAAAAGGAAGAATTTTATGTTATGCATGCGCTACTTTACTTTAACGCTTTACGCTTAGAAGTTGTTAAACAGCTTGAAGTGGACATTCAATGCAAATAAAATAGTATAAATTTATATATATTATTTTGGCCTTTTAGTAGAAAATTTATTTTAAACTATAATGTTTATTGTTGTTGAAAAACTTAAAATTTTCTATCACTCTTTTAGTTGCTTTAATTTTATATGTTTTTATGTGACTGATAAAGGCCTTGCTGCGGATTTTTTAAATAGTATAAAAAGTAAGTGTTTTGCAATGATGACATATAACATAAATACACATTTATACATAGTGGGCAAAAATAAAATACAAAATACTTATGTTTTTCGTTTGGTATCTGATTGACTCAAAATTTAACATCTGACTAGGGGTATAAGATTTCATTATAGGTCATGAACATAAAGATTATTACTTTTTTCTGTTAGGAGGAATTCACTTTCACATAAACTTTGGAAGTCTTTGTTTGATGCAGCGCCAGAACGGTTTCTAAGAATGTATAATTTGGATCACTTTGTAATCGCTTAACGCGAAAACGCCACACATCATGATTCGAATTAGTTGACAGGTTAATTCAATTTATAAAGCCTTCTCTATGATGCAACATAAGTAATGTGTCATTATCTGTTTCTCTTGTATTCTTATGTTATGATATCGTGAAGTGGGGCCTCCTTTTATCCACTAATGTTTATCGTCCACTCATTTCTCTCTGTGACCTTTTCTCTGATAATGCAAGTATGTTTTTGGAACGCACCTCGTATAAGTTCCCTGGCTTCAAGTCTCGCCATCAGCAAAAAATAATGGATAAGCACATTAATAGGAGGAGGAGAAATAATAATAAAAGGGAACAGTGCAAACTTTGTTATTATCAAAGTAATTTATTTGTTTCGGCCTTAATCCCTCAGTGGATTTTGTCCCAAAAGCATTTAAATAAACAGTACAATCTGCTAATTAAGGAATTGTGTCATGGAGGCACTAACATCAATAAAAATGATGATGGTGGTAGGCTGTGACACTTTAATAAAAACAATGGCTTCTGAGGTCACGGAACATTCAAATGAGGCATTACTCAACCTTTTACGTAAATATCTAAATATTATTATTAATAGAATGTTAAATAAATGTTGTATCGTGAGAGATGTCGCAAAAAATTGAATTATAATACTGTATATTTTGCTAATTCGAGTACAATTCTATGGAACATTTAATAATGTTTTTTAGCAAAATATGATATGACTCAAGTAATGGAAAACAAAGCATGAATCCTGATCACTAGCCTAAAGAAATGTAATGTTTTTGTGTGGCGTTCTGTTGGTTTTACTTATAACAAGGTAATTAGTCGATGTTATATTAATCCACATTTAAATACACAATTTTTTCCACGATTAAAAAATCCAAAGTTTTTAGTGTTTATTTGTATCTATTTATTTAGTTGGAATTAAATAATACCAATATGTTTAATATTATTTATAATTTATTTGGTTCGATGAAATGGGAGTATATTTTTGGATATGAATAATAATTTGACATTAAAAATATTCTATCGAACCAGGATACACATCATGTATTTTAGAACTTTTCATCATTTTATCAATATTCATTTCATATTTATATGATTGTTTATTGATATTTTTAAATAAAACTCATAATAAGTAAGTATCACTAAATAATATTGAGGGCTATGCAGACGGTAACAAATTTAAAACTTAGTTCATCAATATAGAAACTTAATATTAAACTTTAGCATTATATATATACATTTATACACACATATATATATATATATTTATATATATATATATTTATACATATATATTATATAAATATATATAACAATAAGGATATTTGTGTGTGAATGACCAATTGAACTTTTTTGTCTTCTCCTTCGTATCTAAAATAATAATTATGAAAACATGCTGATACAGTTTTACTGCCTTTATTTTTTTATGTCAATTATAGATTTAGTTTAATTTTTTCGTTCTTCTAATTTTTGTATTATTATTATTGGTTATGTATTAAAACGTACTATGTTATTGATTTTCCTTTATGTTTTTTATGCTTGATTATTCTGATTCCTCTTTGATGTGACGTTTCACTTTGGAATTGAGCTTTATATTTTGAGTTTTGAACTGCTTCAAACATTTAAAGTCTAAAGCAACTTTTAAATATCAGGAAAAGTTCAAATCATTCTTTAATTATATAAATACGGTTTATATAAATTATGTAACATGTAATCAGATATCGAAAGATAAACAAATATCCCCCCATGTTTGTTGATTTGAAACCTACCTCACCGGAACTCAATACGGTATCAATCCAAACAAATAATGTTAGTTAACAATATAAAACAAAGGGTTTAGAAGAATATTCCTTGTTTACTGAGGCAAATAAATAGTTTACTTTTTGGGCTAAAACATTATTTAACATTGTAAAACATTTATGAGAATAATTTTATAAAATAAATATGAATATCCGATATGATTTTTGAACGTAATTTAAAACATATTTCTTAAAATTGCTTATCTAATGATATTCGTTATATATAAATAAATGCAAGGTAGCAAGTACTTTTTTAAGTGGTACAAATGCAGTATATTCCAACTCCATTTAAAAGCATTACACTATTTTAAAAGTATTCAATTTTTCAAATTATACATTGAATTACAAATAAATGCATAAAAGATTTAAAAAATCATCAATAAGCAAACTGAACTAACTGAACATAACAAGATCATTTTTTCTCAAAATCTTCATGTTGATTTAACTAATAGTTATTTAACTATTTTAAAGGCTCTGCATCCGTGAAATTCGCGATTTTTTTACTATTCGAGTACTCGTTTTTTATATCAACGTAGAATAAAAATATTTTTGTAACACTAAAAAGACTAATTGATATATATATATATATATACTATACGATAGTATAAAACCTTTGATCAATATATTTTCAAAAGCTTTTAAATGCAATTATTATAAAAATATTTCATTGAAAAATATCTTGATTTGAAGTTGTTTATTAAGTAACATATAAAATTATGAATGTGTCCAAAAAATTATACACAAAAGGGTACATGTATTTTTCAAAATGATAAAATGTTCCTAAACACTCTATGCCTTGGATATTTTTGAATAGTTTAGTTCGATCAAATTGTATCAATTTGCAAAAAAAATATATTATTTATAACGATTTAGTTAGTCATTAAACGTAAGATCTTATGAGGGCCTAAAAATGATTTTTTTTTTCGCAACTATCCAATTGTATTTACATACATTTTTTAACAAATAATAAAAGAATAACATATAAATATATATTATTAATTTTGATTATATAATTTCGTTCTAAGATCGTTAGATCTAAGTATTGCGAAACTTAAAAATCGGTACAGTCTGCTATTATATTGAACGATACTAACATGCATATGGGTTATATACAGTTTATCCTAAAGCTATACTCTCTATCAACTAAAACAACCTTATCTAATCTCCTTTGGTGGTGTTTTTTTAAATGAATTTAATGTTTATTTTAAAATAAACATTATATATTATTCTCGTTTGTAATTATCAAATTCTCTTATTTATTAATATTTTTATTACTTCAAAGTCGGTTGATGTATACCAGAAATTATATATAAAGGTATATATATAATACATATACACTTTGTAAGAAGTCAGAGTTTTTAGCTAAATTATTTGAAAATGGAACTTTAGTTTAATGGGATTAAAAATATAAATTTACTCTGCAAAAGCAAGATACTAAGTATTTTATTATCTATTTATTTATGAGGATAACTTCATTCTAAACTATTATTTTATCCAAATTATCGAAAAATTTCAATTGCACGAGATATGAAATAATTGTTTTACATCTTTATCTGTCTTTATCCGCCAGTACACAGATAAACATATTCCGATTCAAGGGCTTTAAAAGATCCATTGATTCCATATTCAGCTGTTTGGGTGCTTATAATATTTGTCCTTATCATTTTTCGTATCACAATTTAATAATAACAAAGTGAGGTAATTGATGTTTGTAGTTTTTTAAATATCTTTACTGACAATTGAATACTCATAAGTGCGTATATTTTCTTTTTCGACACTTCTTTTATGTAGATAAGAAAATTACATAAATAGTAAATTATAACTTAATTTTCATCTGTTAATAAATATTATATTTATAATTCTATCTCGTATAACAGATAAATATTATAAATTAATTTGAATTTTTCATTAATATTCATGATATCACCTTCAACTTTATAAAACAATACTCCTCTATATGTGACAGAAATCACAGTCTGTTCGTGTATATGTCTTAGTTACATTAACAAATTACTCTTAATATTTATTCAGTTAGATGGAGTCGCTATTCAATGCAAGCATGTTACAAAAATATTTATTAAAAGGATGTTTTGTTCCAATATATTTTTCAAATAGTTTGAAAGCAATATTTATGAACTTCAACATGGTTTACAGAAATATTTCTTTTTCAAATGATGTTATCGAATTCTCATTTTGAAGTATATACTTATAGTATTATCACATGCCTAAAAAAACTCCGGCTTTCTTGGTACACAAACACAATTTAATTTTAATTAAAGATGTAGAAAGTTGTACTCTTTTTGTGAAAATATTTATGTCAGTTCCTTACCTTAATGAGTGAATACAAACAGAAGGAATACCGAAGAAGCACTTTATAGTTTATAATTAGTTATTGAAAAAGGAAAGAATTGTTTTGTAACTCCTTGGTTTAGATGTATCTATGAGGGGTGTCTTGAGGTATGAAGAGGTAGAAATGCGATGTGACTCAGTCACTGTGAAATACTTGACTACTGCACCTCATACAACTGTCGGCCGCATCAATTTATTAAGAGGGTAATTCTTGCTTTGCCTATAAGAAAAAGGGAAGAAAAAAAACTACCGAAGTTAGTTTTATTTCTTCTTTCTTATGTCCAAAGGCGCACTCAAGAAACTTATGATGAGCGCTCAAAATAATAAGAGTAAATAAGTACTTGTATAATTGTTGGGGGTGGGCCACGGGAAAGGTATTAAGAGCAAATAATTATTTATATTTATTATTAAGGGACGAATTAAGTTCAGGCTAGTTATAAGAAGGGAAACGCCTTTTAGAGGCAATGGAACTTTTCTGTACAACTGTTGAATACTCGACCCATTCGTTCATTATATTTTGAAAGTAAAAAACAAACAATATGGCTACTAATTAGAAGGAATGGGAGATATCCGAATTATTATTTTAAGGTTGTTACATGCATATATTTTTTTAAATCGTGAGGATATAAGTAAGCATTTTCGCCAATACAATTAGACCATCAAATCCCGTAGCTTTTACATGAGGTTGAGTTGAACACAATGACTTATGACATTTTTTATCGTGTGGATGAAAATAAACATTAGAGCCAATAAAATTAAACCATCAAATCTATGATATTTTACATGAGGTCCAGTTGAATACACTTTGGGACTAATTTTGAATCTTATAGAACCCCGTTTTTATTTTTTTAACTTGTACGAGGTTTTTTTTAAATAAAAGAGCTCAGTTTGAAAAATGACTTATCTCTGTAGGGATTCGCATTCCGTTGGAATGAGGTTGAGATCAGTCATCTGCATTATATTATCTTCATAATCTTCAAGAAGGACTATAAATAATTTACAAATTGTAGGAGTAAATGCTTTAAGCCTAAGACCTTTGTTTTAGAATGATCTACTACTCTTGGGACTCGATTTGAAGCTGAGAAATGGATTCAAATGAGGTATTGATCATTAGTCTTAATCGTCTTTCATTTGCAGCATATTAGTTTTTATTTAATTAGCAGTTTTATTTTTTTGAAGTTTTATCTTCTAATAGTTTAATTTTATTTGTTTGAAATTTTAACTACAAATAGTTTAATTTTATTTTTTTAGGTGTATCTTTTATTCTATTTATAATAGTTACCTATTTGTCTATGCAAGTTTATCAATAAGTACTCTTTGACACATAATAAATAATGCAAATAATTTTAGAGGTCAACCATATTGGATTTTTAAAGCCTATAAAAGCCGATAGTTTTTTTTAGCAAGAGTCGACAGCCAATTAATTGGTTGAGAATGTTTCCTATATTTTTGTGAATTATTGACAAAAAAGGTATATAAAAGTAAAATAAAATATATAACTTTATATGTTAATTAAAACTTCATTTTATATTCCTTTTTAACTACTGGAATGCTTATCTATTGAAATTTACTTTTACATTTTACGGTTTAAACTAGAATGTGTATTTATAAATATGTGATTATATGTAACTTCGCTAAATAGAATAAGGTCGAATAAAAAAAACATATTGTTGTCATTTCTTGATACGGGGAAGCTCTACGTGTAACCGTTTTTTCAAGTTATAGCTTCTTTTGTGGCTATTATGACACTTGAAAAAGATAATGAGCTTATTTTTATTTATTTGATAGTATGAAAGTATTTTTCAATAAATAAACATATATTTAACAGTAACTTGATATGCAATCAACAATATTTTCAAAGTAAATTTTTGAAGAAAAAAAATAAAGGTATTTATAAATTGACAACTATCAGTGTCCAAATATACCGATACCAAAGTTTGTATATTGTATTATTGACGCCGATTAATCAGCTAAACTGAGATATCAGTCGAACTATAGCTGATATCACTGATATACCCTATAGATCGAATCACAATTTAGTATAATTATATCCTTACATATTTTGTACACCAATATCTGCTAAATTTGTTCTTATCCATCGAATGGAAAATATAGATTAGATACCAATCCGTCGCAATCTACTGGTCGATCGCTAGGGATTATAGATGAAAGAAAATGTTACAAGTGAGTCGAGGTTTGAGCCGTTTCTCAGCTGTTTATTGGCTCCCTATTTCGGCCAGATGGTGATCAGGGTCTTTTTTTTTTGCTACCAGAATGGAATAATATTCGTAGTGGGCCACTTTGACGCCCTTTGATTTATTTTTTCTCTTTATTTAAATTAATGGTCGAGTTCGGTTAACGCCCTGCCCGGCTCCAATTTGACAAAATTGCTTGACGAATGATTCCTCAGATATGACCATTTGATTTGTATATTGAAGTCGATGCTATGTAAAAGTATAACTCAGTTCCAAAAGCTTGAGCACCCCTGATATCGATAAATATACCAATTTTTATCCGTGTGCGTTAAGGCGTGTTCAACTCTCAAAATAGGGGCGCAGGTTCGAATACTCCCGAGAGGGATGGCCATTTTTGGTCTACCTCATTGATAAGATCCTAGGTTCGATGGACTAATTTTAATTATATAATGCTTATTTATATCCTGTCGGATATAATTCTATCGAACCAAACAGGCAAAAAAAAAGGGAGTGCGATAGCCGCGTGCGCTAAGGCGTGTTCAACTCTCAATGTTGGGGACGCAGCAGGTTCGAATCCCGAGAGGGGATGGTCATTTTGGTCTGCCTCATAGATAAGATCCTAGGTTCGATCATAGAGATATAAAGATATAGAGAGCTGATCCCCTTCAATAGCAGAGAAACAGCGTTCTATTGTTTCTGTGTGTCCACTATAGACAAAGTAATTATTACTACGTCATTGTAAGCTGATCATATAGATAAATATAAACATAACACAATGACATATTTCTCTTCCCTACAATAGCAGAGAAGCATCGTTCAGCTATATTCTTGACACAATGACGTATTTCTCTGACGAGTCCAATAAGCTCTCTATATCTTATATCTCTATGGGTTCAATAGACTAATTTTAATGCTATAATGATAATTTATATCCTGTCGGATACTGCAATTCTATCGAACCATATAAGCAAAAGTATATAGGTATATAGGCTTTTCAAAAATTATATTTTAAATTCATTGGCAAAGTTATATTCTTTTTAAGTAGAACACAAAATACACTTATTCATAATAAAAAAATGACTCATTGGCAAATATAAGAAAGTCCAATGAATACATTCCTCAAGGCATTATTAGCAGCACTAATAAATACAATTACAATACAAAATTCGTAAGTATCGATTGACATTTATTATTAATCTATGTTGACATTTTTATTGAGTGATTGATTTGATGAGTGCATTGAGGAGGACACACACACAATGAGAGGGTGAATGCTCCTTTTATTCCCAAATCAATGAATCAGAAGGATCTAATGCTATTCAAAGTATGTTTTTTTCAGATGGGAACAAGGGATTCGTGAGTCAGTGCTAAAATAAATGTCTCTGCAGAGAGTTTAGCAGGTAAATTTGAATTTAAGAACGACGAAAGAAAAAATATTCCCTTAAGTCCAAATACTCGATATTTATACTATGCTAAGACCCTTATCAAGAGGCAGAAAATCTTAATAATATTTATGCAAAGTTGTATGTTTTAAAAAGTATTATCAGAGATTTTGGGTCGATTAATTAAAACACAACAACAAGGTAACGTTTATATTTAATCAGTTTAAAAAGAGACAGAAAATTTTAATAACATTTATGCAAAATTGTATGCGTTAAAAAGTATTATCAGGGATTTGGGTTAATTCATTTAAAGCCCTAGAGTGTGAATGAACAAAAACACGATAACACTTAATTTTAATCAGTTTAAGAAATACTTATTACAATTTTATAAAATTCATTGTAATAAGGAACTACGACATATTTTAGTTGATAAAAATTCGAAAAATATTTTATAAAGTCAGATTGAGAGGAGGAAGGAAGATTACGGGCTGAGAACACCAGTAAATGTACTTATTCAAGGCTTGATATCTAAAAAGTTAAATCACTCTCTCTATTTGTTGAAATACAGAGTACTTACCAACGCATTGACATTTGGTAGCATATATGGGACTACAGTGGAGGAAAGATTGTACTTTTTTGGTAGGGATTGGCTGGAGACATCAAAACATTTTTTTATTAGAGTGCAGACATGTGGTAGAAATTTTAGAATATCTAAAATGATTATTATTAAATTATTCTTTTAATATACAATTGCGGAATAAAGATTTTATTTACTTTTATACTGGACTGGATAAGAGATTAATTTTATTACCTCTAAAACTCACTATTTTAATTATAAAATGAGATCTACTCGAGTTCCTTGACCTAAGTTGTTTACTTCTCTGATTGATTATATTGTTAACAGCACGCCCTTTTAATGTATTATTGTGAATATTATATGATATAATATTATGTGAATAAAGTTGTACCTCGGTACAAAAAAAGTTTAAAAATATAAAATCTTATAAAAATTATCAATTTGAAAACATGAGATTTTTTGTACCAAAGCATTGTTTTTTTTTTTTGGGGGGGGGGGGTCAATCATGAATAAATCTGACATATTTTGGGTTGTTTTATAGCTTTATATATTAAGAAAGTATCAAAGATATGTTATTATCTACCACAAAAATCATCTGTCAAAATAATAAAAGTGGATTTTGTATGTATTTTGTTTGAATCTTTTGAACTATGAACATAGTAAATGAATGTTAAAACCCATTCCATTTGAAGGAATTACAAAAGATTTTTTATCACATGACTCTTTTTAATCTAGGACTCATATTTATTATCCTCATAGGAAGGATTTCTTTAATTATGATAAATAAATAATAATTCCGGGGCGAAAAGAAGTTATATCATTAAAAATAACATAAAGTTTCATAGAATTTTGTATCCCAGTCATCAAGATATTATTTTTTTCCTATATGGTTCGATAGAATTGCAGTATTTGACTGGATATAAATATGCATACTAGCATTACAATTAGTCTATCGAACCTAGGATCATATCAATGAGGTAAACAAAAATGACATCCCCTCTCGGGAGTATTCGAACCTGCGCCCACAACATTGAGAGTTGAACACGTCTTAACGCAGACGGCTATCACAATTTCCATACTTTGACTCCATCTTTGATTACTTTGCAATACAAAGTACCCTTTATTTCAAAGTATATAACATATACTTTAAACCACAAACTACCTTTTATATAGTCTAAAAATAATATCGATAATTCCTGTAAATCACAAGACTCACTTTTGGTCTCTTACTCCTACTCTCCAAAAAATATTATGTCATGTACAACCGAATCCTTTGCTCAGCAATATTATCGTCTTATATCACTGTTTATTTGGATGATGTTGTGTGTGGATACGATTGGAAATATTCCAGTGAATGAGTCACACTGCTTTTCTCAGTTCAAAAATACATGCGTTAATTAGAATGAAACATACACCTCAGCAATTAAAAGGATAAAGTTGTCATTTTGACTGCACTTAATTTTCTTAATTCCTTCATCGCAAAGCTAATTTTGTATGCATTTAAGAAGCTTTTTTAACAATATTTGCATGTAGTTTATACAAAAATATATACAGCCTTTAAAGTACTTTGAACGAAGATATTTTTATTTAATTGGTATCCTTGTTGAATGAAAGGTCGATTTAAGTACTTCTATGCAGATATTTATTGATGTTTATAAACACCATAAATATGTAAAAGTGTGCAAAATAATGATCCGTAGATTGGGATGAAAAAAAAACCTCTATTTTGACCGGGGGAAAAAATCTCTTTTTGCTCTTTTTGTATAGAGTGTCCAAAACGACTCATTCCTATAGTACAAACGAAATAAGTAGAACGATTGTTTCCTCAAATTATTGCAATTCAATTTCTGTGGTTCAACGCGTCGTGGGGCTTGGGGAAAAATATATTTAAATGGAAAAAGTAATAAAAGAAAAAAGGTCCGCCATGATCCTGCAAAAATTAGTAGTTCTTGCAAACTCATCAACGCATATATTTTTCAGTTGGTAACTTTTTTTGTACGTCTAATACTCTAATTTCTGGCCGGATATGATAAAACATTCATTGTGAGGAATTGCTTTGATAATTATGTGATTTTCTTCCTCGTCATTTTTTTCTTTTTTTATCTATATGGTTCGAAAAAATTACATCTGATAGGATATAAATAAGTATTATATCAATAAAATTAGTCTATCGAGGCTAGGATCTTATCAATGAGGTAGACTATCCCTCTCGGGATTCCAACCTGCACCCCCAACATTGAGAGTTGAACACGCCTTAACACACACGGCTATCGCACACCCTCTTTGGTCATTTCTTTTTAGGCAGTTTCTTCTTGGGCCTTTTTCTTCTGGACACCATTTTACCAGAGCTGCGACTACCGAATGTAAATCAGTATTTAGAACTGGAAGCGTTACCTACTCTAAAGAAGTTGAACTTTGCAAAATAAATAAACAACTCCGGAGCTGAAAGTTTAATATCGGACAACGACTAACAAAAGACAGTTAAGGAAATAATTTGTTTGCTATTGCCTTCCATTTCCTTCAAAATCTGAGTGCATATATGATTTATATAAAAATAACATGTATTCAATTTCAAATAGTCTCTAAAAAAAATTATAACAAATTATGTACTTAATTGTCTTTTGTTATAAATTGTCCGATACTAAATGCATATGAAGAAGTCACAGAGCAGCTACATAAATTTATATTTCTTTCTTATGTACCGCACCGATTGTACTCGGTAGAAATATAGTAAAATCTACCAAATACCGAATCGGCGGTACCGAATCCCAGCTCTGCATTTTACACATGTGAAGCTCGTATTATGAACACTTATGGTTGGTGGAATAAGGCAAACAAATGTTTTGCATGAACAACTTTTTAACGGATATTATTTGGCCATTTTTTATACAATTATCCCTGTATTCATACAATTGCTTGAAGGTTGCGTTGTGTACGGTCATTAAATTCCGAAAATTGATTATTTAGAAATATAAAAAAGAATGCAAGATCGATAACACGATTAGAAACGACAGCAATCCAGAGTCCACACATTTTATGCTTAGGTGAGTTGATTCCTTTGCATACATATGTATGGGGATAAAGTTGTATTGACTATCGAGGATCCTACCAAAGAGTCTCTTCAATCAAAAGTTTCTCTAGCCAGTGAAACAGAGAAGTGTTTAAAATAGATGTATTTTCATTCATGAAGAATTCATTACTGCAGCTGAAGAACGAAATAATAATTTCAACATAAATTTCCCACACATTTTTGCATATTTCTCTCCTCATAAATAACTTCTTCCGCATATTCAATACTTTTACGGCTATTTCATCGATTTTCCATAAAAGGCATGATTTTTCTTCCGGATTCCATTAATCCTGCAAATGATGTTAGAATAGGGATGGATTAAATGAATTTAGTTAATTATAATATATTATTTAAAATGATTTACTTTTAATATAAAATATAAAATTATATGAAAGAGCAAGTTAAGCCCATTTCAAGAGTTCCTTAATTGCAAAGCATAGAAATATTCGGCGCGATATAACTTTAGAAGATTACTATTGATGAAGCATTTTATAGCCGTCTTCATTTTTAGACAAACGAAATGGATGAACCGTTAGAATAGTTCATGTGACTAGCAACCAAGTATCCTTGGTTCGTTCCTGATTTCTTAGAATTTAGACTTGTAAGGTAGTTAGATAATCAGTTTTTTCGACATGAACTGATCATTTATCTCATTCATCACTGACTAAATCTTTCAAAGCTGCTTCTCTTCTAAGATAATTATAGTCCTTCATTCCAACACACAAAACAATACAAGCACGTAAGTAATATTTTATTGCATGCAAGCTTCTGGCAATTGGCGTGAGATCTTCCTAGCCTATATTAATATATTTCAACAACTCTCCAGCACGGACACGAGTCTCTACACACATTCCTTGCAACATAATGATTTCAAAGCTGTATGTTTTTCATACCTAAAAGTACCTAAGCTTTCAAATCAAATCTGAATCATATATCTCAAAAATGATCAATATTATATATATATATACTATAATTAAATTACATGCATATATATAAACGTTTGTATGCACTTTTAATAAATATACTTTTAAAAATGATACGTACTTTCATAGTTTAGAGCAGCGTTTCCCAAATTTGTTAAGCTCGTGACCCCTTACAGCAGTACCAAACCTCTCATGACCCCCACGTTTATAATCCTTCAAAATCACATTAATTGTAAGCGGCAGGGATATAATTTAAAATTATAAATATTAATCACAACAGATAAAATTAAAACTCCATTGACTCCATTGATAAAAACTCCATTTATTATAACATTAACTGATTTATTGACATTTCAATGTGAAGAATGTAAACGCTTCTTTGCCACAAGCAAATCAATACGAGGCTCTGTATGGCTCAAGACACATCGCATGTCTGCTTCAGCATTCAACCTGTTTCTAGCCTTCGATTTTATCACCAGGAGAGTCGAGAAGCCACTTTCACATAGGTAAGTGGATGAAAAAGGAACAAGTACTTTCAGGGCAAATTTGCTGGTCTTGGGGAAAGCGGAGAGCATCTTGACCCAGCAGTTGGAGCTGTTGAGCTGTTGTTGTTCTGAAACTCCTCTTTCGCTGCGGTGTTGTTGATGCTCTAAGAATTCCTCTTGTATGTCATCAGGGAGGTCATCCACAGTGCATCGGAAAGGATTGCGAGCAAGTGATAGCTGTATATTTTCATTTCTGTCAGTTTCATGGAAATAGCGTTTGAACTCTTCTTGGAGGATTGTCAAGTGTTCCTTGATCTCTTGTTGCAGCTCTCGGCAAGTGGCTCTTCTCCGATGACATCGTTCAGACGCTGAAAGGAAGTTACATTTCCCCTTTCAACTTTCCTCTTCCAGAGAGCTAACTTGTCAAGGAAAGCCTTGATTGCATCGGTATGCATAATGATATTGGTATCTGGGCCTTGTAGTTGCCGGTTGAGTCCATTCAAAGCTTCAAAAACATCTGCCAAGTAGGCAAGACTACACTTGAATGGCCCCTGAATGTCATCTAATAACTGAACCGTTTTCTTCCCTTGAGCTGTCAGAAATATAAGCAATTCATCAAAGAGTTCAAATACACGGGCGAGAACATTACCCTTTGACAACCAACGAACAGATGTGTAGAAGAGTAGATCTTGGTGAGCAGAATCCATGTCTTGGCACAACCTACGAAAGAGCCTGGTGTTGAGTGCACCTCCTTTGATATGATTCACGATGCGGATCACTGTGTCCAAGATAGCTTTGAGAGGAGCAGGAAGCGTCTTGGAAGCAAGAGCCTCACGGTGGATCAGGCAGTGTGTTGTAATGATGTCTGGGTTCTTCTTTTTCACCAGTGTCATAAATCCTGACCTGGAGCCGAGCATGCTGGGAGCTCCGTCCGTACAGACACCGACCAATTTTGCCCACGAAAGATTTTCCTCTTCGAAGAAGTTTGACACTATGCTCATGATATCTTCAGCCTTTGTTGTCGTTATCAGTGGCCTGCAGAAGAGGAATTCCTCCTCCACCTGATTTCCGGAGATGAACCGAGCATAAACCAAAAGCTGAGGAAGATGTGTAACGTCTGTGGTCTCATCAAGTTGGATGGCGAAGAAGGGAGAGAGTTTGATTTTCTCTATCACCTGAGACTTGATGTCCTGCGACATGTCATCAATGCGCTGCTTAACTGTGTTGTCCGAAAGACTTATCTGATTGAGCTTGCTGGCACAATTCTGATCAAGGACAAGACGAGCAGCCTCTACCATACAAGGTTTAACGAGCTTTTCTCCAATTGTGTGTGGCTTCTTCTGCTTTGCAATAAGAAAGGAAATCTGGTACGATGCCTTGACGACGTTGCTAGGTTGAAAGAGAACTCCTGTTCCATGATCCAATCTCGACCGTTTGAGCTGATGTTCCTTGATTTTGAAGTATGCCAGATCCTTCTTGGCCAGTTCCGAATGAACTTTGGTGAGATTTCCTTCAGCTTGAACGGCTTCATGCTCTCATTAGCAAGTGTCTTCTTGCATATGACGCACTGTGGCACCTGCATGCCATTGTTCACTGTAAATGTGAAGCCGAAGCTGAGAAAACTCTCGTTGTATGTGCGCTTCTTTGACATCTGGAAACAAAAACAAAAAGAATCGTACGGCAAAACATAATATATCAATCGTTAATCGCTGCTCAAAATTGATCACCAAAATTATAAGAGCGATATAAAAAATATGAGCAAACAGAAAGAATAAAAAAGTAACATGAAACGCAATTATTATTTGATAACTTGAAAACGTTCATAATACTCATATCATTTAATAATATTATTTAAAATACATAATGACAAGCGAGCAAAATAATACAAAACGGAATTGGTTCGGGGATCACCTTTTTAGAAATATAACAAACTGAAACATACGTTACCTCATATGGGACAGAGACGTTTCAAATTTAATCAGAAAAATTATTGAATAACACCAAACGAATCACATAAAGATAAAGTGTGCACGAATCACTTATTAACGCACAGCACTAACCACTTAAAAACTGTTCTCACCCCACTGGCTCTTACACCTGCGGAAGGCTCTGAAACGACTCTCCCACTTTTCCGTCAGCCTTCCTTTTATATCGGGCTGATATGACTCCCTCAGATGACGCGAACCAGTCAGCCAGCGCATCATTTCCGCACGCCCGATGCAACGCACGACACATACACACGCGCATACATACCATGACGCTTATTTCTTCGCTCGTGCATCACATCGCGCTCTCGTTTACACTACTAACATTAATTTATGAATATTATTTCGCCGCTGAATGTAGTACATACAGTTGTTTGACCCTTCATGACCCCCAAAAAGTGCTCATGACCATGTCATGACCCCCGTTTGGGAAACCCTGGT
>CP045890.1:13449977-13472919 GCA_013387185.1 Caligus rogercresseyi
CTAACGTTTGAGGAGTCAAAAAAGACTATTTTATTAAAGCATTTGATGAAATATTTACTTCAATTAATATTTTTTTTTAAATTAAAGAATCCTTTTGCATACTATTATATATATATATATATATAATGTTGTGTACCGGGTGCGTGGTAATTCCGCGGATGTGATTTGAACGGCTATAACTCTTAAAATACTTGACAATTGGACAAATTATAATTTAAGAGAAGTTGCGTGAGTGTATCTTAGATATTTTCTGTTTTTTACCGTTGTTGCTAGGTTACTTCAGACCAAAACAACAACATTTGGTGATCGAAGGTAAAAATGGAGGCTTTCCTTAAGAAAATAGCAGAGAAAATTGAGGCTGGAGACAAGCTCAAGGACATCGCCATGAGGTTTTTCATAAACGTGAAGACTGTTTACAAGGTCAGGGACATGAAGAACAATGGAGATACCAGTTTCAAAGACAAAACAATTCCAGGAGGCCAAAGACAACTCGAACTTTAGCAAAAATTGAAGAGAAACAGGGCACTCATCGCACAAGACCATCAACGTCCATTAGGAGGCTCTCCAGGGAGATGGAGGTGCCCAAAAAAACCATAACAGAGCTCTTGAAGAAGGACTTGGGTCTGAAAAGCTTGGCTAAGACGAGGGTGCAGATGTTAACCTCTCTTCAACGTGAAAAAAGGGTGGATAGATGCCGAAAAATCAAGAATTTATAAAGAATGATCTTAAGGGACGAATTATTGTCTTCAGTGAGAGAAGACATTTTCTGTGGACAAATACACCAACAGGCGAAATGGCAGGTACATCAGCACTCCACAAAGCATGCTGACCCTGAGATCAGGTTCGTGCCAAGGTCCAAGCACCCCCAAAAGGCGATTGATGCTAGGCTTCGTGGGCTCAGATGGTAAGGCCTTTCCTCCAATTTGGTTGATGGGTCTGTCAATGCCACCACGTACCAGAAGGCCCTTGTAAAGCATGTCTTCGCTGTCCTAACGGCCACCTACGGGCATAATGGATACATCTGGACTCAAGATGGGGCCTGCCCACACCAACAAGGCCATCCAGAAGTACCTCGAGAACAAACTGGGATCCAAGGGATTCTGGTCCAAAGAAATGTGGCATCCCTCATCTCCGAACTGAACCCGCCTGGACTTCTCCATCTGGCAGCACATTGAGAACAAGGCTTGTGGAGTCTACCACAGCAACATCAGTGACCTGAAAGCTACTGTCAATGATGTCTGGGCTGCCATGGATGGGACCTACATCAGGAAGTCTGCTTTGACTTCAGGAAGCGCCTCAACCTCTGCATTGATGATGCTGAAGGGTCCATTTTCGAGAAATGAACTTTAAATTGTATAGTTTCAAATCATATGGATGAAATATAAGCTACTTGCCCAAGAAAAACGTGGGACACCTTTGGTGTTGCGCAAAAAAAAAGTCGCGGAATTACCACGCACCCGGGTATAATTTTAATAATATGTTTTGGAGTTATAATTTAACGTCTTCATGTAATCCCAAATTTAGAGAGAAGAAACCATAAAGATAGGAAGGGCATTTATTGGTTTTGCTTTTATGTTGAATAGAAAGTGTTAAAGATATCAAAGAACCAACTTAAAAATGTGATTTGAAATATTGATACATCCTCATGCAATCCTCAGTTTTTTATTAGTTTTTATTTAAAAGTTGAATACCAATAAAATGTGTTGATTTTTTTTCGTTCTCCTTTATGTCTAGCATATAGATAAAATAATTAAAAATAAATCTATAAGTTAAATAAAAACATTATAGTTTATAATAAATCAAAACAAGAGGTATATCAGTACTAAACATATCATAATTGTTTATTACCTCCGCCGAAGGAGGTATTGTTTTCACTGGCGTTTGATGGTTTGTTTGTCAGCAGGATACTCAAAAAGTACTGAACGGATTCGAATGAAACTGTTGTGGAGTGTTGGAAAGCCAAAATGAACAAGTGATTAAATTTGGCATCTCTAAGTGCTTTTTTAATATGCAAAATGAGCAAAATATAATGAAATGGGGTCCTATTCAGGGAGTAGGAAAGAAACAAACGATAAAAAAATATTCAATTGACGTATTATTGTTCAATATCATCTCAGGACTATGTTAACCCAGTGACGTAGCTTAAACTTCTCCCTCTTTCCGTCTCTGAGTGCTTTTTAATATGCAAAATGAGCTAACACAGAGGAGGAAACAATGATTAGAGATAGAAATCGGGCGTGTGAAAGGGAGAATGTTTTGAATGGGAATGTTGTGGGGATCGGCGGAGGTACACACTCTCGAGTGTATATATGCCTCTAGTTGTTTATTATTTTTTAATATTTCACTATTTTTTTCATAATTTTAAAATATTCCTTTGACTTTGAAGGATAAAATTTGATGACGTTCCCCGCAAGAACCCATGAGCCCATGAATTTTTTAAAATTCAAGGTTATCCATATAAATCTTATGAAAAGGTCATATTCTTAAAAATACTATAGAACATTATATTATTCTTATAATAATAAAATAAACTAAAGAGGACTCAGAGAGTGCAAACCTTCGCCGATCCCCACCAAATGAATCACTTGGTCTTTTTGTCATTTGCCAATAGATGTCGCTGTGCTGCGCTCTCCTCTTTGAGAGCACAGCGACATCTATTGGCAGAGTAGGCTAACTTGAAATATTTATTAGTATTTAGCTCATTTTGCATCTTAAATAAGCACTCAGAGATGCCAAAATTTATCACTTGTTTCTTTTGGCATTTCCAACCACTCCACAAAGTTTCATCCGAATCCGTTCCACACTTTTTGAGTTATCCTGCTGACAAACAACAAACAAACCAAACCAACCAACAAACCAACGCCAGTGAAACAATACCTCCTTCGGCGGAGGTAAATATATGCAAATAAAGACATTCATGTCGGCTTGTGCAAATGGTCCGCATAGCTCTTAAAAAGGACGCTTTTTCGAAATTTAAAGTTTGTAGGTCAAGCATCCCCCTCCAACACCCTTCACGATCCATGATCTTTACAAGAACTCTAATTGATATGGGACTTATGATTATTTTGAAACAAGGTATTATTCGGTCTTGTTTTCTTTTAATCGATCTGAACAGAGTTAGATTTTTATAGTTAATGGCGGATTTTACTTTTCTCATTGATGTGTCAATAAATGGCCTAGCATGTAACCATTATAATGACATATTAAAATACAAAAAAGTTTGTACAATGCTTATCATATCCGCAAAGATGCAATTCCTTCGAACTAAAAAGGGAAAAACATATATTTACAGCATCTATGTTTTATTTATTTACTTTTTTGTGTTTATCTTATTTTAGATTTACTGAATAAATGAACGAGTACTATCCATAGATATATAAGATATAGTGACCTTATTGGATTCTTCTGATAAATACGTCATATTGCCCAACAAAAACAAATCTTTCTATCTCTATGTTTACGATGACGTAGATCAAATTACTTTGTTTATATTGGACACAGGCGACAGCTGAACAATGTTTCTCGGCTATTGAAGGGAATAATTTCTCTGTCTTTATATCTCCCGGAATCTCACATTCTATTCAATTAATCTACGGAATTATAAAATATTTTAAGCAACGTATTTAACTGTTTCTTTTTTATATAGACATTTGAACAGTTTGTAATATATGTTTGTCCAGCATCGATGAAAAATATGAAGCTAAAATGCTTATTTATATAGCTTTTACTGTGTATTAGCATATACTTTTATATTTATACATTTATTTAATATTATATATGTAATTTTTTTCTGAACATTGAATACAAAAATTAATATTTATGCTTTTTACATATTTTTGAACAGCTCAAAATGTGTCTAAAAAAGGCCTTTATATGTAACTCCTCCTCTGTAATTATTATTGACTTTACTCATAATTAATGTAAGTTTTGTTCACAACAACAATATCGCTGTGTTTTAAAACTCGTTGTGAGTTATATTTCATCTTTTCAGTCTTATTAGATATATTAGTATAAATCAGTGATATATATTTTGAACAATTCTATTTAATTTATTTTATAAATCGTATTATATAGTGTTGTATTGCTTAAGAACAATAATACTAAAAGTTTAAATAATGCAGGACCAGCCGCTCAAAAAGATCTCAACAAAATGATTAAAATCACGAGATGTCGTTGTCCTTCCCCTCTGAAGTCACATAACCAACTAATTTATTAAATGGAAGAAAAAGGGCACTGAATATAGAGATATAAAGGGAATGGGGCCAATTCAGCGCCGCCGATTCAGCGCCGGCCAATTCAGCATCGGCCAATTCACGGCGGCGCCGATTCAGCGCCAGCCTCAATGACTTTGATGTAAAAAATTCAGACCTTTTTTCATAGAAAATTATGTTTTCTGTAGCAGTACAATTGGTCAAACATAGCACAAGATAATTGTCTTGAGGAAGTATTCAACAACAACGGGGTATTGGGGTTTCAAACCCACCTACATAGGTAAAAATACTGTAATAAAACCCTCAATTTTTGGGTCCTCGAATCCCACCAGCCACAACAATGGTGTATTGGGGTATCAAACCCATCGCAAATTGTAAAAATACGAGTAAGGAACCCCTCAAATGCCCTTTTTGCGCACCTTAAGTTCTCGGTCCCGCCAGCCGAAACAGTGTGGTATTGGGGTTTTAATCCCACTGCCATTAGTAAAAATACAAGTAGGAACCCCTCAAATGCCATTTTGTGCACCTTGGATCCTCGGGTCCCGCCGGCCAAAACAATTGTTTATTTGGGTTTCAAACCCTCCGCCAATTGTAAAAATACGTGTAAGGAACCCTTCAAATGCCCTTTTGCGCACCTTAAGTTCTCGGGTCCCGCCACCGCAACAGTGTGGTATTGGGGGCTTAGTCCCACCGCCATTAGTAAAACTACAAGTTAGGAACCCCTCAAATGCCATTTTGTGCACCTGGGCCTTTGGGTACCGCCAGCCGCAAAAATGGGGTATTGGGATTTGAAACCCTTCGCCAATTATGGTCGCTCACCTCTAATAAATACTTTTTTTGTGAAAAAGGTTGCGTGCTTTTTTACATAATTTTATATAAATATAATTTGAAGGGTTCCTTACACGTATTTTACAATTGGCGGAGGGTTTGAACCCCAATACCCCATTAATGCGGCTGGCAGGACCCGAGGACCCAAGGTGCATAAAATGGCATTTAAGGGGTTCCTAACGGGTATTTTTATAATTGGCGAAGGGTTTGAAACCCCAATACCACATTGTTGCGGCTGGCGGGACCCGAGAATTTAAGGTGCGCAAAATGGCATTTGAGGGGTTCCTTACTCGTATTTTTACAATTTGCGATTGGTTTGAAACCCCAATACACAATTGTAGTGGCCGGCGGTACCCGAGGAATCAAGGTGCTCAAAATAGAATTTGAGGGGTTCCTTACTCGTATTTTTACAATTTGCGATGGGTTTGAAACCCCAATACTTCATTGTTGTGGCTGGCGGAACCGAGAACACAAGGTGCATAAAATGGCATTTGAGGGGTTCCTTACTCGTATTTTTACAATTGGCGAAGAGTTTGAAACCCAATACCCCATTGTTGCGGCCGGCGCAACCCGAAGGCCCAAAGTGCACAAAATGGCATTTGAGGGGTTCCTTACTTGTATTTTTACAATTTGCGATGGCTTTGAAACCCCATAATATTGTTGCGGCTTGCGGAACTCGAAGGCTCAAGGTGGCAAAAATTGCATTTAATTTTCTTTGAGGGTTTCTTTACTCAATGTAGGTGGGTTCGAAACCCCAATACCCCGTTGTTGTTGAATACTTCTGCAAGACAATTATCTTGTGCCAGGTTTGACCAATTGTACTGCTACAGAAAACATAATTTTCTTTATTGATTTTTTTAAAATCAGTCATTGAGGCTGGCGCTGAATCGACCGGCGCTGAATTGGCCAGCGCTGAATTGACCGGCGCTGAATTGAGATGGCGCTGAATTGACTGGTGCTGAATCGGCGGTGCTGAGTCGGCGGCGAGTCGGCGGCACTGAATACCCGATATAAAGACATAGAGAGCTCATTGGATTCTTCAGAGAAATACGTCTTTAGGAAATATGTTCCTAATATAGGTCATATGTTTTATATGCCCGATATGAGGAATATAGTTTTCAAACACTAATGCAAAATAAACATAGTGGACTTCATAAGTGGACTTTAAGGGATAAGATATATTAGTAACGGGGGGGGGGGGGGTAAAAGCTTGGGGGTGATTATCTGGGGTGTGGTAGTCCTGTTACGAGAGAGCTTATTGGATTCTTCAGAGAAATACGTCATATTGCCCAATATAAACAAGTCTTTATATCTCTATGATACAAATTACGATGACGTAGTACAAATTACTTTGTTTATATTGGGCAAGGCGACAGCTGAATGACGATGTTTCTATGCTATTGAAGCTCTAAATATCTTTATATCACTATGGTACTGAATAACAAAAAGATGAATGGGATACTGAGTAACAATATAATAGGAGTTGTGTGAAATAGTTATAATGATTCAAAACTTATTTAATAAAAGTCTAGAAATGTGAGCCTATTTATAGAAAAGCATGGATTTAAGACAACGTTTTATATTCAGGTTATGTATATCAACTGCTTAGTAAATACGTTTTTTTGGTTTAAATAATATGAATCTAATTATATTAGGAAATGGATATTGATGCATATATATATGTATATTAAATAAGTAAAACTCTTTTTCAAATGATTTTATATACCTTTGTTCCTTTTAAATAACCTTAAGAAGTACATTAGGAAGGTTTTTTACTTCTATCTATTGAGGAGCAGGTTCACCCCCGGAGCGTGGGATATATTGTTTTATTATTTACCTCATCAAAAATAAACTTTGAGCTATTTCAATGCTTTAATGCTCATTGATACTTACGACTCAATCAAACCAAATAGTAACAACCAATAATTCCTTATTTATCTTAAAAACCAATCAATATGTGTAAGATGAAAGGCTACAGCAAGACAGCTTTGAAGGAGTTACAACAAGAGACATTTTGGCTCTTGTCTTTCTGGTGATTAAATCTCATATATGCAAAGCAGCCACCAGCTACACCCTTCATACAATTGTAAAAGATTATTATTCAAATAAATCAGACTCTAAGTCTTTTTAAGTCTTTGGAACAAAGAAATGTTGAAGCCCCTTACTATCCTAGATTAAATTTGCATACATGACCTTTAAGACAATTAAGGTTAGGTGAGAGTACTATAAAGGCTTCAACGAAGAAACATTATTTTGCATGCAAACCCATTTTGCAAAATGTTTCTATCAATATGATGTTACTCAATACGTTTCATTCAATTCATGCATTCATTCTAGTGTTGTATTCATGTATGTGTGTATATATTTGTTTCAGTGGGAAATGCTAAAAATACTTGCAAAAATAAGAATAATTTTGTTTGTACAGTTGTAAACACAAAAGGCAAATGATTGTATGTACGTGTCGAATATGAGCATTGGCGTAGTTTGAGTCTTTTATTTGTTTGTATTTTATACAAGCCAACAATCTCTGTATGACTGCAAACAATAAAGAGGTTAGAACGTGGGAGGTGAACAAATAACAAAGTGTTTATATTCACAACATCTGATTTTTCCCATATGGAGCATAAATAATACGTGTCTCTGAATGTCTCTGCATATTATTATATATTAATATAGAATAACATTATTTAAAGTATATAAGTTTCAGTAAAGATAAGATTTCATGTTGATTATGTTACATTATAAAAAGGTGTTTGTATTATACATATTTTTACATTACATTATAATAGTTATGATTGAAAATTAAATAATTTTGTACTTGATGGTCAAAGGATCATCTTAAATTATTATTATGATTCTAAACAAAAACTTTTTATATGATCCAGTGACCACTTTTTATATGACTGCACATATCTTGGTCCTTTATATAAATCCGTTTCCGATCTTTTAATCGACAATTTAAGTTTTATCAACCTAAGACTTTATAGCCTTTTATGTTGGACTCGATTAACGTTTTATAAATTCTATAATTACAAAAACACAGCATGTATTATATGCAAGGAGAAGTGCATCATGCACCGATATTTCGGGGATTTTATGAATGGTTAAACTCCACATTAAAGTTTTAAAGGATACATGTCACAATTTAATTTAATTGCTTCATAAGTAGATTATAAAATAATTTCTATAATGTAATGCTCAATATCCGTTTTTGCTGTTGTAGCACATATACCCCTTTGTGTGATCGTGTTCTTTTGCTGTATGTATGTATTGCTTTTATCAATGTATAATTGTAATATGTATGTACTATGGTAAGACAGCAATAAATTCTTAACTAACTAACATGTCACAAGAAATGATATTTTTACACAAATGTTCTTTCAAGTTTTCTTTAAATATGTCTATTGTTGTTTTGTATGAAATATAAAATGATGCCTGTTGGCCAAGAAAAAAATTATGATTCTAAACAAAAGATATATATTATATATAATTTTTGGAAGTAAACAATTATACCCATAAAACGGAAAAGTTACAAATAAAAGGAAATAAACATATTAATCATAAAATGATTCTGCTCTACCTGTTTCTAAGCTTTCGAACCTTCTTTTGTGTAAAAGCATTGTATAATGTAATGTCTAATATAATTAAATATTGCCCACAAACCCCTTGCTTATTGAAGACGGTTTCGAACCTTTTTTAGTTTTTGGTTTGTTCGATGGTTTTTGTTTGTTATTTAATCACTCAGTCCTTACATATAATAAATACTAAAGGTTTTTCTTACCTTTGATCCGAAGTATTTTAAGGAGATCATTGTACTGCCCGTGAATATCCCCACAGACATTCAAGATGGTGTCTTCAGCTAAATTGATATCCACAAGAATCGGTGTTCGTCGATAGATATCCTCCATTTTGGCTAGTAGGGCATAGACACACTTCCTCTGTAAGAGGCCCTCATTGAAGAAAAAGCTCTCATACTCCGGGAGGTTATCTTCGGTGATGTTGAGCCGTGTGTGGGACTCATCCGGGTGAAGATGGGAGTCATAGAGGACGGGTCCTTCGTAGGGCTCTTCCTCTTTGGGCCCAAGATCCGTGTCAAAGTCGATGAGGCTTGAGAACTTGGCGGACTTGGAGCGGAGCTTTTTCTTGAGGTTGACCTTTGAGTAAAATGCCACGGAGGAAAAGGAGTCTTTGCACTTGGTCTTTGCAAAGTTGAGGGAGGGAATGTCGTTCGTGAGTCGAGAGAGGGCCTGCATGTCGTTGTTGAAGTAGATCAAATGGAAGAAGGAAGGAATGCCTTAGAGTGAGGGAGCCTCTAAAAATAAATGAAAGCATGTTCTGACAGACGATAAATATCTCTATTATGTATTTCATTTCCGTGCCGAAAGTCTTCCTTCCACCCATTAAGGAAATCATGCATGAAATGATCAATATATATTTTCTGAATGATGGAAACCATTTACGCTGTCTGAGCCTTTTATTATGTAATAAATGATACATATATTTTAGCAAGACTTTTGGTGGGTTATAAGCATGATGGAGTGCAAAAAAATATTATAAAAGTGTGTGTTTTATTTTTACAATAAAATAGATCATTTTCTTTTGTAACATTTTTGAGAGTTATAAGAGTTGTATATATATAATATATATATGTATATACAGGGTGGTAAGATCAAATCCGGGGAGTTTTCAGGACATCCTTTAACAAGGATGACGTCATCTGATCCGCGCAGCTGATTTTTTAGCAGACAGCCAACATATGAGAGATCATTTCAGTTGAATTTTATCATCGTCATGGCCGCATATGGAAATCTACAGCCTGTTATCTGGAACGAGCAAGAACGCAGGTGTGCCGTTATCCAGATTCTTTGTATAAAGGGCAACACCATCAGCAACACCCAGGTCTCTGAGCTGCTCGGGATCGACAGAAGAAGGGTTGCTGAGCTCAGGCAGCAGCTGAAGGATACCAAGGACCCTCGTGCTGTCGTCGACAGGGCCTTCAGGCCCTCCAGCAGCGCCCGCAAGGCCAGGACCCCCGACTTCATCAGGAGGGTGTCAGACATCTTCGAGCATGACCCCATCAGGTCCATCAGGGATGTCGCCAAGGAGCTGGACGTTTCTCACCTAACTTTGTTGGCCTGCGTGAATGAGGATTTGCGTTGTCACAGCTACAAACTCAAGGTTGGCCAGCTGTTGACGCAGAAGAACAAGAACATGCGGCTGTACAAGTCTGTGAAGCTGCTGAACAAGCTCAAGCACCCAAAGGAAAGCGACATGCTCTGGTTTTCTCTGATTAGAATAATTTTTGCCAGGACCAGAAGTTGAACAAACAGAACCAGAGGTGAGTTGCTAACTGTCCAGCTGATGTGCCAAAGGTGATGAAGATGAAGTTCCCAGACACAGTCATGGTGTCATCTCCAGTGATGGTGACGTTATGCCTACACACATCTTCGAGAAGGGGCTGAGGGTTAGCACTGAGGTCTACCTTGACGCAAACACATACGACTTTGTCCCCAAGACACACCAACTGGCTCAAAACACCAAGGCCGCCCTAATCAACTCCATAATGAAGCAGGTCAGGAAGTTAAATAGGGCCCTGGTGGCCAAGGTCTGCTCCTCTTTCCGCGCCAGGATCCAGCGCGTAATCGACGCAGAAGAGGGATGGATTGAATAAGCAGAATCTACAAATCTGTACGAGCATTTTAATGTCTAAATAAAGAAAATTGAGCTGAAATTAACGATTTTATGTGTATTTAAAGTTGAGAGGAAAAAAAAACCACCCTGATATTATATATATTATATATATATATATATATATATATATATATATATATATATATATATATATATATATATATATATATAGAGAGAGAGAGAGAGGGAGATAATTTCTTAATCTTCAAACTCTTTCCTCGCAACTTCGAGGAATATGTTCTAGGTAAAAGCATCCAATTTTGAATATTTTTTGAATAGCGTTTGTTTCAAATAGTAATGAACATAATTGTCTGAAATGGGGGAGGATTAATGTTTGTTATATTAAACTTCAGTTCCACCATACTCACTACTGCATATCCAAACACATCTCCCTCAACCTCGAAAAACAGTTTCTTCGTTTTTTAGCGCCAACTTTTGAAATTTCATAATAAAAAGGAAAATAAAATTGGAGTTCCTTCATCAATCATAAATTTGAAAATAAGATAATTCTTATCCTCCCCATACCTTTTTTCTTCTCTTTCTTCCTCCTTGTATGTGACACAACCATTTTTCAGACAGTCTATTGTTGTTCTCTTATCCATGTAAAGATATATATGTATAAAGGTTGTCTTTTCCCCCCTTTTTTTTTCTCTTGTATGTCATGTGGAAATAGATAATAATGATAATACTACATGGAGAAGGTCTAAGATGAAAGCCAGTTTTGAGTATTTATTCCTCTTTTTTTATAACATCATGTTGTTTGTGCTTCTAATGGAGCTAAAAGGTGTTCTCTTCATAACATAATATATAACAAAGGCATTGCATTCGATATGCATGAATATTTACGAATGCTGTACATAGCTGAGACTAATACAATCGTTTATAACGTATCTGCAAAAAGGAGAATAACCATTCTGAATAGGAAAGGTAGTTCTCGAAAAACTCACAAGTAAATATTTGATTTTTATTTGGTAGTACTATTTTCTTTCCTTTTTACGTTTTAAAATGACTAAAGTGACAATCCATTTAACGAAAGATATGATGAAACCTAATAAAATTTTGCTATTATGAGCAGTTGTTATATTTGATAATAATAATAATATGTAATATTGGGGTCGTTCATTCAAAGGATTCGCAAATGAGAAGATACAACTTGTATTTTGAAGGATAACATTCGTCACTCTGAGTGCAAACCCGTGAATTTTTTAATTGCCTAGATGTTTTCTGATTTATGTCTTTAAACATCCTTATAGAAATCAAAAAAGTATTGCCTTATGGCAAAAAAAATAATAAATATAGTAGTACATAAATCAGCGGATGTTCCATGGGGGTCTAAAACAATAAATAAATGCGAATCTTGAATTGAGGGACCCGTGGAACCACGTCATGGAACAGGTGACCCCTCTGGCTCAAATCGTGACTTTGCAATCCTTAAGAAAATAATCCCTCTGTATCTCCGTTTTTAGAGTTCTATATGTCTTTAAAGAATATATATTTAAGAATATTAACAACTATATCCATTCTCTAAGAATAGTATTGGTCGTGGATTATGTCTACTCGCTTCTATACTTCCGAAGTGCTATAAGAAAATAATAGAGGATTGGGTGCTCATCCAAATAAAGAATAGCGACTGGCTTATACGTCTTCCGAATACTATACGTGGTTGCATATGGGTCTTATGGAAAACCAAACCCGTCTATGTACCACTCTGATACTTCGGTATCAGAAATGTCAAACCTTTAAATAATAGATTTGGTGACCCTCTCTTTTAGAAAAAACGCTCTGTTGAATGGAATTTTACTTTTCATGACCTGAGATCGGATTCCACTTCAGAGATCTGTAAAAACCATATGTTCTTCTATGCCTTGGTTTTCAAAACTAATATTTGACAAGCAAACATTGAATGAAGTAAGAATAATACCGGGAAAGTTTTTCAATCTTCTAAGTCTTCTTCGTTATGGGAAAAAATAATTTATAATTCAACCTGTGAAATCCTTGATGGGTCCAAATTCACGGCTCAATTCCAAATCTCGGAAGACCTCATTAAATTTTATTATCATTGCAATAATTGCAGATTTTTATTCAATAATACATTGGACGCCTTCGTGGATTGTCCTCTACTGAAGACGATCAAGCACTTTACTCATCTAAACGTTTGTGGTGATATGGACTTAAGTTCGAACGTGATTAGAGCTACAATTCTTTTTGGAGCATTCAGAAGAAGAAGAAGATCCCTCCTCATCAAAAGGCTGTTGAATTGCACTGCTCAACATGAAATCATTAATTGCGAAGAGTCTGTCAATAACTCTTATATTGAATCGAAGACTTTAGAGCATTATGATTGGGCAGCGGCTCGATATTCAGCCCTCTCAATAAAAATTTTCAATTCATCTGCAACGTCATGGACATGGGCCGGAGATTTGATAAAGTTTATTCCTTCAAATTCTCTCGAATACTTCTAACTCATCAAATCGACAATAAGACGACATTAACGTTTTATGTTGAATAAAAAATAATAATAAACATTTTTATATTATGGTTTTATCTTTAGACAGTCATTTTGAATTATAATGTTCATTTATGTTTTGTTTTTTAACGTAACTGTCTTCAGATTGTGTTTTTAATATGCTATTTTCTAGTGTATTGTTATTTTTTTACACTGTATGGATTTCATGGCTAATAATAAACATCTTAACAAAAAACCGAATATTAACCACAAAAATACTATGTAAGAAAGCTTCAATTAGAGCAGTGGATAAAGTGAAGATCAATTCATTCAAATTCAATTGATGGAAGATGAAGTCAAGATATAAAATATCATAAGTTCAATGGAGGCTTTTTGAATATTGCATCATTGAGTATTGTATCCATTAAAGCAATAAATAAATGAAAATATCCAGAGTTCATGCATCTTGATAAAAAAGTCAAAAATCTATCTTGATTCTTTCAAAAAGACCAGGATATTCATTTTTATAGACAGAAGCTCTCAAAACGTATTGATTTTTAAAAATGTGAAGTCCTGAGTACATCTAAATCAAGGTTCCCCAAAAATGTTTTATCTCTATTTGTAGAAGTCACTGAAATTAAACATTATACATATTTTATATATGATTGTTGTTTGCTATATTTGTGTGAGATATAAAAATTGCCACTTGGCCATAAAACTAATGCCAGTTGATTACTATATTTTTCCAACGATTTATATATATATATAAATATATGCATACATAAAATGAGACAATCCAATACTCTTTTAAACCATCTAATCATTAAAATCAATTTAAAAGGGCTTGAGAACATTTTATTTCATTAAATTAAAAATCTAGAAAAATAATCGAAACGAAATTAATTGTACTTAAAAACAAGGTTCTTTTTCTGTTTTCTAGCTTATTATTGACTATGAATCTAAATCCCAAAGCGTTGGATATTTTTACACATCGGTGAGAATCTCAATAAGATATGCTTTGAGCAGATTGGTAGAGTGTTCTCTGATGAATACTGGGTCAGCACAAAGGATAAGATACCTGTCATGTTTTCACAGTTTTAGTTAAAAATATCTCATATGCAAGTCATGGTTTACGTAGACTCTAAAAACACCAAATGTTATATTATGTGATAATATCCGTCCTATTATTTTTATAGAGCATTGTTATCCTCAGCTTTTTCAGATATTATTATTATTATTTTTTATTTTATTTATTTATTAGTCCAGAGTTTTAAAATACATACAAATAAAAAATATGCACTAAAACTGAGGTAAACGTTAAAATGTAACATAGCTAAACGTATTTAAAAATATTTTTTTGTACATTTAATTAGTAATAAGATATAAAAAAAGGAGAATGATCATAAAACATAAAAAAAATCGGGTAAATCAAGAACATTCCTAGATATTAACTATTTAAAAATACAACTCTAAGAGATGTCTTGGGTTTATATTTATTGTTTGCTTTTGCCTCCGTCGTTATTCAGCTCCTCCAGGAGGGAAAGCTTCCGGTCTAAAAGACCTTCAATCCCACATGGGAGTTTTTGAAGAACTAGTTCTCGCTGCATAAATAATTCGCTGGATGCAACATATTAGCTCCTCTATTTTCCAGTGATTGGGACGCTCGGGAGTGGAGAAGATGAGCCAATCGGCTCGAGAGAGCTTTACATCGAACGCATTGTTTACTCGCCTCTGAGTCAGCTCCACCAGTGGAGCCACTTTGACACAGTCTGCGAACAAATGACTCGATGTCTCTGTTCATTTATTGCAGAATACATATTATATTAATATTCCTTTCGTAGCCTTGTATTTTCTCTAACTCTCTAGAATAAATTTATGCCCCCTTCGTCATGTTCCAATGGTTTATATTACCATAAATCAAATCCTTGCGTTTCTTCTACAAATGCATAAATTGTAAGTAGGACAAGGTTCAATCATCTTCTAAAAAAAAAATCTACTATAATTATGAATAATATGATCATAAAGCCATTGGCCTCATTTTTGGAGGGGATAAAAAACCCTACTTTATTTCTTTCTTTTTTTGGTATGCAAACGCATGTATTTTTTTTTGTTGCCCCCTTAGACACTGCTCACAGCCAAAAGTTCATTTGAAGAAGAAATAGAAGACCTCCTTACATTCCTTTGTATCCAAGAAGAATATTTGTTTCTCTTTCTCTTTTCTAAGGTTGCCCTCATTTTGATCTCTTGCTTACTACTCCCCAAGTGATTGAGGAACGAAACAGCTTTCCAAATATTTTAAATATCGACGAAGTAGATAGTTAGTTGATATTGAAGTGAGAATAGTTTTTTTTTTGATGACGTATAGATACCTAAAATGGCTGCTCCACATAATGATTAGGTCCATGGAATATAAAATAAGTCCATGTTTCGTATTAAGTAGTCCTGTAGAATGACGTCACTGAATATACTCTTGTCATTCCCCCTTGCTTTATGCCGGGAGAAATCGTATTTTAGACTGGGACTCCTCATGGGATAATAATTCCTTTCGTCTTTTCGTATTTTCTTGGACATTAAGAATATTATTTTATCATAACAGGATATATGTAAAATGGTTCCCATCAGTGGCCCCCTTGTTTGATAGAGTTTATGGAGATATTATATTTTGTGATTTCGAAAACACATAAAATTGGTTAAATAAAAAATGAATTAAAAAGATGTGAAACAATATAATACTACTATGATCTAAATATTAAAGAATATTCATCGTAAAAACATAAAATTGGTTTATTTTTATATTTATTTTCACAACGTAAGGAACATTTAAAAGCATAGAGATAATAATGAATATGTATGTAGATGCTGGCTGCAACGAAAAAATCTACGCACTTTGAGTTTTTTCCCTCTCTAGGAGAGGAATAATTTAAAAGACATTGTGCCCCAATTAGCCCACTATTTTTTCACATGTCAAAGGTGTAGATGTAATAAAAGTACAACTAACATATTAGTAGACTGGAGGAGAAAGAGGACGAGAGCTTATGACTACAACCAATTTATAGGTCTAAGTTCATGCACTCTCCGTTTTCAGGTATTTATAAATAATAGCGATACACACGCATAGGAGAAATAATACAATTATACATAACGTACAATAAGCTTTACAATAATATGAAATACCTGAAACATAATTAATTGGATTGGAATATATACAAGTGATGTAATTAGTAAATTCTTTCATGTAAGCAGCAAACTAACTCCGCGCCATCTGGCGGGAATATAGTAAAGAGTTGCTGCTACAAAGGAAACAAGTTGCGTCATTGAACCTCTTGCCTTTTATTTGTTTATATATTAAACATCGATAGAAGTCTATGGATGCACCATTTGACTATGTAGGTCTCGAACTTAAATACAAGCCCAAAAAGTTTATTTAAAAGGGCGTCAAGAATGCTCTTGAGCAACTCCTGGGTAAGTTTAGATGTTTGTGCGTTATCAAAGGAATAGAAGCCAAACATGTTTGAGAGTTCAATATTTCATACTGACATTTGTAATTATTAAAATTCTAAAAAGTCTAATGATACTATTTTTTATCAATTTGATAATTTATTAGATCATACTTGCACTTATAACTGGCTGACAGCCTAGAGAGGCTGTATTACTCCTGGTTCAATTTTTTTTGCTTAAGTATGTATCTGTTACACAACTATTGACTCGGATATGTTTGGCTCTGGACGTAACTATTGTTAGAACAAAAACTCAAAAATAACTATTGATTTTGCCTGTGGACAAAACCAGAGAGCAACAAAAGAGGAAAAGAAACATATATGAGTAAATACAGGATGTTATGATATGTTTTGGTGTGGCGGTTTGGGAGATGTTTAATCAAGGCAATAATAATAGTAATAAAAGTAGTGCATTTCATAATTAGGCTGGTTTTATTTATATAATATTATATAATAATAATAGTGTGCCAGACAGACTTGTTGATTTGTAGTTCATTTGCAATCATTCGTCGTTCACTAACAATGAACGACAACAAAATTCTTATCGTTTCGTCGTACATTTTGGCGCGAAAAAAAAGATTTTTTCTTTTTATGGGCAAAATTTCCTTTCTAAAAACCTCATCACTTTTTTCAGAATTGCAGAAAAATTTCCTTTCTATAAAAAACGTCGTCTATTTTTTTTCAGCATGACGAACGACAAACGACCGATTCAATTTAAAATTAACGATGAACGAACAACTTTTGGTGAACAACAAACGAACGACAATTTTTCGCAAACGTCAACAAGTATGGGTGCCAGAGAAACTTACTTATTTGATGGGTTAATAAAAACAAAACTACTTCAGTTATATTTTATTTGAGAATAAGAAATCCAAATTTTATCAGGAACAACAATCGCGACGCACTTGCCAACATATGGATTGACATGCTGGAAAGAGTGAAAATCCAATTATCAGTGTATAAGCAATGGTGATCGCCATTTATACAATGTCATTTTCAAGATAGCATGTATGATATTGTATGCTCGAATATAATAAATATATAAAAATGACTCATGTTTTTATATGTAGACCTTTAAAATAAGAAAAAGTTTCTCGAGCTCACCCTGTATTATAAGCAACAGGATGATTAAGGCAAACTTATTTGGGAATTTTTTATTTTCTACATATAAATAGAGTGTGTAACTACACCAGAGAGAAGATTTTCAGTTTTTAATGGGGAGTAAAGAGGTGACGCAGGCCCGCCCACCGAGTGACGTAGCCCCACTAACCCACTGAGTGACGTGGGCCGATTTTTATGAATGTGCCAACTGTGCCCCCCCATAACAACTGTAGGGCCCCCCAAAAAGTCTGGGCCTGCTGCCGGGCCTGGGTGACGCATGGTTGTGGCAATTCAGTTATGTTCTTTCGTCCTCTGTATGGGATAAACACAAAACCATAATAATAAATTATGAGTGAAAGGATGTTTTTATGTATCTTTTTATTGGTGCGATAAAACAATATTAAATGGATAAAGTCAATACCTGAAATGTTAAAAAGTGTCATTGTGTTGTTTTTTATTCCTCCGCCGAAGGAGGTATTGTTTTCACTGGCGTTTGTGTTGTGTTTATTTGTTTGTCAGCAGGATAACTCAAAAAGTACTGAACGGATTCGAATGAAACTTTGTGGAGTTGTTGGAAATGCTAAAAGAAACAAGTATTAAATTTTGGCATCTCTAAGTGTTTTTTTAATATGCAAAATGAGCAAAATACTAAATAAAATGGGGTCTCTATTCAGGAATCGGCGGAGGTACACACTCTCTGAGTGTATATATTTCGTTTATATTTTCTTTGCTCTCTCCTCACTCATTATTCACCAAACACACTACTTATGTAACATATATATTGGATTGTAATTCTGTTAAGTGATTGTTAAGGTGGGGATCGGCGGAGGTTTGCACTCCTCGAGTGTATACATGCCTCTAGTTTTTCACTGGCGTTTGTTGGTTTGTTGTTATTTATTTGTTTGGTCAGGCAGAATAACTCAAAAGTACTGACAGTATTCGAATGAAACTTTGTGGAGTTGTTGGAAATGCCAAAAGGAACAGTGATTACATTTGGCATCTCTAAGTGTTTTTTAATATGCAAAATGAGCAAAATACTAAATGAAATGGGGTCTCTATTCAGGGAGTAGGAAAGAACAAACATTAAAAAAATATTCATTGACGTCTTATTGTTCATTTATCAGCTCAGGACTATGTTCACCCAGACGTAGCTAAACTTTCTCCGTCTTCCGTCTCTGAGTGCTTTTTTAATATGCAAAATGAGCTAACAGAGAGTTAACAATGATTAGAGATAGGAAAATCGGGCGTGTGAAAGGGAGAATGTTTGAAAATTTAATAGATGCCTATTTACACTCAGAGAGTGTGTACCTCCGCCGATCCCCACAACTTCCCATTCAAACATTCTCCCTTCAACACGCCCGATTTGTCTATCTCTAATCATTGTTTCCTCTCTGTTTAGCTCATTTTGCATATTAAAAAAGCAACTCAGAGACGGGAAGAGGGAGAAGTTAAGCTAACGTCTCTGGGTTAACAGTCCCTGACTGATATATGAACAATACTAGTCAATGAATATTTTTTTAGCGTTGGTCTTCCTACTCCCTGAATAGAGGACCCCATTTCATATTATTATATTAGTATTTTGCTCATTTGCATATTAAAAAAGCACTTAGAGATGCCAAAATTTAATCACTTGTTTCTTTTGTGGCATTTCCAACAACTCCACAAAGGTTCATTTGAATCCGTTTAGTACTTTTTGAGTTATCCTGCTGACAAACAAACCAACACAACCACCAGTGAAAAAACAATACCTCCTTCGGCGGAGGTAATTATCATTATATATTTATATTGTAAACTGACTTAAGACAGTAATGTTTCGTTGGTATGCAAAGGAGGCACTCTTTGGGGTTCGTCTTTTATTCCCCCCCCAACAAGTCCTTTGTGTACGCCCCTATTTATGCTTCTCAACAGGCCTTTTATATTCTCACTTTATATTCCCATGTTCAATAAGGTCACTTAATGCATGCACTCACTAAAAATGTGAGATTGTAATTGTATCTCATTTACATAAACAAAAACCTCTCCTTCCTTTTTGGGGTTCGGTGTAGTCAAAGTAGGTTATGTGTATGCAATATAAATATACGGGGTGCTTTTCCTCTTTTACATAGACAGTGCCTTTAAAGAAAACAGACAATAAGAAGATAATAGGCCATATATAACATAACCCCCCCATCAAAGCCAATATTTCAACAGCTCTTATTAACTTCTTCTTCAATTGGAATGACAGATACCATTGATTTTGCCTTGATGCGAAAATATATGGACTATTTCCTATTGCCCCACCTACCCATGTATTATGGAGCACTCTTTTAACGTATATATTAATACAAACACGAAGAAATAAACTTTTTTTTTCCTACTCCCAAGAGGAAATGACATGGAGTGATATACGTACTCTCCTGATTTATTGTGTAGTATATGTTACAAAATAAATGAGTCGTTTGATATATATGGTATTAAGGGATAATTCGAAGTAGGCACGTTATTGCATACAAAATAAGCACATACTTGCAAAGACGACAAAGTACTTGTATTAATTAATAAAACTGGTATTCCTCAATTATTTGTTATAAACTTGCTTTTAAAATAAAAAATGCTCAAGATATGGTAATTCAAACATGGCGCTCTTTGGCGGGAGTTTCTAAAAAATATTTCTTTGTCACACCTAATAAGTTCATAATTGCGGCCTTGGTGCAAAATATTGTATGAGTCAAGTTCTTTTCAATTCCCAATGTATATTATGTGAGTTGGTATAGACTTCCTGAGTTATATGGTATCACTATTTCTAGCTTTATCAATATGGTTATATAGATTAAAGCAGAACGCATGAAAAGGGAGTACGATGCCTCAGAGGTGAGTTCAACTCTCAGTGTTGGGTGTGTGGGATCGAATCCCGAGAAAGGAAGGACAATTTTGCTCAACCTCATGGATAAGAGCTAAGGTTGAGTGACTAATTTTAACGCTATGATGCTTATTTTTATCCACGTGGATGTAATTTTATCGAACCAAATAGGTATATATATATATATATATATATATATATATATTAGGAAGCGGCCAGCTTTCGTCAATAGGAGAGGAATTGTGTTCCATCGGACAACGTCAGGCCACACACATCGTTAGTAACTCGCCACAAACTTGGTTGGGAGGTTCTTATGCATTCACCTTATAGTCCGGACCTTGCATTACTACTGTTTCTGTCTATGGCGAATGATTTTGCTGGTGAAAAATTCGCCTCAAGAGAAGCTTGTCAAAATCGACAAAACGGTGCATATTTGACTTAAATCGGATAATTCTATCTATGCTAAATAAAACCTTCAATTTAATGCTAAAATAATGTATGTCTTTTTACTACACCTATTATATATATAATATATATATAAAATATGGTATATATACATGACCATATGGTCGTTAAAAAATACTTTTATAAAATAAAATTAGAATATTCAAAAATAATTTGCTAGTTTAATTACATTCACATGAAAGTTTATTTTGTTTTTATCACTTTGACGGTTTTTAACAGGAATATATGAATAAAGAGTCTCATATCTTTTATTTTATGTAAGATATTCATAAATATAATGTCCATGGATAAGCAATTGTATTTAATGTTTAAAGCATAATCCAAAACGATCATTCATTTCGAAAATACATTGCATTCCAATGATTTACATTGAGTTCATGCTGTTTTTAATTATCGGTTGAAATGAAGTGCTTAAAGGATCTACTATATAAGGAAGAAATAAGGTGACTTCTTTTGTAGCAGATGTCTAAAAAGACACGATAGTATTTATAATAAAGTTTTCTATATATATTGATAATAATAAAAAAACAGATCATTTAAATTATTGAAAAAATATCTGTAAAAGGGGTTGAAATATTATAAGGTAAAGAAAATTACTTTTAATTACTATGGACGACAATATTTCATTCCTTAATGCAACAAATATATAGCTTGATGAAAAAGTTTGTTACATAATGACACATCTCCGTTCAATTAATTTTACGTTTATAAGTCCAATTTGAAAATGATTAGATGAACTAATTGCTATTTTAATTCCTATTCATGTCCATGTGAATACTACAATTCCATTTCAATAGGCAAAAAAAAGTTCATAGTCATGTACATGAACAAAATGAAGGAATGATAACTATTTAAATTAAAGCGTTCTGTATTTTATGCCATGCAGCAATGCTGTGATATTGTTTATATACATTTAAAAAAGTATCATGGAGATGCACTGAATTTTAACAGCAAAAACAAATGGCGTCTATTGGCGGGAAAATTGGGGCTTATGTTATGTATATAGAATAAAAATATATTATATTGTAGCAGAGTCCTTCTCTCTGCTCCTTTATGTGCCTGAAATATAATGAATTATATTTAATAAAAACTTGAAAAGAATATTTCTATTTATAAAAAGAGGTATAAAGAAATACTCTTTCGAAATAAAGAAGAGTTTTAGACAAGATAACCAAAGGTGTTAGTCCTTTAATACCTTTGGTTACAATATTAAGAAGTCCGTTACTTCAAGTTCTAAAGATGAGTTTTAAAAAACCCATCACTGTTTCATTTTTTAGTTATAATACATATTTAAACAACTAAGTCCATACATACAATAAATCCAAACATAAAAGATATTCAAAATGTCCTCCATTGGCGGGAAAATTTAAAAAACATGTTATATAACTATACTACTTACATAGCTATTCATTTTGACGATAAATAAGAGCCATGATTCTCAGAGGGACCTATTCCATCATGTCTTCTATCCTTCTGGATCCTTTGCAATGGTAGTTAGCCGATCTAAATGGAAGTAATGCCTAACGTTTAATTTTACGAAGGAAAAAGTATTTCCCACCTCGTGTGTGTGTGTGTGTGTTTGTGTGTACTTGGGGGCTTTCACCACTCTCAAGACAAAAAAAATTCATACATACATATATAGTCGTGTTCAAAGAAACGAAGAAGTAAAAAAAGGAAATCTTCCTTTCTCTACACGACGAAAAAGCGGCTCTCCTTTTGCCTCGTTCCACCTCTTTTCTTCATTAGAGTCAAGAAAGAAGAATAAAAAATGAAGAAGGAGTGATAAAATAATACAATTAGTATGATGATCACCCAAAAATGTCTAGTCCTAATGATCCGTGCGTGATATAATAGCAATGATGTG
>CP045890.1:13473019-13484905 GCA_013387185.1 Caligus rogercresseyi
AAAAGGTCGGAAAAAAAAATTATGTAATTCTATTTATATTCTTATGTTCCCCCTTTCTGGTATGTAGATATGTATCATTCTATTAGTTGGTTTTTTAATTCCTTCAAATAAATTAAAATCTTGATTTTTAAAATTATTATATTTTTTAAAATTATTATTTCCTAATACTTAAAATAATGAATAATATTGATACATAACAACTTTTTCATGCAACAAAACTTAATCTAATTATCATCAATCTATATAATAATACCCTAGGAACGAACACAAAAACGCGACAATTTTGTATGTACAGCAAAACACTTGATTGATCAAGTTGAAATTTGGCACAGAGATGTGTTTCTATCTGGGATTATATTGGTCAAAATAATTGTCTTTATGGCCACAATTGGCTAGAAAGGACAGTTGAAAGTTGGATTTCCAGTTTTTGATAAACAAATGTCTTTTTTTTTCATTCAAATATTCAAAGAACTACTCTTTCTAAGAATTTTGATATATACATGTGGTATGTATCTTCAACAACTAAATTTTTAAGAGCGATCAAATTTTAAACACATATTTTTAAAAAGGACACTTTCTATTATGGCTGTTAAAAACATAAATCGTCATGTGTGACGGGTCCTCGCTAGTAAATTAATAATATCAATATTTATTTACGAATGTAAATCCTTCGAAATTCAGGGATGTATGATTACTTAGTATTATTATTTTTGCCCATATGGTTCGATAAAATTACATCCAGAGGATATAGTGAGCATTATAGAATTAAAATAGTTTTAGGACCTAGGATCTTAATAATGAGGTAGACAAGGAGAATATAAATATGGTTAGCAAAGAGGAGATGTTTGGTATGCTCGTGTTCAAAGGAAATTTTTGAAAGAAAATACCATATCCAAGTCAATTTGCAACGATATTGATAACAAATTGGCTAAAATTAATGCAGAGGGATGTCTTAATTGATCGAAACTTATATAAGACTCTTATATCTGAAACCATCGAGTTCTATCCGAATGCTACAACAGAAAAAACATTATTTATTAGTGCATGATTTAGAAAATATTTCTCAACTTGTTATCTCAATTGAAAATATTTCATTAAAATATTGTTTTGTTGCATGAAAAAGTTGTTATGTTATCAATTTATTACATTATTTAAGTGTTTAGGAAATAATAATTTCAAAAAATATAAATAATTTTAAAATCAAGATTTTAATTTATTTGAAGGAATTTAAAACCACAATAATAGAATTATACATATCTACTACCAGAAAGGGGGAAATAAGAATATAAATATAATACAGATCCTAGATAGTAATATACGAGGTAACAAAGCATCACAAATTACATTCCGGAAGGTTGTTTCATGTCAGCTGTTTTTTTAGGAATAGATTTTTATAGTACATAAGTTTAAAAAGAGGAAGAAAGAGTTGAAGGCCTGTTTGAAAGGATCAAGTGAGTAGATATTTGTATTTTTAATAAGTAAATAGTAATATTCAATTCAATTGCAGACTATCTACATCCTTTTAATTCCTAAGCGTCTTCAAATTATAAAAATGTATATATATACATAGTTTGTAATTAATTTAATGTTGTTTTTATATTATTTGTTTGTTTTTTGGTTAAGATGTTTATTTATTAGCTAAAATCCATACAGTGTAAAAATATAAGATACACTAGAAAAGTAGGAGATTAAAAAACACAATCTTAAGACAGTTATGTTAAAAACAAACATAAATGATCATTGCCAATTCAAAATTACTGTTAATTATTTGTTTTATATAGATATAAATATTCAGTAGCCCTGAAGGCTAGAGTTATATGAACTCCGAAACAAATCGTATAAAAACAAACGTAATAGGGTGTGTGCTATCAAACCACATATTGACTCTTCATATCAACAGCTGCCAATGAAGTGATGCTTATTTCAGTATACAAACTGCTTGATATATTTCCCTTTCCTCCTTTTTCTTCATCAATCACATCCTAGAAAAAAGGTCCCAGTTTCTTATAGTTAGTCATAGTAGCTTTTATTTGCTCATGTTAGGGACTAACACATGCTGTGGGGAACGCTTTACATCGTATTGGTGTATACTAGTGTAATATGTTAGTTCTTTCTTTGTTCGCTCAAATGTCAACACTGGCTCATGTTGTATATATAAACATCGATCCATGTTGCGTACGGCTTGAGGGAAAAGAGTAGACTCCTCATTTTAACAAAGTAATTGCTCATTTGAGAGTGGGATATAGAATACAAACAGTGGAGCATGATAGGTAGGGGGCTCTTATTTACTCCAGGGGGATATCATTTAAGACCTTAGAAATAACATCTTCCTTATTACATTTGATAGGTTATTATACTTTTTCCTATTGTTTTGTTTTTATATAACGCTGGATCTTTCGGATTCATGCAAACAACAATTTTGGAACCTAAAAACATTCAGAAGATATGTTTTCCAACATGTTCTTTGCACAGAACAGATATATTTAATTCATACCATTAAAGCTTTTTTTGTAGTCAAAAGCAATTGGTATATAGAAGCGTAGGTTGTTTTTTAAGAATATCAATATAACATATTTTTTTATTATTAAAACAATGATGGAAAAATGTGCTATGAGTTGTGAATTTTTGATTTTATAAATATGTATAGGGTATAATTTATATTACAGCAATGTTATATTTATATATGTAATTACATAGAGTTACGCGACATAAATTAAATTATATATATATCAATATGGTGGATGGATGATGTGTATTTCCAGATGTAAAGGTAGTTCACGTACGTTTTCTTTTATATCTGAGGTAAACCATTGGATATCAGTCATCTTTCTAAGCATTGTATCTATATATAACTTTAAAATGTGGGCAATTAATTTATTGTGTACATGAGAATAAAATGAAAGTCTATAAGCAAGCCCACTAATCAATACAAATATATATATTATTTAGATCGGAAACGAATGACGCAATCGAGATAGTGAGTAATGCGATGACAAAAACGTGAGTTAATACTTGACTTTTGTTAATATATAGGTAGTAGACATTTCTTTGTATTTTGCGAAAATTTTGTATATGTTGTAAAATACGTAGACCCTCATTAATTATATTAGAGCTTTGAGAAACTAATTATTTTTTTCTCATGGGTCCAATATATGTCCTATAAGACTCCTTAAATATCACTCCATCACCGAAAATATTGAGAAAATTAGCATCTGCTAGTACTCATAAATTTTATAGATGCCTCAGTTACTAGCTTCACAGCTTTTTCCACTGATTAATCTGTGACGGATCTGTAACGGAGGCGTCCGTAAAAGTACATGCATATTTAACCAACGTTTGGATTTATATTATCAACTATGGAGTCAAGAAACAACTACCTACATCTAAGACGAAGAAATAATATATGATTTATTTTCTATAACAAATTTTTAAGGACCAAATTTAAGGCATAGAAAAAATGTGAAAAAATAAACGTACTTAAATAATTTAACTTAAAAAATCAACATATTATTTTATATCCTTCTTTTCTATTCTCAGCATTTATGTTCATCTATTGGCGCTGAATATTATTTTTTGTTACGTTGATATCTTAATTTGGTTTCTATAATACCCCCTTAATGTTATAATATATATGTATATTTATATTTAGAGGAATAACAAAGACAAATATTATTTGCTCCATCCTAACTTTTTAGGTTACAATAATAACGAAGTGTGTTCCTCATAGAATGGAACCTGTCTACAATGTATTATGATATAATATAATAATATATATAATATATATATTATATATAGCATATATATATTAATATTATATATATAATATATATTGTATTATAACGCAATGCTTTAATGTATCAGAAATTGTATTATAACCAATGTAAGGATATAAGTATTGAATGAATAAATAACTAAATTCACATCATTGCTATTATATCACGCACTGATCATTAGAAGAGACAGTTTTTGGGTGATCATCATACTATTGTATTATTTTATCACTCTCCGTCTTCATTTTTATACTTCTTCTTGACTCTAATGAAGAAAAGAGGTGGAACGAGGCAAAGGAGAGCCGCTTTTTCGTCGTGTAGAGAAAAGGAAGATTTCCTTTTTTTTACTTCTTCGTTTCTTTGAACACGACTATATTGTATGTATGAATTTTGTCTTGAGAGTGGTGAAAGCCCCCAAGTACACACAAACACACACACACACGAGGTGGGAAATACTTTTTCCTTCGTAAAATTAAACGTTAGGCATTACTTCCATTTAGATCGGCTAACTACCATTGCAAAGGATCCAGAAGGATAGAAGACATGATGGAATAGTCCCTCTGAGGAATCATGGCTCTTATTTATCGTCAAAAATGAATAGCTATGTAAGTAGTATAGTTATATAACAGTTTTTTAAATTTTCCCCGCCAATGGAGGACATTTTGAATATCTTTTATGTTTGGATTTATTGTATGTATGGACTTAGTGTTAAATATGTATTATAACTAAAAAATGAAACAGTGATGGGTTTTTTAAACTCATCTTTAGAACTTGAAGTAACGGACTTCTTAATATTGTAACCAGAGGTATTAAAGGACTAACACCTTGGGTTATCTTGTCTAAACTCTTCTTTATTTCGAAAGAGGTATTTCTTTTATACCTCTTTTATAAGATAAAAATATTCTTTTCAAGTTTTTATTAAATATAATTCATTATATTTCAGGCACATAAAGGAGCAGAGAGAAGGACTCTGCTACAATATAATATATTTTTATTCTATATACATAACATAAGCCCCAATTTTCCCGCCAATAGACGCCATTTGTTTTTGCTGTTAAAATTCAGTGCATCTCCATGATACTTTTAAATGTATATAAACAATATCACAGCATTGCTGCATGGCATAAAAATACAGAACGCTTTAATTTAAATTAGTTATCATTCCTTCATTTTGTTCATGTACATGACTATGAACTTTTTTTTGCCTATTTGAAATGGAATGTAGTATTCACATGGACATGAATAGGAATTAAAATATAGCAATTAGTTCATCTAATCATTTTCAAATTGGACTTATAAACGTAAAATAATTGAACGGAGATGTGTCATTATGTAACAAACTTTTTATCAGCTATATATTTGTTGCATTAGGAATGAAATATGCCGTCCATAGTAATTAAAAGTAATTTCTTTACCTTATAATATTTCAACCCTTTTTACAGATATTTTTTCAATAATTTTAAATGATCTGTTTCTTTATTATTATCAATATATATAGAAAATTATTATAGGTATGTTTTCATTATTGTCCAATAACTAGTACTATTATAAATTTTTAGTTGTTAGTGCAAGGATTACATTTTTCATCTTCTGACCTTAACGATAGCTTACTTAATTTCAAGTTAGCCTACTTTATAGATCGATCTAGTCTTCCTCTATTTCTAGAATCCCGTTATTATCTAAAATTAGCTCATGAAACTATCATTTACTCTATTATAAATACTATCGTGTCTTTTTAGACATCTGCTACAAAAGAAGTCACCTTATTTTCTTCCTTATATTAGTAGATCCTTTAAAGCACTTCATTTCAAACCGATAATTAAAAACAGATGAACTTAATGTAAATCATTGGAATGCAATGTATTTTCGAAATGAATGATCGTTTGGATTATGCTTTAAACATTAATACAATTGCTTATCCAATGGACATTATATTTATGAATATCTTACATACAATAAAAGATATGAGACTCTTTATTCCATATATTCCTGTTAAAAACCGTCAAAGTGATAAAACAAAATAAACTTTCATGAATGTAATTAAACTAGCAAATTATTTTTGAATATTCTAAATTTTATTTTATAAAAGTATATTTTTAAACGATATGGTCATGGTATATATACCATATTTATATATATATATATATATTATATATATATATATAGGTGTAGTAAAAAGACATACATTATTTTAGCATTAAATTGAAGGGTTTTATTTAGCATAGATAGAATTATCCGATTTAAGTCAAATATGCACCGTTTTGTCGATTTTGACAGCTTCTCTTGAGGCGAATTTTTCACCAGCAAAATCATTCGCCATAGACAGAAACAGGTAGTAATGCAGGTCCGGACTACATATAAGGTGAATGCATAAGAACCTCCCAACCAAGTTTGTGGCGAGTTACTAACGATGTGTGTGGCCTGACGTTGTCCTGATGAACACAATTCCTCTCCTATTGACGAAAGCTGGCCGCTTCCTATATATATATATGTTATATATATATACCTATTTGGTTCGATAAAATTACATCCACGTGGATAAAAATAAGCATCATAGCGTTAAATTAGTCACTCAACCTTAGCTCTTATCCATGAGGTTGAGCAAATTGTCCTTCCTTTCTCGGGATTCGATCCACACACCCAACACTGAGAGTTGAACTCACCTCTGAGGCATCGTACTCCCTTTTCATGCGTTCTGCTTTAATCTATATAACATATTGATAAAGCTAGAAATAGTGATACCATATAACTCAGGAAGTCTATACCAACTCACATAATATACATTGTGAATTGAAAAGAACTTGACTCATACAATATTTTTGCACCAAGGCCGCAATTATGAACTTATTAGGTGTGACAAAGAAATATTTTTTAGAAACTCCCGCCAAAGAGCGCCATGTTTGAATTACCATATCTTGAGCATTTTTTATTTTAAAAGCAAGTTTATAACAAATAATTGAGGAAAACCAGTTTTATTAATTAATACAAGTACTTTGTCGTCTTTGCAAGTATGTGCTTATTTTGTATGCAATAACGTGCCTACCTCGAATTATCCCTTAATACCATTTATATCAAACGACTCATTTATTTGTAACATATACTACACAATAAATCAGGAGAGTACGTATATCACTCCATGTCATTTCCACTCTTGGGAGTAGGAAGAAAAAAGTTTATTTTCTTCGTGTTTGTATTAATATATACGTTAAAAGAGTTGCTCCATATACATGGGTAGGAGGGCAATAGGAAATAGTCCATATATATTTTCGCATCAAGGCAAAATCAATGGTATCTGTCATTCCCAATTGAAGAAGAAGTTCCATAATACGAGCTGTTGAAATATTGGCTTTGATGGGGGGTTATGTTATATATATATAGGCCTATTTATCTTCGTTATTGTCTGTTTTCTTTTAAAGGCACTGTCTATGTAAAGAGGAAAAGCACCCGGTATATTTATATGCATAATATATATGAAACCTACTTTGACTACACCGAACCCCAAAAGGAAGGAGAGGGTTTTTTTATGTAAATGAGATACAATTACAATCTCACATTTTTAGTGAGTGCATGCATTAAGTGACCTTATTTTGAACATGGGAATATAAAGTGAGAATATAAAAGCCTGTTGAGAAGCATAAATAGGGTCGTACACAAAGGACTTGTTGGGGGAGGGAATAAAAGACGAACCCCAAAGAGTGCCTCCTTTATTTGCATACCAACGAAACATTACTGTCTTAAGTAATGTTTACAATATAATATATTCTGATAATTACCTCCGCCGAAGGAGGTATTGTTTTTCACTGTGGTTGTTGGTTTGTTTTGTCAGCAGGATAACTCAAAAGTACTGAACGGATTCAAATGAAACTTTGTGGATTTAGTTGGAAATTCCAAAAGAAACAAGTGATTAAATTTTGGCATCTCTAAGTGCTTTTTTAAATGCAAAATGAGCAAAATACTAATATAATATTACCTCCGCCGAAGGAGGTATTGTTTTTTCACTGGTTGTTTGTTGGTTTGTTGGTTTGTTTGTCAGCCGGATAACTCAAAAAGTACTGACGATTCAAATGAAACTTGTATAGTTGTTGGAAATGCCAAAAGGAACGAAGTGATTAAATTTTGGCATCTCTAAGTGCTTTTTAATATGCAAAATGAGCAAAATAACTAATAATAAAATGAAATGGGGTTCTCATTCAGGGAGTAGGAACGAACAAACGCTAAAAAAATATCCATTGACGTATTATTGTTCATATATCACACTCAGGACTATATTAACCCAGTGACCCAGAAACAATGATTATAGATAGAAAATCGGGCGTGTAAAGGGAGAATGTTTGAATGGGAATGTTGTGGGGATCGGCGGAAGTACACACTCTCCGAGTGTAATATGCATCTGTTAAATTTCAAACATTCTCCCTTTCACACGCCCGATTTCTATCTCTAATCATTGTTACACTCTCTGTTAGCTCATTTGCATTTAAAAAAGCACTCAGAGACGGGAAGACGGAAGAAGTTTAAGCTACGTCCCTGGGTTAACACAGTCTGACTGATATGAACCATAAGACGTCAATGAATATTTTTTTAGCGTTGTTCTTTCCTACTCCCTGAATAGAGACCCCATTTCATTACTTATTATGTTAGTAGTTGGCTCCTGTTTGCATATTAAAAAAGCACTTAGAGATGCCAAAAGTTAATGCATTGTTTCTTTTTGGCATTTCCAACCAACTCCACCAAAAATATTCAATTGGATACTTTTACCAGAACATATTCCTCAAGTTTGCGAGGAAATAGTTTTTGAAGATTAAGAAAATTATCCTCCTTCTCTCTCCTCTCCTCTCTGTATACTATATATATTATATATCTATATATACTATATATTATATAATATTATATATATATATATATATATATTATATATATATATGTATATATATATATATTATAAGGAATATATAGATATATAGTATATCTACATAAGGGTGGTAGATCAATCCGGTTTTTTTTCCTCTCAACTTTAAATACACATAAATCGTTAATTTCAGCTAAATTTTCTTATTTAGACATTAAATGCTCGTACAGATTTGTAGATTCTGGTATTCAATCCATCCCTCTGTTTGCGTCGTTACACGCTGGATCCTGGCTCGGAAAGAGGAGCAGACCTTGGCCACCAGGGCCCTATTTAACTTCCTGGCCTGCTTCATTATGGAGTTGATTAGGGCGCATTGGGGTTTTGAGCCAGTTGGTGTGTCTTGGGGGACAAAAGTCGTAATGTGTTTCGTTCAAGGTAGACCTCAGTGCTACCCTCAGCCCCTTCTCGAAGATGTGTGTAGCATAACGTCACCATCACTGGAGATGACACCATGACTGTGCTAGGAACTTCATCTTCATACTTTGGCACATCACTGGACAGTTAGCAACTCACACTCTGGTTCTGTTTGTTCAACTCTGGTCCTGGCAAAAATATTCTAATCAGAGAAGAACCAGAGCATGTTGCTTTCCTTTGGGTGCTTGAGCTGTTCAGCAGCTTCCAGACTTGTACAGCCGCATGTTCTTGTTCTTCTGCGTCAACAGCTGGCCAACCTTGAGTTTGTAGCTGTGACAACGCAAATCCTCATTCACAAAGGCCAACAAAGTTAGGTGTGAGAAACTGTCCAGCTCCTTGGCGACATCCCTGATGGACCTGATGGGGTCCATGCTCGAAGATGTCTGACACCCTCCTGATGAATTCGGGGTCCTGGCCTTGCGTGCGCTGCTGGAGATGCCAAATTTAATCACTTGTTTCTTTTGGCATTTTCAACAACTCCACAAATTCATTCGAATCTGTTCAGTACTTTTTGAGTTATTCTGTGCAACCAAAATAACAAACCAAATGCCACAAAACAAGCAAAGAAACTGAAAAACTAGAGGCAATACCTCAAGAGTGAACCTCTGACGATCCCACCTAATGAATCAGAACAGAATTACAATCCATCATAGATGTCTACATAAGTAGGTGTGTTTGGTGAATATGAGTGAGGAGAGAGCAAAGAAAATATATAAAAGAAATATATACACTCAGAGAGTGTGTACCTCCGCCGATCCCCACAACATTCTATTCAAACATTCTCCTTTCACACGCCCGATTTTCTATCTCTAATCATTGTTTCCTCTCTGTTTAGCTCATTTTGCATATTAAAAAAGCACTCAGAGATGGGAAGACGGAAGAAGTTTAAGCTACGTCACTGGGTTAACATAGTCCTGAGCTGATATATGAACAATAATACGTCAATGAATATTTTTTTAGCGTTTGGTTCTTTCCTACTCCCTGAATAGAGACCCCATTTCATTTATTATTTTAGTAGTAGTTTGCTCATTTTGCATATAAAAAAGCACTTAGATATGCCAAAATTTAATCACTTGTTACTTTTGGCATTTCCAACAACTCCACAAAGTTTCATTCGAATCCGTTCAGTACTTTTTGAGTTATCCTGCTGACTAACAACCAACAAACAAACGCCAGTGAAACAATACCTCCTTCGGCGGAGGTAACTAGAGGCCTATATACACTCAGAGAGTGTCTACCTCCGCCGATCCCCACAACATTCCCATTCAAACATTCTCCTTTCACACGCCCGATTTTCTATCTCTAATCATTGTTTCCTCTCTGTTAGCTCATTTTGCATATTAAAAAGCACTGAGAGACGAGAATAGGAAGAAGTTTAAGCTACGTCACTGGGTTAACATAGTAGGGCTGATATATGAACAATAATACGTCAATGAATATTTTTTTAGCGTTTGTTATTTCCTACTCCCTGAATAGAGACCCCATTTCATTTAGTATTTTGCTCATTTTGCATATTAAAAAAAACACTTAGAGATGCCAAAATTTAATCACTTGTTTCTTTGGCATTTCCAACAACTCCACAAAGTTTCATTTCGAATCCGTTCAGTACTTTTTGAGTTATCTTGCTGACAAACAAATAAACAACCAACAAACGCCAGTGAAAACAATACTCCTTCGGCGGAGGTATAAAACAACACAATGACACTCTTTTAACATTTCAGGTATTGACTTTATCCATTTTAATATTTTTTTATCACACAATAAATAGATACATAAAACATCCTTTCACTCATAGTTATTATTATGGTTTTGTGTTTATCCCATACAGAGGGACGAAAGAACATCTTACTGAATTGCCACAACCAGTGCGTCACCCAGGCCCGGCAGCAGGCCCAGACTTTTGGGGGGCCCTACAGTTGTTATGGGGGGTCACAGTTGGCACATTCATAAAAAATCGGGCCCACGTCACTCGGTGGGCTGGGCCGGCCCCCCTCAGGCCCTCCCATCCACCGGCCTTGCGTCAACCTCTTTACTCCCCATTAAAAACTGAAAATCTTCTATCTGGTGTAGTTACACACTATATATATATGTAGAAAATAAAAGACTTCCCAAATAAGTCAGCCTATACTCATCCTGTTGCTTATAATACAGGATGAGCTCGAGAAACTACTTATTTTAAAGGTCTACATATAAAACCATGAGTTCATTTTTATATATTTTATTATATTCGAGCATACATATCATACATGCTATCTTGAAAATGACATTGTATAATGGCGATCACCATTCTTATACACTGATTAATTAGATTTTCCACTCTTTTCCAGCATGTCAACCATCGTTGGCAAAGTGCGTCGCGATTGTTGTTCCTGATAAAATTTGGATTTCTTATTCTCAAATAAAATATCACTGAAGTAGTTTTGTTTTTATAACCCTCAAATAAGTAATTTCTCTGGCACCAGACTTGTTGACGTTTGCGAAAATTGCGTTCGTTTGTTGTTCACCAAAAGTCGTCGTTCATCGTTAATTTTAAATTGAATCGTTCGTTTGTCGTTCGTCATGCTGAAAAAAATGACGCGTTTTTTTAGAAAGGAAATTTTTACTCGCAATTCTGAAAAAAGTGATGAGGTTTTTTAGAAAGGAAATTTGCCCATAAAAAGAAAAAAAATTTTTTTTTCGCCGCCAAAATTTACGACGAACGATAAGATTTTGTTGTCGTTCGTCGTTCTTGTTAGTGAACGACAAATGATTGCAAATGACTACAAATCACAAGTCTGTCTGGCACACTTTATTATT
>CP045890.1:13485005-13513709 GCA_013387185.1 Caligus rogercresseyi
AGCCATAGAAGACTCTAACATGGAAGGGGAGGCTTTGGTGTGCGAGTAACAGTTAACCCCTTCTCAAAAAGTACAACATATAGTTTGTATCTTCTATGATTTCGGTGGTGATTGGAACACGTGTTGGATTTTTCTCATGAAAAATGCCCAAAAAGTGTAGTGTCCAGGATGCAATCGAGGATACGGAAAATACCGAAGAAGGAACACTCTCTTCACTATTTTCCGTCGAAGGAAAAGGAGCCCAAGCTCTTTGATAAGTGGAAGAATGTGCTCCCTTGGGCTACTAAATCATAGGCAACTTCTTCTTCTCATCAATTATGTTCGAGGCACTTCAGGGAGGAGGACTTTCTTCCGGTAAATGGTTCGACTCTAGGAAAGGATTCAAGCGGACGCAAAAAGTAATACCGGAAGCTACGAAGAAATGCTGTCCCATCTCTGTTCCAGACGTTCCCAAAGACATTTTGGTATAAAGACAGAGCTTAGGACATCGAGGACTTCTGCAGCTTCAAGAGCGAAGGCCTACAACAAAAATCGATGAATTATTCTCTAATCGGAATCATAAACTACATTAAACAATTAATTATTATGCTTTATACATGTTTAAAGATTACCTATTTATTGTTAAACATTACGTGTAAAAATATGTATAGTAACCTTCCATTCCTTGAAGATTTGTTCTACTATCTTATGCTAATTTATAAGCTTGATTAAGGTCTTCTCATATTTATCATGAGGTAGGTTGCGTGGAGGTGTATTTTTTTCCCTTCATTGGTTAAATGGCTCTACCGTATTTTAACTACCTTGAGTATATCTTAGTTATTTACAATTACTATGTTACTAAAAAGGTAAACCTATTCCAATTTCTTACTTAAAATATTTATTTATGGTTTTCTCAGTCTTCTTTCACTTCATTCTTTTCTGTTTCGAGAAGGGTAACTTTACTCGCACGCGAAAGCCTCCCCTTCCATGTTAGAGTCTTCTATGAACCAGCTATGTCTCAGAAAATAATTTCAGATTTTTTTTAACTATCTGGGCTATATGTGTACAACTACACAATCATACAGTTGTAACCTATCAACTCAAGATCCCTTGATGAAATCTTAGAAAATAACTTAGGACCTATATGAGATAACAAGAGATCTTGAGTTGATAGGTTACAAACTGTATGATTGTCTACTTGTACATAGATAGCCCAGATATAGGTCTAAGACACGAATTTTGCAAAATTATGCACGTTAAATTTATAGAGATTCCAATTCTAAATAAATGTGACTTCGTGCTAATCAGTGAAGTCATATTGTTAATAGCTAGAAAACATAGTTAACTTTATAAGTGGACAAGTGGATCCATAAGTGGATAGAGATAAGAAATATTACTAACGGGGTAAATGCCCGGGGATGATTGGCACGGGGGGTGCTGGGGGTGGTTGTCCTGTTACGGTTTCAAACATGTGTTCATTCAAAGAGGTCAGAGAGAGAACAGGGGCGGAAAAGGAAAGTGAAAGTAAAAAGGAATGACAACAACAACACATGACGTATGATGATATTGCAAATTATATACATACATAACAGTATGTTTAAACATTGCGTATTTTATACAATAATTTGGTAATTTTGAGCTAAAATTGATAACAACAAGAAACATTTCTTTAAAATTGCAAAAACAAATTTATTTTTTGACATTATTTACTCAATTTATATGAGAAATAGTATTTGAACAATACTTAGTGTATTACACTGAAATACTTGCCTACTTATGTATTTGGCCATTTGTTCCATGAGTTATTATGTCCCTTTTCTACTTTGGTCCGTTTTTTGTTGGGTCATTTATTGCTAGGCGGGCATATCTTCCTAATATCGTCAGAATAAGCTTTGGAAGCAGTCATAATGCAAATATGAAATCCTTCATATGCAAGATCCACTTCAATCCAAAAGATTTCCAAAAATACATTCTAAGCAAAGATGTGGAAGAAAACTAACGGTTCAGTTTTTGTCTTGTGCCTTCTTTTTTTCTATGGTCCAAAGTTAATCAAGAAGACTTGGCTCGTAAAAAGAGAGGAAACAAACTTTTAAGTTTGATAAATATCTTTCAAGAAGTATAGTTTCTAATTTATCACTTGCTTATGGAGAAGTGAAAATTATCGAAAAATCGGAATAGCAGTCAAAAGAGGATGTAATAATAACATATGGTTCAATATCTTTTGCTAATCAAAATGTTAAAGTAAATTTATTCATTTTCAAGTACTACGGTTTTTAATGGTATCAAAAGCAGATTCATTTAAAGTTAATCATAGTTAAGACATATCAAGTTCCACAATGAGTAATCGAGTTTACTAAGTCATCGAGGGAAGGGCAGATTTTATATTTTTTGTTATATATATATTATACTTTTTGTAATAATTATTAAAAAAACATTAACAAACAATGAAAGACTGTGTTTTATTTGTTTAAGTGTCCAAACAGAATATTTGGGATTCATACATGATAATTGTTTATATTATCATAACTTTTAACCTATTTATGTAGTAATAAATTGATTTGTTACGGTTTTTATTTGAAATGTCACCTATCGAATTCTATAGAAGCTCCTTATTTACTTGGATGCCTATTTGGCAATGATCCCGTTGACGTTCCACTTTAAATCTTTTGGGCTTATAGAAGCCATAAATCGGGCTACCTTCCAAAGAACTTGGGCAAATAACATTTGCCGCCTCACAGAGGCGCTATTTTAAAGTACGCGCCGAAGCTCCTTTTTGAGGGTTTGATTGCACCATAAAAAACTGTCTATGTTGATTATTTTGATATACAGAAAACAAAACCCAACCCCTATGAAGAGAGGTATCAGCTTTTTGAGCATTAGATGGGCACCAAAATGGCCCCTGTGAGTCTCAGCTTGATGAAATTTTGCACTATGAGTTTACATAAATTGAACCCTAAATTATTAAAATCTGCGAACCGTAACGTGTATCTAGTTGACACGGAATACCCAGTGGCTTCATTAAATTAATAATATATGATTTCAGAGTAGTTCATACAAAGGATTTATGAATGACATGGATGTAGGACCGTGAGAAGATACAATTATAATATCTACAGATGAATTTTCTATCTAATTGTGTTCACTCCTCAACAGCCTGGAGTGAAGTGATACGTTGTAGCTTAATGCCAACTGATTTTTTATAATTCTCTCTCCTTTACTTCAACACGTTTTTAAAAAATCCATCTTTTCCTTAATGAAATCGCAGTTTGATCAATTGTGTTTGAAAAGAACGCTGAAGTCTTCTCAACTCGTTAATATTCTTGCATCGTTTATTTATTCTTTTTCTCAGCCTTGTGGCGTGGTTCTCCCTTCACCTCTTCTTGAACTGAGGGTAAATCGCCACCACCTTTTCCTATTATGGCCAAGGGCTCCACTCGAACTTGGCGATCCAGCCGAAGTCACCGATGCCGTAAGTCCTCCACCGAGTCCCCCCGAGCCCGCTTCCGCCCTTACTCTACCACGGAGTACCTCTATCTCATCCGCAATCGTGACGTTCTCTTCATGCCCGTGGACAGCAAGCACAACCTTCCCCAATTCAGCTTCGACTCCTCCGAGCCCGTTTCCGTCATCACGAGCGTCCACCACGAAGGACGCCCCTACCAACTCCGCATCTCCTACCTCCTGGACCACCTCCGAAAGTCCCGCTCTTATCCCGCATTCCTGGAGAAGAGCTCCCTCCAGGACAAGAGAGGATTCGTACTTGTTCTCCGACATCTCCACTTCAGACTCAGATCCCTGGAGATATTCATTCAAGACAAGGTTCTTGTGGAGCAAGTCATTGGGAACATGAGTCTGGAGCCCTCGGCCTTGATTGATTTGAGCGATGAGGCCCTCACACAAGAGCATTTCTCTATCACAAGACAACAAATAAAGAAAGAGCCGCAATGCCATCTCTTTGAAGAGGAGGAGAAGCGTTATGATAACGATGACGATGATGATACCGAAGTGATGGAGTCGGCACTCAAGGATGAATACAACACATTTGACTTCTTAACACTCATGAATGGATCCATGGAGAATGTTCCCGAGCCCAGTACGAACAACAAGTCAACTCACTCACCCAAAACCGAATCAAGTTTCGAAAAGCCGCACAGCTTCGTCTTCAGGGCGGTGGAGAACTCCTCTTTGAGTTTTTTCGTTGGAGGGACACCTTTTCAAGATAAAATCCTTGCTCTCGAGTCTTCTTCCTTGACCATCAAGTTCGAAGAGATCGCCCTGCCTCAAGGCTCTTTGGATATTCTTCTGGACGTCTTTAGGGAGCTCATGAGTCTGTCCTCGAATGCTGCCCCACTTCCCGTCAAAGTGGACATCCACTTCAAGGAGACGATGTGGAAGGTGCTCCATGTTCATCTCCCCACATTGGCATCCCTGAGTGTGTTCGAATAGGGGACTTGGTGGACGTTCAAGTCTCTGACAAGGATGCACAGATCCTCCTTCAATTCTCGGATGGAATTTCGGAGACGATTTGGCTCAATAGTGAGGATGCCATTGATGTGATTTCCCCGAGGGTCCAAACGTTGTTGAGTGTGGCCTAGCTATCTACGGAAATACGAGAAGTGGCCTCTCCGGGCCGGCATCGTTCGAGGTCATGATGGGAGGTGGAAATCCATTTACTTCAGCCCTGAATCTAAATCTCTGCTAGATGTGAGAGAAAATGCATTGAAGATCCTTAGAAAGAGTGTTAGGTTGAGTTTATTTTATGAGGAATATATTCTTGTCCTGAGGAGGATGAAGTGTCCCAAGAAGATGAAGGGAGATACCTCTCTGCTTCCCATTCTCTCAGAGTTCCTTCATTTCATCAACATTCCACCCGTGGCTCATGAAGAAATGCTTAATAGTTTTTTCCTCAGCCGCAATGAGGCTTAAAATGATAATACGAAAAATGAAAGAAACAACTTTTTCGTAACTTTATTATTATAAATACTTATTTATATTGTATAGTGTACGTGTTAAAATATAGAATATATTATGTAAATATTTATAGATTTTCATTGATTTTTTATTACATTAAAAAAAATATCACTTTAAACGTTATAATGCTCTTTCAACTTTCCTAGTAGTCCATCACAGGACTTCTTAGCGTCTCCCAGAAGCATGGCTGTGTTATCGTTGAAGAATATGGGGTTGTCCACAGCGGCATAGCCGACTCCTAGGGATCTCTTCATGACAACGACCTAGAATAGGACAAATTTTAGAAATGAGATATTTGCAATAAATTACATATTATAAAAAATTGAACTCTCCGTCAAATCAATAACACTATATTTAGTCATGTAAGGTATAAATGCAACCCGTTTCAAATAATATGGCGTGTATATTGACACTTATTTAATTCTATATCATTTAATTATTTTTATCGAAAACTTTGAATTCGGTTTATCAAGATCTGTCAATACTATTCTCCCTCATGAAACAAGACTATTTCTGCAAATAATATGTTTAGGTAACGAATAGGACTCATGTGATCTCCAATTTCACACTTTAGTTGAGCCAAAAGTTACTACATTATATGTTAGTTAAACCAACCATTCTTTTAGAGATAGATCAATCTTTTATTTGTATACTTGCATTTAATACTCCTAAAATCGTGAGAAGAAGAAAAAATGACATGCAGACTGGACAGTAATTATAATACTTCGGGACAAAAACAGTTGCGAAGGGAATAAAAAAAACTGATGTTTTTTATGCTTTTTGTTGTTGAATTGAGTTGTATCCATTAGGATATAAATATATGTTATAAAAATATAATACAAGACCTACTTTATGTAGATAATTAATATCCCATACACAAATGTATTCATCCCTAAACTGAGATATTTCATATGAAGTTTATTAAAAAAACTTTCGGGAAATGAGCTACTACGGATATTTTGATACTTATACACCATATTTGCACTAAGGTTATCGATGTAAAAATATTATGTGACCTCACGCCATAGGAAAAATGATAAATTACCTGTCCACTTTTCCAGACATGAAGAACGGGCATGCCTGCTATGATAGACTCTGGATCCTCAAGAGCTGCAGAGTTGACCGTATCGTTGGCCCCGATCACGAGGACTAGGTCCGTCTCCTGGAAGTCATCATTGATTTCCTCCATTTCTAGGACGATGTCATAGGGAACGCCGGCTTCTGCCAAGAGGACATTGAGTTGCCCCGGCATTCTTCCGGCGACTGGATGTATACCGAATCGAACGTTTTTCCCCTGAGATCTTAGGACTTGAACCAGCTCCGCAACGGGATATTGTCCCTTGGCAACGGCAAGGCCATAGCCAGGAACGATGATGATGTTCTTCGCATCACTCATTGACTTCACCGTGTCATCGATGCTCCACTCCGTATGAGACCCAGTGAGCGCGAGGGATTGACCACTACTCTTTGACTTGGCTGAAGTACCAAATCCTCCCAGTATTACGTTGGGCAACTTCGGTTCATGGCCTATGATGCATTAAAATAACTCTTTTATTATCACAATTCCGTGGAAACAAATAATATGTTATGATAATTATAATATATATCATTCAAAATTATGTGAAATTCAGTAATTAACAATTGGTACATACTTTAATTCAAAACATTTATTTTCTTCAAAATATAAATCTGTAAAATGGATGGGACATCTCCTACTTCTTGAGAAAATTGTCGTAAATTTATCAATCAAGGTATCCCAACTAAATTTGCATCGCTATATGTTAAAATATAATCACAGAAAAGTAATGTTTCACCTTATTATTATATATATATATATGTATGTATATATATATATATATATATAAACCAGTGGAGAGTTCTCCTTTTGATAAAATATGATGCTAAAACATAAACTTAATTAATGACTACAATTTTTGTCTATAGATTTCTATGTAATTAATTTGTTTGAATATAAATTATAATTATTCAATCGAACCGTATTATATTATTACTTACGACACACATAATATAGGACAAAATAGCCCCGGATGATCCGATGAGTGCTCCAACAATGGTCATGAGGCTATTATTCAGCATAAACCCCTCAGCACAGAGCGCCCAACCTGAATAGGAATTCAAAACCGTAATAACCACGGGCATGTCTGCACCCCAATGGCCATCGTCAGTGTCACTCCCATCACAGAACTAAGAGCTGATGTGGCTCCCAGCATGGCCAAACCCGTTCCGAAGGAAGGGTCGCTCAAAAAGAGTCCCATGGCCCCAGCATTACCCAAAAGCAGAGCAGCGTTCATGGCGTGTCGACCCGGTAAGAGAAGAGGAGTGGAGCTTAAGAGACCTTGTAGCTTTCCATACGCTACTAGAGATCCAGAGAAAGTAACGCCTCCAATGAGAGTCCCCAGGAAAAGCGAGGACTTGATCATAGTAGCAGCTTCGTCAGACGCAAAAGTCGGAAAGTGATCGATAAGTAGCGAAGCACGTCAGAACCGCAGCCATCCCAACCAGCGAATGAAAAGCGGCCACCAATTGGGGTAACTCAGTTATTTGGATCTTCTTAGCAATCCCTGCCCCTACTAATCCACCTCCAGCGGCCACAAGTCCCATTTGGGCCAGTAGCGGTGCGCTCAGACCTGGGATGAGGGTTCCAAGCGTGGCAGTCACTCCTCCACTCACGCCAATCATACCCAATATATTGCCCAGCCGAGCTGTTTTTTGCGTGGAAAGTCCCGCCAGGGCTCCCACACAAGCCAGAGAGGATCCCAGATAGGCCATTTGATGCACCTCAGGATACCCAGCCAGTGCTGTCAGCCCATAGCTCCCTAAAAAGACTCCTGCGGGGATTCCATAGAGGTAGTTGTACTCAGGGGGATCATTGGGCCGCTTAAACATGTCCAACATCCGTGTAGTAACCACAAAGCCCCGGATACATTAATGAAAGATATAAAGGCCGCTGTTGCGGCCAGTGCTTGAACAGAATTGGTTGGGTAAAGACCTCCTCCCATGAGTAGAAGCCCGCCAACAGCAGTTATGCCCGAAATAGCGTTTGTGACGGACATGAGAGGGGAATGAAGGGCAGGCACAACGTTCCAAACGGTTTGATAGCCCACAATGCAGCTAAGGCCCAAGGTCGTGCTCATGGCCGTAAAAGCCGCATTCGGAGATCCAACCCCAAGGGCCATGAGACCCCCAAACCCAGAAGTATACATGATGGAATCCTTCAAATAGACATTATAATAGTTTGGTAGGGGATCCGAAGTACTCTTTTGAGGTGTTGTAGCCTTCTTCGTAGAAGCGGGTGCAGATACGCTAATGGGAGGATGTGGAGGCCAGGAAAGGGTCCCATTGTTCAAAACAATGCTGCCACGGACCACATCATCTTGAAGATCTATGTAAAAGGTATCCTTGACGTCGGAGGTCATGGAGAGAAGGAGTTTAGAAATGTTGTTTCCATATAAGGTGGATGCTTGCGCGGGAAGGCGTGATGGGAAGTCTGTAAAGCCAATGTGGGTCACGCCGTTATACACAGAAAGCTCCCCGGGCACCGTTGTCTCCACGTTTCCCCGGCCTCGGAGGCCAGATCCACGATGACTGATCCCGGCTTCATGTCGTCTACCATGTACTTCTTGATGAGCAAGGGGGCCGTCTTCCCTGGAATAAGTGCCGTACTGATAAGGATATCCACGTCCTTGCACTGGTTGTGAAATAACTTCATTTCTGCCTCGAGAAACTCCTTGGACATTTCCTTGGCATAGCCCCCATCACTGGAGCCGTCCTCCTGAACCTCAACCGTCAGGAACTCCCCGCCCATGGACTCAATCTGCTCCTTTACGGAGGGCCTCACATCAAAGGCTCGCACAATTGCCCCATGTTCCGGGCTTGGCCCACGGCTGCAAGCCCCGCCACGCCGCCGCCAATGACTAACACCTTGGCCGGAGGAACCTTTCCCGCTGCAGTGATTTGCCCGGTGAAGAACCGGCCAAAGTGATTGGAGGCCTCTACGACAGCTCGGTAGCCTGATATGTTGCTCATGGAGGAGAGTGCGTCAAAGACTTGGGCTCGAGAAATCCGAGGAACGCAGTCCATGCCAAAGGCCGTCATCTTACGGTTGGAAAGCTCTTGAATGAGATCTTGGTTTTGAGAAGGGTAAAGGAAAGAATAGAGGATGGAGGATTCACGGAAGAGTTTGGCTTCGTCTAGGGAAGGCTGACGGATCTTCAGGACGATGTCTGTAAAATACATTAAGGGAATCATTAGATTTGTATACATATTGAAAATAACGATAAAAATGATTATCATAAAGAAATTCAACAATGCTAAATTAATACAGCTGCCTTGGTTCGTTTCTACTATAAACGTTGTAAGATTTATAATACTAAGAAATAATTTAAATAATGATAGTTTTCATTTAAGTACAATCCATAAGAAAAAATATATCAAGAAAAGGATATATAATTATTATTAAACCAATTTATAAAGAAAACAAAAATTAATGTTGATAAATTTTGAAACTCAACGAAATTGCAAATACTAAGACAAATGCATACGACATAAAGGTAATGAAATAGTTTTTTTGTGAAAAAGAAACTGATTCTTTAATTATATTTATCATATTTACTGAATTCAATGATTTTACTATTCCTCACCTAGATTTTCTTAAAGCATGAAACATTCCTTCACAAAATGTTTCCAAATCTTTTAGGTTCCTATTCGAATTATGAGTAATGAGTATCATCAGGCCTTGTATTTAGGCCGGAAAAATGTATTGTTTTTTAGATATATAGGAGACGATTATTGTCTTATAGGCAAAAAATAATTGAAACTTGATTTAACCAATAATTTTTGTGGTTTCAATTAATTTATAAATTTAAGTTTCTTTCTTAAAGCTTTTAATATTATATTTCTTCCCCAAGACATTGATTTTAGATGACAACGTTTTTACATAACTGCTCCATGCATTTGAGTACTAAATAAATAGCAGGGGAAATATAATGATAATTTAAATTTAGCCGTTTCAATTCCTAATAGATTTATATATTTCGTAACTGTATTATTAGCGAGAACATCATAACGAATCCATGTTTTTCATAGTTCCTTATTACCTCCGCCGAAGGAGGTATGTTTTCACTGGCGTTGTTGGTTGTCAGCAGGATAACTCAAAAAGTACTGAACGGATTTGGATGAAATTTTGTGGAGTTGTTGGAAGTGCCAAAAGGAAGAAGTGATTAAATTTTGGCATCTCTGAGTGCAGAATAAGGCGCCAAATGAGCTAAATACTACTAAATTTTCAAGTTAGCCTACTCTGCCAATAGATGTCGCTGTGCTGTGAAATTGGGTGCCGGGAGCGGTTCCTCTCGGAATTTCCGTCTAGGGGAACCCTCCCCCGTCTCTCTACGCCTCCCCAGTCGTGAAAAATCCGCCTCGGAAGGCTCATGACGGCGGAGGTTTGCACTCTCTGAGTGTATATATGCCTCTAGTTTATAACTATTTTTCAAATATCTACGAACAAATTTCATAATGGCGAAATTCATAACATTAAAAAATATATAATTTGAAAGATAACCGTAAGGGAAAGCATTAACAATCATTAAAGTTGTAAATTACTCCTTAGTTGATTCCGTACCTTGCATAACTTGTATTATTTCCAAAAATAATAAACGCAACTAACAAGTCCATATCTTGATAATACCAATAAAGTTAAATATAAATATGCAATAAGACTCAATAATTTATCTGAAAGACTTCATATCAAGTGATTATTTTTTTATTTACTATCAAGTGAAACATGAATTTTAAAAATGCATTAAGAAACTAATTAAATATTGCCCTCAAAGTCGTCAAGTGATTCCAAGCTGGGTTTTCCTAAAGAAGAACTCTTTGGTACGATTTTCTACTGCAACGTCACTACTGCCGTATGCATCCCGAAATTAACCCATTGCATCGCGGGTGTGGACAACAGGACCACCATCATCTGCTTCATGAATGTCAAAAACTCATAAATGAAAGGGTACATATTTTTGGACCGTTAACAGCCCTTTCATGGCCATCCAATTCCAGCCTCTCGAATATAGACGTTGGAGGCTAAACGAAGAATGCACTATCCATAAACAAATTTCAGGACGGACTGCAGTATGACACCAAATTATTGCGAGGACACCACAAGTGATTTTACATGTGTCCGTGCTGATTATATGTTTATATTATATAAAATATTTGTTTAAAAAAGTAGGGCATTTTAAAATATTTTGGGATAAACTATAATCCCATCCATGTCATTATAACTCAATGTTCTTTTCCAATCTTGATTCATATGAATTCATATTTTTGAAATATTTAGTGGAATAATATTATTTTTCATAAAACTTTAAGCATTTTAAAATTAACATTCAAATATAACTTATATTAATATAAAACCATCAAGCTTGTGGTCCTTCTTTTTGAAATGGTTTACTTTACATAAAATATCCTTACTGAATTCCCTTTCGTATCTTATTGTTTGTCAACGTTCTATTAAGTTCTTCGATCCCTTCCTATTACTTCTGTTTAAATCATTTGTCATCCGTTTCTCCTTTGACAGAAAGAGGAATGTAATCTATTTCGAGAAAATGCAATACAAAAGTAAAAAATACCATTGAGGAAGGACTATCCATTTGCTAGAATATATGTATACAGAGCTCAAATTCGGTAATTAAAAAAACCCACCGTTTTTATTGTCATTAACAAGTTGTGTCCAATTCATTTAAAAAAAATCAAAATCCTGGTAAAAATTACTCGCCAATTTTTAAAATATATCGCAACCGATTGACGAAAAGATAGGCGTCTAGTGGTATACGATAGTTTTAGATTATTAATAAAAGAATCGGTGATGATAGTTGGAATGTCATACCCACAAATGATTAGGACGTTCCGTTAAGGGGTCATAAGCCAAACGGAACTTGAAAAGAATAACATGTTTATGTCCAACAATTAATTAAATTTCAACCATCGGGTTATATTATATATATTATATTTGTATGGGTAGAAATTATTCGCAATTAAAAATATTAAAGATGCAAAGTACTCACAAGAACTTTCAACCACTGCCCTGCTGCTCTCTACCAAGTAAAAATCGGTAGTCCCAGCTATGTATATAATTATCACTTTACCATATAATACCCAATTAAAAAGTAACATTTTAGTTCCATATCAAAAAATGTTCAAATTATTTAATTAATTTATTTACTTTTGCCTTTTGGTTCGATAGAATTGCATCCGACTGGATATAAATAATATTATAGGGTAAAAAAATAGTCAGTCAAACCTAGAAAAAATATCCTTCAATTTGTCTTCCAAATATTTATAATTAAAACTATGTAGGTATTCTATTATTCGTTCAAACATTACCATTTGATATTAAATTAATATTTAAGGGCTCTTCAATAATTGTTTATATATAAATATGAAAAAAATATAACTTAAAAACTATGGGCCTTACAGGATTTTACATCACATAACATATTCAAGTAAAATATCAACCTGCAGAAAAAGCCTCTCGGCGATCAACAATGGTCGCTCCGGCGGCCTCATAGTCCTGGTTCCTAAAGTGTGCCGCAGTCCCTGCCCCGGTCTCCACGGAGAGAGCAAAGCCCTTCTTCGTCAACTTTTCAACAACAGAGGGTGGGACGGAGACTCGCTTCTCATTCGCCCAAGACTCCTTGGGAACTCCGACTCGAAGCTTCGAGTATGGAACACCGGCATCGCTGCTGAAGGACCTCTTGCTTAGTAGGGATAGGGCCCTCAGTCTCCCCGGTCGCATACAAATCGCTACCATGATGCCGAATAAATTAAAGAAATGAACATTGACAGTATGGGGCTTAGAAGAAACTGCACGGTAAGACTTGTATGGTATGGTAGCTAGACAAAATATACACTTCGTCCCTTATCTTTGACTTCGTCCCATATTAAATATCATGACATGCCGCAAATGTGAAGATGATATTTTTAGCATATAACTTGAGTTAGTAGCATTAGGATCCTGCATCCAAACACATTATCTTCTATTATTATCACTTTCCAAGAAATAAAGAAATGATGAATTGAATATAACTTCTATGTGACCCAAGTGAAGCACTGCCCAAAAACAGGAACCTTGTAATAAAAAAAACGATCAGACTTGATAAGGGTCGCTGACAGAATTCTTGCGTCTGCTGCGTCATATCTGTTGAAATGGGAGAAGAGAAAATGTTAGGACAGAAAAAAGAAGAAATTAAAGGTCTTGGGAGTAGAGAAGAAGATAATTAAACTGGTGACGTCATGGCTTAATGACTTTTTATGATTGAAAGGTGTTTGCTCAACGATGTAGATATAGTTTTGTAAATATGTATCTGGTTCAAAGGTATAAATTCTAGAGTACTCTGATATGTTTATACAAACAATGAGGTAATAAAAAAAGGAACATTATATAATATATATTATATAATGGCAAGATAATTATACGCCTATGACTATAACAGTCTTTATTTTTTCTACTAAGTGAATCAAATGTCATCATCTACTTGCATATTTTTAAGTGATAAATACAGGCTTGTGAACGGAAAACAAAATTGAACACCGATGAGCGGAACGCCAAATTTTTTTTGGAACGCTGAACGGAAAGCCAAGAAATAGCCCTTCGTTCAGCGTTCAATTTTTTATATATTATATAGGTACGGAGATAAATTTATGCTAAATTTTAAAGGATTCATTAAATTAAAAAAAAAAAAGTCTTCACTTTTTTGGCAATTCTTTATATAAAAAAACGTCCTCACTTATTTTGGAGATTCTTTTCTAAAAAAACGTCGTCACGTCACTTTATTTTGGGAATCTTTTCTAAAAAAAACGTCCTCACTTATTTTTTGGATTTTTTTATTGATATGATGACTTAAACAACTGGCCTTAGGCTATTTTTGGGTCGATTTAAAATAAATCACATTTTACATTCTTTAATTTTGAAGGGTTCCTTATACATATCCTCACTGTTGGTGGAAGATATTAACCCCAAAACTTCATAAGTGTGCTATGCGGACTCAAGGTGCATCATATTGCACTTGAAGGGTTGCTTTTTGGAAAAGAACCCCTAATGCTCAATAGATATAACGTAAGTTCATAATTTTTCAATGGGGTTCCAAAACACCCCAGGAAGGGTTTATAATTGAACGCTGAACGGAACGCCAAAAAAGCTGAACACTCGCAAGCCTGGATAAATGATACAAGATTTTGAACCCTCAGCATCGAAATATGTCATTTTCAACTCTCCCCATCTCTGTATATTTATCTGTGGCATAAAGAGGTTGTTAATGTATTTTTTCTTCTAATTACACTCAAGCCAGCGAAACAAAGTAAGACATATATATGCAAGATCCTTATACCCAATACGTCACACTTATGTGATGTATTTTCACCACCTTTATTATATAAAAATTACAGGTGAATGTGACTTTTCTTAAAATTATTCTTGAGGGGAAAAGAAGAGGAAAATGCATTTTTCTATTAGTGTTTGTGACCCAACCACATCAACCGGTTCTCTTATCTAGAACGATCATTCGTCTTCCAAAGAAAATATTTTCTTTTACATAAATGTTTTTTGTTTATGAAATATTAAAGCTAAAATGGACCTGGAAGAAATGATCCAAGATAAAAATGCTGACGCATGAAAAAAAATGGCCCAAATATTTATCCTGTCTAATAACAAGGAAATCATTATCTATAATTGCTTAAATTAAGTTATATTTTCCCTTTTTTTACTTAATTTATATGATAAATATTATTTGTACAATACTTAAGTTCTCTGCCCAAATACTTGCCTATTCGTGTTTGGACTATTTTCCCCATCAATTTCCTTTTCTATCCTGGGTCATTTCTTCTGAATATTGTTTAATCAGGATGCTTTAATATGATTAAATGTTCAAAAGTACATATTTCAGCTACTGGATCGAAACGTTGCAATAATATTTTTTTAAAGAGTATATACTTCGTATAACGCTTGTTTTTCGTATTGTATAAAAATGTGCACATGCTTAATTTTTTTGCCTATATGGTTCGATAGAATGGCATCCGACAGGATATCAAAAAACATTATAGCATTAAAATTAGTCTATCGAATCTAGGATCAATTTTTTTTGTCTGTATGGTTCGATAGATTTGCATACGACAGAATATCATAAAAACACTATAGCATTAAAATTAGTCTATCGAATCTAGGATCAATTTTTTTGTCTGTATGGTTCGATAGAATTGCATCCGACTGGATATAAATAAGCATTATAGCATTAAAACTAGTCCATCGAACCTAAGATCTTATCAATGAGGTAGCAGACCAAAATGACCATCCCCTCTCGGGATTCGAACCTGCTGCGTCCCCAACATTGAGAGTTAAACACGCCTTAGTGCATACGACTAAATTTAATTTTATGAGTTCACCCCACATATATACCCTTAGAGTATAGTTGTACCTGCTGCTCCTTGGATCTAATTAGAATGCCATCATCACTTTGAAACCCAATATCTTAACAATAAAGACACATAAAAACGGTTCTAGGAGATGGAAGTTGTCATTTTATTGATCATTGATGTTATCATTTCACATGAAATGCAAAGAGTTCGTTCAAGAAACATATATAAATAGCTAATAATGAATTGCGTTTACTGTATTATATTTTTTTTCCTCGATATTAGTTCTTACTTATAAATTTTCTTGCAAACAAAAACTGTGTGACGAATGTTTTCCTGTTTTTTTTTTGGGTTGCTGTTGTTTAAATAACATTTATTATAAAAAATGACTCTACGGAATAACTAAAGGGCCTCTTTTAAAAGGTGAGTTCATTAGTGAGCGGCCTCCTTCTTGGGTGGAGCATTTTCTGAGAGGATGCTTGAAGGTAATGTAGTTGAAGAGGATAAAAGTGGGAATGGCTCCGTAAACGTAGAATCTGTAAAGAAATGGGGAAATATATAACTAAAGTGAGAAAATTCCAGTAAATAAATAACAATCATACTAGTTTAATTGGGTAAGACATACTCATAGAAAAGGAATTGATAGAACCCAAGCAGTTGGTTAGGTCAATTAACCTATTAAGGCCGAAATTGTTTTGTTCAAAATAAAGTAATACTTAATTTAAAATGCTCCATTAACTATAAAGTTTATTTTCTATATTAATATTAAGCCAAAGGTTTGTGGAAATATTTATAAATACCATATAAAAAATGATTAATTATACATAAAATGCAGGTTTTTTAATGACCAAAAGATCTGGATATATCGATTTTTTTGTTGATGAAAAATAAGTACTTAAGATTTGTGCCGGAAGTACATAAAGAAATAAACAAAATAACATTGACACAAATTCTCATCGATTTTTTTTCTAAAATAATGAAGAATGTGACCTAACTTTGGCATGAAGTTTTAAAATTGTCAGAATTATCTAATGAAAATATATTTTTTAAACTGAAATGTTTAATTATGTTTTTTACGCATTAATATCATTTTATATACATTTACTTATTTGTGCTTGTATATTTTTTATGGACTGTTGAATAATAAAATACGTAAAAACAAACAGAGCCAAAAATAATAAATGACTAAATTCCAGTCTTTTTGTAATAAATTTACGCCACAAACTAAACAAAAGATAGATATTGTAAAAAAGACATTAATTATAATAATTCAGGTACCTAATTATGTCTCGATGAACTCTAGAGTTAATCCAAATTAGTATAATTAAAATCAATATATGGTAAGTTTTTGCTTCATTTTTTTTGTCACTCTAACTCACGTATTGAGTATAAAAATATGAGTATAATGAGAAGTAAGTACTTATAGCACTTAATTTTTGAGTATTCATTTTTATTATTTTCTTTAAATACAGTTTCAGTTCATTCCTTTTACTTTTCATTTTGTATTTTTAGTTTCCACTTTGTGATGGATTGAATACAGTTTCAATTCATTCATAAGTATTCTTATATGTCAATGGAGCATATATTTTTGAATGATAATGCTTATAGTCATTGCAAAATTAAGCTTGCACAAATATTTCTCTTGTGAATCATTTTATGTATATTTAATAAATTTCCTATAACTATTTGATTAAATAGAGTTTCATTTTAAGTTAAGTATTTATTTTGTTTAATTGGATATTAAAAATTGTGTAATTAAAGCTTAACTTAAGTATTATTTTTGATTAGTTTCCTTCATTATTTAACTACCTGCATAATTGTTATGTCTGTCTCTAATAATATATTGTTTTGTATTTAACTTGTTTATAAATCCTAGATTTATCTAGAAATTGTGTATCAACATATTTTTACTTTAAATTTTGACTGAAATATAGGTATCACCCTTAGAAATATGATTGGATAGTTTCGTAATTCAGCTTCTTGAAAGTTTTATCATTATTTTAATTAAATTCTCAAAATAATATAACAGAAGCATTATATATATAATAATAATAAATTGTAAGTATGTTCTAAGTCTAGATGGAGCACACTTCTTTATTATTGTAACCTAAAAAAGTTAAGATATAGCAATTAATATTTGTCTTTATTATTACTCTGAAATAATGATACTAAAGGAAATGTATTCAATTTTTAATTAGATAACACATAAATTAATTATCATAATTATTAAATAAGCAAGTTCAGTTACTTCTAAATCATTCAGTCATTTAATTGCTTTTCATTTTAATACGGATAATTATAAGGAAATGAGGATGAGAGGTTTCGTTGATCTTAGTAAATATTTATCTGGTGTATCAATAAGCCTTGATACCTCGTCAAAATTATCTCAATAAGTAAGAAAAACCCTCCTTTGGTGTGCCTCATTAGTTGACGGAATTCTTAAAGAATATCCAACTGACATTCTTGATTTGATTGTTATGAGAAAGACAATATAAAGTTGAAATCTTTTTATCTATTCAAAGTCATCATTTCTTCGAATCGTTTTACATATCTATACTTTGGTTTAGGAACAGTTACTTACAAATACAATTACAATATTATTTTAAACACTTCTCTAAAGAAATAACTATTATTACTGATATGCTTTCAAACATACTCATAGCTAATGACAGTATCAGCCATGACCTCAATAGTAAAATGGCCCAAGTAAGTGAGAAAAACAAATCGTGAACTGCTAAAAAAATGAAATAGTATGTAATCCAAACTACAAAAACTATCTATTACTTGGATTCAGAGCCTTAAAATTACTATATTTTGTTTATGAATCTAATTTTATTATTCATTATTGCTATAATTATTTAAATGATCTGTTTAAATTATTAAATTGCCAAAAACTAGTTTTTAAGAAAAAGTTATATCAGACATGATTTTCATTGTTTTGTTTTTTTGCCTATTTGGATCCATGGAGTTGCGTCCATGTGGATGTAAATAAGCATAATTTGAAAAAAGGATCTACTTTTATAGTTATTACTAATGTGAGTTACAAAAGGTTTAAGTATACATTAATTAATGTATGACTTAGAGCTGCAACTACCGAATGTAAATCGGTATTTAGAACGGGAAGCGTTGTTACCTGGTGTGAAGAAGTTGAGCTTTGCAAAATAACTCCGGAGCTGAAAGCGCATTTATTATCGGACAACGACTAACAAAAGACAGTTAAGGAAATAATTTGTTTGCTATTGCCTTCCATTTCATTCAAAATCCGAGTGCATATATGATTTATATAAAAATAACATGTATTAAATTTCATATAAACTCTAAAAAAATTGTAACATATTATGTACTTAATTGTCTTTTGTCATACATTGTCCGATACTAAATGAAGAAGTAACAGAGCAGATACATAACTAAATTTCTCTTTCTTATCTACCGCACCGATCGATATTCGGTAGATATATAATAAAATCTATCGTATCGGCGGTACTGAATCCCAGCTCTGGCATGACCTCATACTGCTATGTATAAGTAGATGTTATTTTTAATAATAAGGAATTACTTATCTTTGAGAACAATATTAAAGCCAGCTCCCAGACCTATGATTACAAGAAGAAAAGCTCTAAAAATAAATAATCATAACTGGAGGACTAACAGATCATTTTTACAATTATTAGGACAGCGAATTAAGTCTTCATTGAATCTATTCTTTGATCCTTACTGAATGAATAAGATCATACCAGCAATTCTTAAAATGATGGATAATGGTAATAGTCGAATATCACCAAGGAATGCTTTTAGCACGTTATGTTCTATTGGTTGAACCCGGAGGAGATCACATCAATAAGCTTATTTATGATCTGCAATATTCTATCCTAATTCCTAGTATAACAATAGAAAATTAATTGACTTCAGGTCGATGATGTTAGAATACTCTCTGGCAAAATCCCTAGATTTCCTGCCTGAGATAAGGATGTTAGAAAACACATTCAAATATCTTTGACCTTAGATGCATGCATTTAAATTTGAGAATTTTCCAAACACGGATAACTCCATGCCAGTTGATAAAAGGCATAATAAGAAATATGAACCCATAAATCAGATATTGCCACTCTTTCATCGGCAAAGACAACTCGAGGCAATTTCGATGTAAGATCAGATTTAGACAAACTACACTCGGAATCCAAAGTCGTCTACCTTGCGGGAGTGTTGTTAGCGTAGAGCCATTTCCAGGGCATTTGCATGAATTGAGACCCCAGGGTGTAGGGATAAGGAAGAGGCCGTCCAGACATGATGAATCCTAAGGGGGTAAGAGCGGTGTGATGACTACGAAATTCGGCAAAAGGATTATAAATACTGACTTCTCTTTGCTTGAGACTCGGAGTAGGAAGGAAAATGGCTGAATGGGGGGTGACGTCATCATTTCCATCAGCTGATATTATTTGCTAGCCGAAAAAAGACTGGGGAAAACGACATAATCCTTCATTTTTCGAATACTCATTATGGCAAACATAAGTGCACGTTCATATTTTAAATAAAATACAATTATTTTATCGATTTAACTGTATTTAAGTCATTTCTATTCATGTTTATTAGACTTTATATTTACAAATTTGTAAAGGAAGGTTGCGTGTTGATTAAATCAATGTTATTATTGTTATGCTGGGTCCTAATAAATATTTATATAATATATACATATGACTTTCCACGACTTTCGATGATCAAATGAAATCTGTTTAATGTTTAATGTGACCTCAAATGCTGACCACTCAAAAATAATGATATAAAAAAATAAGCAATAGTAGATATACTTTATATCTTTTTTATGATTTCAATTTTTTATCCATATTATTTTCATATGATATTTCTTCCTCAATAGTGCTTTGGAGTTCTTATTTTTAGTCATAAAATTTCAATAATTACCTATAAATACGAATAAAATTAATTAAGAATATGCATTGAAATTACTTTCAAAAAACATTTCTATGGGTACAATAAAATAACTTATGAAAAAATACTTCCTCGTTGAATTTAATTATGAATATAAATTAAATACGTTATATAATGTATGTTTAGATCATTCTAGTACTGATTCATCTCCTCCATCTTAGGATAATATATTATTAATTATAATAAGATATATTTAGTCATTTACAAAATATTAATATATATTTATAATTTCAAAAGCTTTAAAACATCGCAACTATAATACAAAGTCACAAAACCTTGCTAATTTTTATCTTTTTTCTTTTCATCTCATTAATCGTTTAAACTCATTATACATAATCTCAAAAGCATTTTTTCATATTTTATTAATCTATATAAATACCTAATATATCCTTGAAACTATTTATAGGCTAAGATAAATATCTTCACTTTTTTTGAGTTAATCAATAAAAGTAACTGGAGAATGCTACATATATTTTTAAAAATTTAAAAAAATATTGTACAAAAATAACATTCAATTTAAAATATAATCAAAAATATATTTTTTATTCCAAAAATCTAAGAATGCATTCGTATAAAACTACATATCTTTCCCTCCTTTTACTAAATTATGCACTCTGTTAAAATAAACGAAAGGATATTTTTCATTTATACTTTAAGCAAAACAATTTTCAAACCAGTTCGATTATTATGTAAATAAATAGAAGTGAGACATTTACATAAAACCCAAAGCAAATGCGTTATAAAAACATAAATAAACATTATAGTTAAAAACAATATTTCAAAAAATATAGTTGGGATATTCTTGAAATATCAAAATATATAGGGTTTTTGAGGATTATATCCTATATTTTTTTACATATATATAACTTATATAAGGATATCAAGATCATTATGACAAATAAATATTTTGGAATTAAGCAATACAATTATGTTCAAAACTATATATGATAAAGATGATTATTTACAAATATCCTTCAAAACAAATTCCAATTTGTGCTTTTCAATTATGTGTATTTTATCGCTTAATAATTTAAAAAGGTCTCTACTTAGTGCAACTGGCTGATAAACTTCATTAATTGAAACGTAACAAATTGCTCCGAATTGTATTGACAGCTACACATAAAGTTCAAATAATATTTGCACTTTTCGAAAAACACTGAATTCATATCTAATTATTACGATAGTTATTGCCTTTAGCAAAAATTTAAATGAACTAATGGTTAAAAGAAAAGTTGTAATTTATTTCTTTGATCAATTGAATTTGTTGCTTCTGTTTTCATAATTTTTTCAAATAGCTTTGGATATGAGTTAAATGAAATATGAATAAGTTAATATTATCCTCAATTAATTTTAATTATCGATTACTTCAAATAGATAGTACATAAGAATGATGTCGATCATCAAATTGACCTAGAAAATCATATAACTATGTATATGTATATTGGATATAACATATTGTACATTGAATTACAATATCAAATTTGCACCCTAAAAGACAAAAATATCTGTAAATATTTTATTCATTCCTAAAGAACATTTATCGACTGCACAAAAAAATATAGAACCGCTGAAGAAATTTATTTTTTCCCCTCATTGAATCTCAATCCGCGATAATAGATTAGATATGTAATACGAGGCAATTATGAGGACGACGAAATCATCAAAGAGTCCTAATATCCCGTAGGTGATTTCCGGAATAAGATCGAAGGGAAGCAGAAGATATAGAATGGACGATACTTGAATGAGAAATATATGATTCAAGTAAAATATCTGATCTCTATTATTCACAAGTAAGTCCCAGGAGCGACGAATTAGCCCTGGCAAGTCCTTAAGAAGCCCAAAGAATGATCGTCCGTTTCCTTAATATAAATAGATGTAGTATTAATAAGTGAACTCTATGAAGAAATTTATAGGTGCGAAAGTGAGCCAAAATAGTCTGGAGCGCCGCATCGGCAATATATTCAAGGCAAGTACATAAAAATTGCTGATTACTGTTATACATTTTTAACCACTTTCACCCCTGGTAATATAATAATAATAGCATACTTGAGTAAGTCCGATTGAAATGATTCACCTTCTGGATGATTTGCTCTCTAACCAGGCCCATAGGATATGGAATATCCCTCTCTGTCTCCTCCGGCTTGAAGTGAAATAAGACGATCGAAACGCGAGTTCTGTCCAGTTTTGATTCTGATAATTGAATTAATAAACAACTACAATCCAACTTGAGGCTCACCTGCAATAAGGACACTTAGGGACAACAAGCCCAGAGTGCCTATCTCCATACTCCATTAAACACAACCCACAGAAAACATGGCCACAATTTGTCTCCAGTGCAAATTTTACAACGTCCAAACAAATCCCACAGTCCAAATTCTCTCTTTGATACGTTGGCTTGGGCCTCGTGGGAGGATGGGAGTAATTGCATCGGCGCAGCTTCAAGTAGGCCGTTGCAGAAAGCAAACACACTGTGCAAACCAAGTAGAACATTCTATGTAGGTTAATCTGGCTTCATGATTTAAAATTTTGATATTGTTTGATTTATTTATATTTTGCAGATTTTAAAGATGATTTTAATGAATTATTATTGATTATGTATAAAGTATAAAAAAAGATTATAATGTTTCTCCCAGTTAGTAATAAGTATTTCAATTTTTGACTTGTAGCGGATTGACCTGCTTATTAACAGCAAGTCAAGCTACCACTCTTTCTCACACCTCAGCAGGTTCTTAATCTCTTAAGTCCTCTTGTCTGCGGCTATATAAGCTGCAGGCAAGAGGTTAATAAACACACTCTTTTACCTCAACCATGAGTCGTCATTTCTCCTCCTCCTTCGTGCTACATTGGTGACCCGACTCCCTCAGTCGATCTCTGAGGGACCCATTGGAACACGCCCGCGGAACATCACAATTCTACACTCCCGGCTTCCACGAGGTCCAACCGGACTTCTCCGTTAGCGTGGTGGAGGAGGAGGAGCCTCCACCCTCGCCGGATAACTCCTCAACCCTTTCATCCACGGCGTAAGAAACCTCGCCGGATGACCCCTCAACCCTTTCATCCACGGCGTAAGAAACCTCGCCGGATGACCTCTATGATCAACTACCGATGATGTAGTACAAATTGCTTTGTTTATATTGGGCACAGGCGACAGCTGAACGATGTTTCTCTGCTATTGAAGGGAATAAGTAATTTCACCGCGCGTAAATTCGTCACGGACCTTTTTATAGCCTTTTTTGTCGTGGGTATTACCTCGTTTGTTCTTTTATAGTTAGTCAATTTTGTCGTTCTTCTTTTTGTTGTAGGTATTTTTGTCACGAAGCTTTTTGTTGTGTAGTATTTTCCTCGTGGGTATTTTTGTCACATAGCTTTTATGTAGTGAAGCGTTTTCCGTGCGATTTATTTTCTTACTTTGTAGACCTAATATCGCGGGCTCAGTTGGGGGTCTCATAGGGTTTTAATCTATCGCTGACACTTTTTAGGGAGAATAGACACGCGGCCATAGAATTTTGCACACCTAAGCCTTAGTTGTTCCGCCGGAAATACTATGGGATTGAAATTGTGTTTCACTAAAAAGTGTCAGCGATAGATTAAAACCCTATGAGACCCCCAACTGAACCTGCGAGATTAGGTCTACAAAGTAAGAAAATAAATCGCGCGGAAAAACGCTTCACTACAAAAAAGCTATGTGACAAAAATACCCACGAGAAAAGACGAACGAGGAAAAATACTACACTACAAAATTCATAGTGAACTACCCCTTAGAAAATTTATATGGAAAAAATCAGATATGACGTCATCACACATTTTCTTTGCTATTTTCACGTTTTCACGGACAAGCTCTGGAGCATGAAGACCAATTCAGCAGCAACTTTAAAACGGGACTGCCTGTGGAGGGTTACGGTTGGCAATTGTATAGACTTCTTCAATTAATATGTTAAAACTCAATTGCACGTTCTGGCCGTATTCGGGAAACTTATATTGGACCTTGGATGAAGAAGTTCTACACTAATTCTAAGGACTCTATCAAATCCATTAAAAGAAGTCATCGAATATGAAAAAGGCTTTAAGAGATGTTTGTGCGTTATAAAGTTTACACAAAGATTCTTCGGCGAAAACATTCCATTGGATTCAACAATTCAATCACTATATGAAAGGAAAATCTTATTGTGAGGTGTTTAATATGAAGGTCTATTTCACAACTGTATTTACATCAAGGAAACTAGAAGCTAACTGGAAGGAGGACGTCATTAACGGGCACTCCCTTTATTCTCAAGTAAGGGCCATCATTATTAGTCAATTGTAATATTTATTTCAAAAAACGTGGTTGTGTAGTGTATTTTCAGGCTTGTTGATCGGAGTTTTTTTCTGATCGGCGATCAATAGCGATATAGCGATATTTGATCGCTGATCGGAGTATCGCAAAAGGTCCTGATCTTTATATCTTTTGATCGTAAGAAAATCACTAAAAAAATAGCGATCCGATCAATTTTTATAAAATAACTAATAAAGAAAAAAAAAATTGTAATAAGGATTTTTGAGACAAACCTTACATTTCTCAAAAACTTAACTAGCTGTCACATTGACCAAAATCAATTCCAACAACTAATATTTGTTTAGAGACACAAATACAGACTAATACTAATGGAAAAAGCCAGTTTGTACTATCCTGATATATTTTGTCATAAATATACAGACAGACGACTATCTAGAAATCATTGTTTTGGAGCATAGGCTATAGGAAACATTTATTCTGGCATCTCCTGTCTTAAAATATGCAGACATATGTCAATTGTGGAGCCAGAGTGTTGGAGCTCATAGGCTATGAGAAAACTATCATTCTGATATTTTTGTCCTTAAATATACAGACAGGCGCCTATGGAGAAGTCGTTATTTTGGAGCTCATAGGCTATGGCAGTGGTTCCCAAACTTTTCTGCTGGGCCCCACTTTGGTACATAAGAAATTTTTGCACCCCCCCCCCCCCCCCAAAAAAAAAAGAACATACACACATTTTGTTCTCAGAGTCCATTGCTGTTTATTTCACACATTATAATTAATACAAACCTCAACCTTTTTTTGTTTTTTTTGTCCATTTTCTAGCAGTGTTATTTAGTCTACTGCATTTATATTTTCATTAATTCGTTTTTTCCCGCGAAGGTTTGACTGTATATATATTTTAATTTTTACTTAGAATTAATATTACATAGGTAAGTTTTTTTTTGTTGATCGCAATTAATTGATCGGATCGCTGATCGGAAAAATCCCTGATCGTTATATCGCTATATGCAAAGAATTCTGATCGCTATTTTGATCGGATCGCTATTTTTTTCCTGATCGCTCACAAGCCTGCAAATATCCAAAATACGTAAACAAAATGCAGAACACAGCCAAGTGATATTTGAGCTAGTACAGAAAAAATTGATTTGCTGCTGCTTTGACATAAAGTTATTATTATCAATATATAATATATATATTAGACCTCCCAAAAAACCACTTTTTTAGTTCTTTTACATATACCCAGCCATTCTGGTTCATTTTTTGATGCTGAAACGAGTATCTAAATAAAAATCTGTAGCATAGTTAGAAATCGGACGTCACTGGTGTCAAAGTTTCGTTATGAAGCAAAACTTTTGGTTATTACTTATTTTGAAAAAAACTAATTTTACAAAATTTAGCTAGGATCAATGACTTTGTTATTTTTTGCAAATTTTCGTCAAATAATATTTAGTGCCAAAAATGAACATAAGTGCTGACGCACCAACCATTTTTAAATAACAGCTCCTACTAGGGTTCTTATAGTTTTCAAGAAGGAAAAAGAAAAAGAGGGTACTCATGTTGATGTATTTAGTTATCTTTATTTAGATACTCGTTTTCAGCATCAAAAATGAACCAGAATCGCTGGGTATATTAAAAGAACTAAAAAGTGGTTTTTTGGGAGGTCTAATATATATATATATATATATATATAGTATATTATATTATATATATATATATATAATATATTATATATATATATATATATATATATATATATATATATATATATATATATATATATATATATATATATATTGTTATGTCCCTGACGTCACGTTGGAAGACACTCTGACGTCATGTATACTCTGTCTCTCTATTTCCTTTTCCTTGTATATATTTCCTCCCTTTTCCTTCTGTGTCAATAAAGGAGTCTTCTAGTCATGACCCTCTCACACGTGTCGTTCCTTCTTATTAGTTCCTGCCGTGCAATCTCATTGGCGACGACTCTGGGATATTAATATACTTATTATATATTCTCTCTAAAGGTATCCCAACACAACATCTGGCGACGACTCTGGGATATTAATATACTTATTATATATTCTCTCTAAAGGTATCCCAACACAACATCTGGCTGACTAGGATGGTAAAACTGTTACCCAAGCTCACTACCGCCGAGCTGCGTGCGGAGTGTCTCTCCATGGAGTTAGGTGACTCTGAAGAAGCCCTTAAAAGTCAACGGAAGCCTGAGCTCGTTGCACTTCTTCGTCACTATATCGAGTCGTGTGGGTGCGATCCTAAGACCTACGACTTCGGTTCGGTCCCTACTCCTCCTCCTTCTGCCACGGACTCTCTCTCAGGAACAAACCGCTTAGGAGTGTCTCAACCTCCTCCCTTCGACATGTCCGCTCCTCGTAGAGGTCATCGATGGTCGTCCTGGAACGATGAGTTCCAGACTTTTCTCTCTCTCTGTGGGGAGCTGCCCCCAGAGCAAAAGAAGGCTCTTCTCCTCCACTGCGCAGGCCCAACGGTGCAACGCTGGCACAAAACCCTCTCCATCGAGACTAAAGACGATGAGGACTGCTACTCCTCCCTTCTCCGAGCCATGACCGAGGCATTCTCCCCCATAGAATCTGTTCTCTACGAACGGTTCTGCCTCACTGAAATGAAGCAAGCCGTTGGTGAGCCCATTGACGACTTCCTTACTCGCCTTCGGGGACAGGCTAAATTCTGTCGGCTCACTTGTGCTTCCTGCCAGGCTCCTTATGAGGATGATGTGGTCTTGGGAACCATCATCAAAAACACCTCTAACCTTAAACTTCGCCGGTCTGCATTTGAGCGAAAGGCCATTAAACTGAATGAAGTCGTCCAACTGGGACGAGCACTGGAGTCCGCGGAAGCTCACTCTCGCGAGATGGTGGCGGAACATACTGCGATGGCGTCGGAATATAAAGGTCCGAAAGGTTCATGGCGAGCCAAAAAGAACGCCCCGCAGGAGTTTCATGCTCGTAAGCCGCCTCCTTCTTCTCCCTTGAAGAAGGTATGTAAATTTTGCGCGACTCCTCACATTCTCAAGAGGAGATTCTGTCCTGCTGTGGGCAAAATATGCTCCAAATGTTCGCAATTGGACCACTTCGCGTCCTGTTGTACGAATGGAGTCTCCAACGCTATTGCCTGCAACTCCTCACTCTCCCCTCTCATTGCTCCCTCCAAAAGAGCATTCGTCTCCCTCTTAGTGGAAGGAAAACAGGTTCCATTCCTACTCGACCTGGGTTCAAATGTGAACATCCTCCCTAAGACTCTCTGTCCTAACTCTCGGATTCGTGGACCTGAAGGACACATTATGACTTTCGGTGGCGGCAAGGTCAAATCTAATGGGGTCATCTCTCTCCCCGTCTCTCTGAAAAGATGCCGCAAAGTCTTGGAATTCGTGGTTACAGATGTGAACCAACCAATCTTAGGTTCAAGTTCTTGCCTCGACTTAGGTCTAATCTCTCTTCGGCCTCCGAGTTATCTCTCTAACTCCACCTCTTGGCCAGAAGAGGACCTCGTTCCAAAAAAACCCAAACTCTCTTCGAAAGAAGTTCTCTCCTCCTACCGCGATACTCCACCCTCCTACCGCGACACGCTACTCTCCTCCTACCGCGCTACTCCTCTCTCCTCAGGTAGAACTCCTGCGGAACTACAACTCTCTCGCCCGATCCGGACTTGCCTAGATGGTCTCATTCCTCAAAAATGCTCTAAGAAGTCCCTATCAAAGGATACTCCTGTCTGGTGCCGAAGCTTCCAACCCAAGGGCCCAAAGTGGGTTCCGGGAAAAATCTACGGTTCTATCGGCAATGCCCTATGGACCGTCCAGGTCGGAGCGGAAGTCCGAACGCGACACATAAATCAACTCCGCCCTCGCAAGAGTTGATTGGGGGGTGATGTTATGTCCCTGACGTCACGTTGGAGGACACTCTGACGTCATGTATACTCTGTCTCTCTATTTCCTTTTCCTTGTATATATTTCCTCCCTTTTCCTTCTGTGTCAATAAAGGAGTCTTCTAGTCATGACCCTCTCACAGTGTCGTTCCTTCTTATTAGTTCCTGCCGTGCAATCTCATTGGCGACGACTCTGGGATATTAATATC
>CP045890.1:13513809-13607761 GCA_013387185.1 Caligus rogercresseyi
TATTGTTATATGTAATATCTCTAACTCAATAAAGTCTTTAAAAAAATCCTCCGAATAGATCTTTTTTGGGAAAGGATAAACGATGATTTATTGGGACAAGGTTCTTAAATTCTCCGTACTTTTATTAAGTGGTAACATAATTTTAAAAGTGCTGTTTGTGAGGCAGTAAGGTAAGTTACCTGTATACAACAAAGAAGAAAAACCTTCTATTTAGATCAATAGTCTGAGGTCATAATTGCTTATGATCCCATACTAGCTCACTTTTACAAAATATAACTAGAAGAAGCTTAGAAAATAGTGATTCAGAGTAACTGGAGGAACTTTTATAGAGGGTTATTCAGTGATGCAATATATCTAGAGCAAATACGTCTTTTAAAAGACTCAGTGATTCCATAATCATTAGAAGCAATCCGCTACACCATCACTGTTCTCTCTCTCTTTATTAATTCAGCCTAAAATATACAACAAAAACTCGTCTCCTTATAAATACATCCATGTACCAAAAAAGTGTTTATTTGTGTACCATATATATACACTACGTATTATATACAAACTCTTGAACACATGGAATAAAATAAGTTTATCCCTGACTAGCTGTCAAAAATACATTAAGAAACATCTCATGGAAATAAAGTCCCCTTCTGTTACAAGTTGCATCTCAGAAGGCTTTCTTCTTGAGTATACTAGATCTAGTAAACTAACCCTGGGGCTGTTATATGCTTGAAAAAATGTTGCATCCATCCTTGAATCATACCGGGATTGAGTCACCGGGACAGCTGATGAACGAGAGAAAGAGAGAGGGAGGGGGGATTGAGTGATTTCCTTTTGACTGCTGCTGCTGCTCTAAGGCTTGATAAGGGGAAAGGAAGAGTAAAAGCTGTCGAGGGAGAGAGAGGTACAGTGGGGGAAGGGAGGAGGACGCTTACTCCTATCGATTTTCCCTCCGTTGAGCTGTAGAGGATGATGTTCTTGTAAAGTCTTCTTCTTATGGAAGTCCTTACTTTTTTTACTCTCGTATTAGCCTTTTTTTGTTTTTCACGCCGGAGAGCCACGACGTCGTTGTTATGATGATTTTCAGTTGACTCTCTGCACTAGAGGGAGGCTCAGATAATATATATATATAGCAGATCCTCTACTGTTTATTTAGCTAAAATGTGTTTCTCAATTATGATTGTCTGAGGGTGTGTCGTCTCCCCACACCCCACCAACCTGACCCTCCCCTCTAATTCGGAACATTGACCCTCCTACAAAAATGAATGAAGAGGAGAGAAAGATCGTGACGAGTTCTGCCACCTCTTGGAAAAGTCCAAGCAGCTCTTTAACGGCCTACGGGACTGCCGCATATGGGCATAAGCAGTGGCAGGCTTACTTTGGTCGAACTTTTGATATTTATACGAAACTATGGAAGTATCAGCAGCAACATCGGACGATATTAGATGAACGCTATGGCCTTAAGCGGTGGCAAATCGGAGAGGTGGCCTCTAAAATCGGACAGCTATACTATCATTACTAGTAAGTAGTGCCCATCGGATTAAGGGATATAAGAAAGAAAAAATGGTTAAAAATTATTAACCCGACAATAAATCCATGAAATGTTAAAATGGAGGAACTTGACGTAATCGCAATATACGAAATTTGTATAGCATTGCATGCATTGATTATATAATAATAATTACATTAAAAGTGTTCTTAGTTAATTATGTAATAAGTGAAATTATAACCTTTCCACGACTTATTTTGAGTCCTGGAGATCCTCAAAAGTGGGTACAATATTATTCTTTAATCCTAACATCCACCTAAGTCATTATCTCTTAATTAACATATATTTATAACCTTCATACTTCACGAATTTTACAACATTCTATTTGTTTGATTAGTTTTTTCAATAACATTTCTTCCTGACACCGGATGAAGGATATGGCATAGGGCCCTAAGAATATATATATCGCTTTGATATTTTTTAAACTCTCAAGTGGTTCCTTCCGTATACTTTTTTAAAACATGTAATAAACTTTTATTGCATATATAACTTGAATAGAAAAATTATTCAATGTCGCATTAATATACATGACATTTCAGTTATTTTAATTCAATTTCGTGGAGGAGTAAAATATCAAAAATCTAAGAAAAAATTATATAATGTAGAACCAAATATACATATTAAGTACAAATGTAGTCACGCAGGAGGAACATAAGAGTTTCTTCTTTCTTTTTGGAATATAAATTAAATGACAGTTACATAATCTAATAACCAGTCATATCAAGTTTCTTCAGGGTCTATTACTTGGGTGTTGTTGAAACTATATGTATATCTATATGTGCGGTAGTCTTTCTATATTATTTCTCAATCATGCACTCAGAGAAAAGTATCCGTGTATCTGGAATGAGTCCTGTCTAAAAACAAATTGAACAAGTATGTTAAAACATAAAAAATCCATTTTTCTCGAAGGATAGTCTAAATAAATCTCTTGGTGGTGATAATTATAATACAGTTTTTATTAAGGAAATTCGATGTTTATAATTTTTTGTTTTGGTGGCCTCATGTTAAAGCTATGAATCTTTAATAGATATATATATACAACCTAATATATATATATATATAATACTAATTATAAAGACAGTATAACTTGGGACTCCTAACTGAGAGGAACTAATTACAAGCTATCACGGCCATGCCTTCCTGAATGACAACACGAAGACTCCCCAGCTTGCCTAAATTATTTGCAATAAGTTCCTCTCAGATAGGAGTTCCAGGTTAAACTGTCTTTAGTATTAATCACTGATATACAAAATTATCTAATTTGCGCGCAATATCGCGGAATATATATATATATATATATATATATATATTAGTACCAGTGGTTTTTTGAAATAACTTTTTTTTCAACTTGCGATAACGATAAAACGATAACTTTTTTCTCAACTTGCGATAAACGATAAACGGTAAAAAATTCAAAACCCAACCTGCAGTAAGCGATAAACGATAAAACGATAACGATAAAAATTCCAAAAAAAGTGACAACGTTTTTTTTTAGAAAAGAAATTCCAAAAAAAAATGAGGATGTTTTTTTTAAAGAAAGAATCTCCAAAAAAAGTTGACAACGTTTTTTTTAAAGAAGAATCTCCAAAAGAGTGACGACGTTTTTTTTTTGAGAAAAGAGTCTTTCAAAAAAGGTGACGACGTTTTTTTTTATAGAAAAGAGCATTTCAAAAAAAATCCTTTATTTTTTTGTATTTTTACAAAAGTCGTCTTTTATCGTTTATCGTTTCTCATTTTTTGGGACTAACGATAAGTGAATGAGCGGTAATTTTAGAAAACTTTGCGATAAACGATAACGATAAAAGATTTGACCTCAGCGATAATTATCGTTTATCGCTCATTTCATCGCACGCGGCAACCACTGAATATTCTGAATTCATAAATTAAGCCATATTATTCGGTTTGCATATCTTTAAAGGGGCCTTTATGGGATAAAGAAATGATTTGAAATGTCAAAAGGATGCATGGAAAGTTAATTATATTAAATGTCAATTGTCTAGAGATCTCAGTGCATTCATTTTGACAGTTGATTTGTGGATTTTTAAATTATGTGCATAAAAATGTGGCACTTTCATATAGTTTTTATAGCAAGTGTTAGGGAATTGTATAATTCTTGTTCACTGAGTATATAAGCAAAACGCACTATGATATTTATCATTGGCTGGATTAATGTAAAGTCTTTTGATTGTCTTTAATTAGACCCCTATAATTGCTTATTAAATTTTACCATCACTTAGCGACAACAATTGTTTACTCTAGAAGTCAATCTGGTATCAGTCGGTAGAGGTAAAACAATTATTATTAGGACAACAATGATTTCATTTGTAAGTTATTGTGACATTTTGTCCATTCAATATTAGAAAAGCACATACTGGACTAAGAGATTGAGTTTGGTTAATTAAAATATTTGAGAAGAAGTTATTTTACTATTATGATCATGTTAAAATAAATCACGAATATTTTTATGCATCAAAAAGTTTTAATTGAAAACTTTAAAGGGGATGTCATACTATATCTTTTCAATAATAATTATATATATATATATTACCATAGTCGTATTTTATTTTGTATTGGGGGTTGTCTTTAAAGTTTTAAGATACTTCTTTACTCATTTTTTTGTTGATAGTTTATTTGTCTTTAATTTCATTGAGACGTTTGGTGGGAAAACAAAATAATAGTCTGACCTGAAAAAACTAATGCTATAAAAGAGAACTTTCATTACGGCAGTTGAGAGGGCCCAGTTACAATGTCAGACCTCTAAATTATAGTTTGACCAGAAAAACTATTGTTATAAAAAAGAACTTTCATTACGGCATTTACAATGTCGGACCTCTTAACAATAAGTTATAATATAAAATATACCGCTTTGGCTTCTAAAAGTATAAATAACCCTCGTCAAATGTCTTTGAATGGGCATGGAATATTAGGCAGTAGTTTTTACGTAGTAAAGTAATTAGAATAACTTTTCTCCTAATCCTTATTTTGAAATTAAAATTGCGCTATTGCTAAATCAGCATTTATAGACATCTGTTACATATGTGACGTCATAGGAAATGAAGGAACTGCGGGTCTACTTGCAAATCTTATCCAGCATTCATGAAGGATACAGAAACTATCGAGTAGATGTGTTTATAAAGTCTTGAAGGCTAATTGTTATGCATGATGAAATTCTTGCATTTGTACTTAATGCAGTTTGTAGAGAGGGAAACAAAAACTATGAAATATGAGTTATATTCTCAGTTCTGTGTCCCTTTTAGACTAAATTCTTAGAATTCTTACTGTAGTCTTTACAATTTTATGTCGTTTTTTGTACTTAAGTGGCAAGAAGTTTTTTTATATTTCATAACATATCTATGTTTTTTAATCATATATACCCTATCAAACCATTTCATAATAATTCAAGAAATTGGTCAAGTATATCATAACTATTATTTTTGCTTATATGGTTCGATAGAATTGCATCAGACAAGATATAAATAAGCAATCTAGCATTAAATTAGTCTATCGAACCTAGGATATCAATGAGTTAGAACTTATCAATGAGTTGGACCAAAATGACCATCCCCTCTCGGGAGTATTCGAACTTTAATTCGAAATTTGTCTGATTAAAACTGCTATTTTCATTAATTTGACTTCTATTAATTTAAGATCTATAATGTTTTGTTACTTAGGAATTATAAATAAGAAAAACTATTTCAATATTGAAAAAATATCATATTTGATGTAAAAGCTTAAAATGCACAAATTATGTGGAAGAATCCAAGAAAATTGGGCTTGAGACAAAGTAGACAATGATAAATAAATGAATGCATGAATTACATGATATATTGACTTAGGGAATTGCTCATTAAATGAATTTACTTAGCTACATATTTTAATTTATATGAAATATGTAAAATACTTTTTGTGGAGATAATTTCAACACAGTTTTTATGGATTTGTCTTTCATTAAGCTTTAAAGAATCACATCCACTATTTGTTAGAAAGACAGCATTTGTTATCGCCGAAAATGAATTTTTTAAGCAAGCAGAGTGATTTGATGAATTTTGTTAAGTTACAAACAGCCGATTTTAATGTCTTAATTGTATCTGAAGCTGATTTATTGGTCAAAAAGATGGACTTATGTTTCGATGTGGAGTATTTTTTTAATGACAGCTTAAAAATTGATTAATCAGAGAACCGCTAGATATTATAGTTTTGAAATATGAGATAGTAGGAGGTTCATGATGTTTGTTTTTTGAAGAACAACAAGAGAAAATTATGGTATTAATAATTATTAAATAATCAATACAATCCGAAAAGTTATTAAATAGTTTATTGTGTTTTTGAATTAATTAATATCAATGTTGGAATAAAAGTAGTACTTTTTTATTAAAAAACTTCGAGGATATCGTAAAGAACAATGGGCATGTCAAAGATGGTTTGATTTCAAATGCCTTATCTGCAGAAAACTTAAAAGAGCTATATTGTATGTAAAAACATTTTATGTTTGGCGAAAGAAGTTAATTGATTTAAGGGTGAGTGTCAGCTCAATGGAAGCGTGATCGACTCTCATGCTGGGGGTGCAGGTTCGAATCCCGAGAGGGGAAGGTCGATTTTGGTGTACCTCATTGATAAGATCCTAGGTTTAATTGACTATTTTTAATGCTATAATGCTTATTTATATCAATAAGGAATGTACCTTTAAGTGAATAACAGTCCTACACATATCCTCAACAAAATGATGTTTCCAAGGAGGACGATATAACAATCCACAGAGTCACTCATGTGACAGACGGCTTTTCTTGAAGTTACGAATAAACATATATTCATATTTAAGGCCGCATCTCTGATATAACAGATAGTCTTTCTTGAAGGCTTTTCAAAAAAAAATCCAAGAGTTTTTTTTGAAGAAATTAAGTTTCTTTAAAGTAAGTTTTTTTTCTTATCATTTGCCTGTGAAAGTTTACTGTATAAAAGAAAAAAAAACATATTTGAAAGTTTTTATTATGTTAATATAAAGCCCTATTCAAATATATTTATGAATAAGCTCGTATATTTACTTTCATGGCTTTTAAAACCAACATAGACACTAAGGAAAGTAATATAATGAATTGAGATCCATTTTAAAATACAACTCATAAAATGACTAATTTACATATATATGGATTTGAGGCTGAAACAAAAAAGTCACCATTTTTTATATTGTCTAAAGATATTTGATAAATATATGTTATTATTATTTTATTTGCTTAGCCTTAATTTGGCAAACAACAACGTTGAACATTTTATTGCCAACTGCCCACTCGCTGCTCCAAGTTATTAATTATCAATGAAAAGGTAACGAGTATCAATACTTAAATGCAAGTAACACTTCATATGACTGATGGCAAATAAACAGCGGTGTTTGTAATCAACATCATTGCTTGTAAAAAAAATGGGAGGGAACAATAAAAAAATTACAGTTGGTATTATGCTAACATTTATGACTTCACTTATGGCTCTTTGAGGAATGAACATGTATTTAGGGAGAAGGTATTTATTCTATAAGACACTCATCGATTCTTCCATCTGTGTCATTTATGGATCCTTTGAAGGGATTCCTCCACCTATTAATATTGATTAAATAAAAAAACTGGTCATACTCCAGATAATTTGTTTTTGCTTATATCTGTCGATAGACTGATCATACCTTTGACTATCGGACAAAGAAAAATAAAGAAAACTAAAATGCTATCTAATGGAAACATCATGTGTATAGATGTTTTTAAGAGAACAACAACCTTTTTGTTATTCTTTTTGAGGATTTAGAAAGTAAGATAATGCTTTTTCTAACGCAGCTAATAAACAAATCAGAGGATTTTAAGGCAGAAAAATATCCTATCAGCCCTGCTTTTGTTAGTGTGCGATATATTGCATAGCTCTTAAAATTCCCTTTGATTAAGTTTCCATTAAAATAATAAGATTTTATATCTTAAAATATACATGATTGGTGAATTTTGCAAGAAATTCATTCTGTTATTTAGATATTTAATTATAAACTATAATATATATTGACTAGAGGAATATATTTTGATATGTAGTTGACCCTGAATGTCGCCACTGTCTCAATTTATTTAAATCAAAAGAGTATTTTTATAAAATGAAGAAATAAGAAATTTTCCCAAAAAATATTCTGTTATTTAAATATTTTATTATAAGCTATACATATTGAAAAGATGAATATATACATATATAAATAGTATATATATATACTATGTATATAATAATGTAATCCTTTAGAACTATATATTTTATCATAAGTTAAAAGTTTATACACACACACACACACACATATATATATATATTCCAATATGGCTTTTATTGAACTTGTTAAAGTAACTGTTGATAGCTAAAGAATCATTTTTGTCTATTTGGTTTAATAAGATTACATAAAAGGTACTATTTTCATGGTCATTATATAAGTTCTCCTTACTTGCTCTGACCTTAAAACTCAACTTGATGATGAACTGGTCTTAATTAACTACTAATCGCCTTTCTCCATATCGTTGAATATATTCTTCTGATCACATGAGCTGAGGTCAGTTTGAATATATCGTAGTAAAGGTAAAAGTATATATAAACCCAAAGTTTATTGAGCCAAACTGAAGCCTCTAATAATTTTAATAAACGACGTTGTGACTTCATCGGTAGTAAATTCCAATTAGCATAGGAGAAGATAGAAAAATAACAAATAAATAATCCCATTTATATGTTATTCAACAACTCCAAAAATGTATCTTTTTTAATCAACCAGTGGTCCTGAGCTGTTTTGTACTCTTTTCACATTTATCTCATAAAAGTTCCCATACTTATATTTCTCTCGCTCATTAGGACCCTAATTGATATTCTGAGGGATCCTTCTTTTTCTCTGGAATAATAATAATAATAATGAACCTGAACCGCATATTCTTAAACCTGTGTGAATAGAATATATTAAAACATTTTCAACCGAACTTTTTAAAATCCTCCTTACTCTTCTTCCTTTTCCTTATTCGTGGTTACGATTATATACATATATATATATATATATATATATATATATATATATATATATATATATATATATATATATATAAAGATATATATATATATATATTTATGGGGCAAGGTCTGGTTTGGACGGCACCTACGAACTTTTGAGTTTTATCCTTATAACAGTCCATATGATATTTAGAAAAATACTTTTTATTAATGCAATATAAAAATAAGATTTAAAAAAATGTTTGCTGAAATAGACCTATCTTGGTGAAAATCTGAATTATGTTCGTCAAAGTACACTAATCATAATTAATAATCATATTTTTTTTAATATCCAGAGGACGCGATGGACGAACAAATGATAATCATAATTGCTTGATTTAACTTTTCTATCATGCTACCCAATCATGGACTCTTAAGTATTTCGTATCCTAGTCGTACCTATTTAAGAAAGAGTAAATTCTTTCCTCTTTACTCGATGACTCTTTATTTAAAAAACCAAACTATCAAAACTATAGGGACAGCTTAATATTGTTGAACGCACCTCCAATAATATGTATATCATTCAGAGACACGTTAAGTATGTCTAGAACGGAACCCTACCATATTTTTTGTCAATGTATCGATATCCATACATCATGATTTATTGCAACAGAAAAAGGCAGCGCGATAGCCGTGTGCACTAAGGCTTGTTTAACTCTCAATGTTGGGGGTGCAGGTTCGAATCCCGAGAGGGGATGGTCATTTTTTCGTCTACCTCATTGATAAGATCCTAGGTTCAGTAGACTGATTTTAATTCTATAAAGATTATTATGTCCTGTCGGATGCAGTTCTATCGAACCACATAGGCAAAAAAGCAAAAACAAAACAAAACAGAGTGAATGAGGAAAGAATAATAGACACTTAATATCAACTAAAAATAATATATTTGTACGAGTATTAAAACTGCATGTAAGATAACACAGCTATCATTTAGGTCTGTAGAAAAGTCAACATTTTTGATATTCTTAGGAAGTGAGTTTCACTCTGTGTGTTTTAATACGTCGGTTGTAATATGACATTTTGGTTTTTATTAATAAAACAACCTTTCATACTTTACGGACGAATAAATGCTTTTTTTACTTGACCGTTTTTGGCTTTAAATAGAACTTATTTGACGATAGTCCCTATAAAAAGAAAGAAAAAAGAGTTATTTTTTAATATTGATGTTCTCTGTTGAGTGTGGTAGAAATGCCGTAAAGACAATTGTATTAATAAACTTTGATTCACTAATATGTTTAGTAATCCAAATGGGTGCTATTTCATGGACTCATATAAGCACAAATATCTGAAAGCGTCGATTCCTTTTCTATCTCCAAAAACCATAACCATTTAAGAATACGATTGGTTAAAAAGAAAAGCATCATAGTAAATCAAAATCTATTGGCTCTCTTAATCCCTCAAATCTCTGCATTAAGTGATGTCATATTAATAAATGTATATTTGACCAAATCAATGGTGTTTTTTCAAACAATGACAATGCTGGATATTGGCTTATAGCTTTCCCCTTCCTTTACTTAATACTTTTTGTAAATGGATTATCTGTTGGCAATGGGGATACAGCTAACATGTCTGCATAAATGTATATCCGTTTATTATTGTTGTATTGGGATACCTTTAATAATAATAATATATATATTAGTATATTAATATCCCAGATTCGTCGCCAATTAGGTTGCAGGGCAGGAACGAATATACAAGAACGACACGTGTGAGAGGGCCATGACTTGAAGACTAATTTAAAATCACATTAGGAAAAGGGAGGAAATAAATAAACGGAAAAGGAAAGAATGAGACACAGTATACATGACGTCAGGGGTACGTAATAGTGATCAGGGACATAACAATTATAAATGACTCCAAGCACTCTTGATATATGAACTCCAATTTATTGAGACCCTTTTATTTAAGGGGATCGGCGCCCAAAAGACTCGTAAACGACTATCAATAACATCAGCAAAAAGAAGGAAAATTTAACAAGTTCAAAACCGGTGTGTAACAGCAAAAAAAGAGGGTAATTCAAAAAGGGTCGAGTGAAGGGCTGACTGTAATGTGAACCAGGCGGGAAAATATTGTATGCTTGCAAAGGTAAATGACTCACAGAAGTCTACTTAAATGTATCATGGAGTATTTTAAATGAATCCCTTATATTATTGATTCTAATATTTCTTAAACATAGTTTATTTCAAGGCGCCAAAGTATCTTTAAATAGCTATCAGGAAAAGCAATAAGAAAAAAGGAGGGAAATTTAAATAAGAAAAAAGGAGGGGAATTGAATAAGGAGAACTGCTGGGCTTATCTAAGTTACAGTCTCAATTCTAGTGAACTTGATTATAAAATAGTGTGTGGTTGTAATGAACAACAGAGATCACCTTTTTATATATTTATCCTTACTTTATTATAAACAAATCCCTATTTTATTATTTATACCCTTTTATTCTAAGGGATGGATGCAAATGTCCTCAATTTTTGTTATTCTGTCATCAATTTAATATTTGCCCTATTTTTGCATAATGTTCAAAATATGCAAGAAGAAGCTCTCTCTCATTCAACAGTTTTATCATTTTATTAATACCACCATTATTAACGTCATTTAGGGGGAGTTTAAGCCATTCAAGCGTGGATGCATATATCTTTGATGCATGGTGTCATTATGAATAAAGCACCTTTATCATAATATTATTCCTTCTCAAAATGAATACATCTGTGGAGCAAAAACTAATAATGATTATTATTATTTTATGCATGATCGCGGCCATGCTTTCATTAAATGAAATAATAGCAGGCTTGTGAGCGTTCAGCTTTTTTTGCGTTCAGCGTTCCGTTCAGCGTTCAAAAAAAAAGCGTTCCGTTCAAGCGTTCCGTTCAGCGTTCAAATATTTAAAAAGTACTGCGTAGTGATGATAGATTTAAAAAAGTACTGCGTAGTTTTTTTTTTTAAGAATTTCCAATAAAAGTACTGCGTAATGGTGACGTTTTTTTTTAGAAAAGAATTTCCAAAAAAGTACTGCGTAGTGATGACGTTTTTTTTTTAGAAAGAATTTCCAAAAAAAGTACTGCGTAGTGATGACGTTTTTTTTTTAGAATTTACAAAAAAAGTAATGCGTAGTAGTGTTGACGTTTTTTTTTTTTTTTAAGAATTTCCCTAAAAAGTACTGCGTAGTGATGATGTTTTTCCGAAAAAAGTCCTAGAAATGTTTGGAAAAAATTGAACGCTGAACGCAAAACTCTTTTTTTTTGCGTTCAACGTTCAGCGTTAAAAAAAAAGTTGCGTTCCGTTCAGCGTTCCGTTCATTGAACGTGCGTTCAGCTGAACGCCGTTCAATTTTGCGTTCCGTTCACAAGCCTGAATAATAGTAAGGGGTGTGAAAGAATAGGAAAATGAAGTTTAATAATTCAGGCAACCGGTAGTGTAATTCAAGAGTAAACAAAGAATAAAAAACATATAAATGGCTAATTCCCATAAAAGCCAAGCTATTGAATTTGCTCTGTCAAATTCCAAAGCCTACATAGCGATTTGTTTGACGAAAAAATAAATAGTAAAACCATCTATTCTTCGATCTGTGATGCTCTCAGCTGCCGCCCGAATCACCGCCCTCAAGATCCCCTCCGACACCGAGGACTCATGGGTCCGTCATGCGGGAACATCATCAAATTTTATCCATCCAAATCAAAAGAATATTTTATAATTATGCAAAAAATATTGAAATATTTTAAATAGATACCCATTTGATATTTTGTTTATTGTTTTACCTCTTGTTTAGATTTTTATTATAAACTATAATGTTTATGTGTATATATATTATTTTTAATTTAATTTTATTAAACATCTAAACAATAAAGGAGCAAAAAATCATATCTTATGGAATTTTTGCTAAAAAATGTTTTATATTTCTTGTTAAATATCAAAAACTAATTTTATTTTGGTTAAAAATGTGATGAAATATAGATTTTCGTCATTCAAATTATTGTCTGCTCTCTATGTACTGGCTATGAATGTATATAACAGATATAACATAAATGAATTTCAGGTGTATTGTCCTGCTAGTTTTTATGTTTTTTTAGGGAGACTCAGGGATCTTATTTTTCTAGTTTTGGCTATTAGGAAAAGCTTTTGAAAAGTTGTAAGAATATGATAAATTGATGTAATTTACGAATTTAAAACTCTTTGCGCTTTAAAACCCTTTACATATTTTAAAGAAAGGCTTTCACAACCGAGCTAAATACTCTGTGTTATCTTGCATTAAAAATTATATCATAATGGACATTAAATATTTATTATTAATTAATTAATTTACATATAACTCTACAGAATAGATTTTCGTTATTTTTATTATTACAAGTATTTTACTTTTAAATTTATGTGTTTTATGTAAACTTTGAGTATGATTGCATCTGTAATTCGTTTCTAGACAAATCTTCAATAGGATGAGGGTGAATTCAATTATTTAAAAATAGTTTGAAAATATAAAATAAACTTAGTTACATATTTAAAAGTAACATGATTTTAAAATATCAAAAAATATCTTTATTTTGCTTTTAAAAAAGTTTAAATATTATGAAATATATATTTTATGTAATTTACATTATTTTCTACTCTCTCAAATATTACATAAATACACTTTTGAATATACAATAACACGTAGAGTATTTTTTACTACGAGTACATTGGCTTAATTCAAAAACATTGAAATAACATGTGAAAACACGTTGTTTGGAACGTGTAAAACATTATTTGAGCGTGGAAGTCTTAATATAATTTTTTTTTGTAAATTGTGTTAGCCTGAATTTGGATCGTGTGTATTTGAATAATAATTAGAGTATTAAAATTATTCCATCGAATCTTAGATGTTTTTTTGCTGATGTGATAAAAAAGACCTTCCATCTCGACAGGCGAATCAACTCTCTAAAATACAACTCATTGCTCACGGATTCAATTAATATCTCATTTTACAATGGTGGGGGTTTCATTATTATTAATGGCAGTCCCTTACTTTCCACGAATCACATTCTAGGAAAGAGTGCAAGTTTGGTAGCCTAATCTATTAGGAAAATATAAAAAACGGAGCACTCTGTTGTTACTAAGAGGCGTAACAAGTTTGATATCTCAGTTTGTTAAGGCGTGATCATCTCTCAATGTTGAAGGTGCAGGTTCGAATCCCGAGAGGGGAAGGTCAATTTTGATCAGCCTCATTGATAAGGTTCTAGGTTCGAGTGACGAATATATACACGATAGTATGTTTGTTTATATCGAGTCGGACTCTGCAATTCTATGGAACAAATTAGGCAAATAAACCTATTTTATGTTTTTAAGATGTACATAAAAAAGCTATAAAAACACCAATTATAGATATATATTTTAAATATACAGATTTGTTTGTCTGAAGTATAAAAAATGGTTTTTGTACTATTTCAAATAGCATATTAATACATTCTTATTCATTCTACCATTGTAAACTACTCAACCATTCCAGAGACGTGTCATTTAATTGACAAGTCAAAATTTAAATTTAATTAAGAAGTTTTAAAAGTAAAACAAACATTCGTAGCTAATATTTATAAATATATATTCACGAAATATATAAAAGTACATATTTATAAACTCGTCATTTCCTTTGCAATATCTGTACTTTTTAAATCCCATCAACAAACTTACTGCATCAGTTAACGCTTATGAGCTATAACATAAACCACTAAGAGATGGTTTGGATAAGAAAGCCAAACATGTTTTTTTTGTGTGAATCATTTTCAACAAACTTCTTCTTACACATTATTTAATAAAAGGAAGGGCACAAAAAACTTTTTTTTCGAAAATTGAGTTGACAATGGCTGCAGACTAACTTTTAAAATAAGGACATTATTTAAATTACATTACTTTTTTTCCCCAAGCGAGTTTTCTTTTCTTTTTCTTCTCGTTGAATTATTTATATATTCATCTTCAAAAAACGGATTAATTTTTATTGATAGTTTATCCAATAACTACTCCCCCTTCGAATGTGTTGATGCACCAATGAACTAATCAATTATACAATACAAAAAACCTATACCAGCTCAAATTTATATGCAGATCCTCATGCATCTACTTGTTTATTTGATTAAATAGCAATATTGTCTTCTGTAAAGGACTTTTATTCATAAACACATTTGAATGAATATATATATATATATTGCCATTTCTTCCGGGCAACAGTGGTGATTCTACAAAAAATTATGAACATCCAGAAATTTAAGTTTTGAAATATTCATTTTTTATAGAAAATATCCCAAAATGAACATTTTGAAACTTTATTATCTCGTTTGATTTTGAATGTACATAATAAATAAAACTGATTTGGAATCCTTGCAAGCATACCTACATTTTGCGGCAAATTGTTTGAAAATAGCATTGAAATTAAGGACATTAGAGCGATCGAATGGCGAAATTTTTTTTACTACATAAGTTTACTAAATAACTTTTGGGCCCGTTGAGTGGACACTTCCCATTATTTGATTTCGTTCAAACTTTCACAAGATGATCTCTATGCACAAAAGTTAAATTCTAGGGGGAGCCCGACTCTCAAATCTGAAAAACGTGGAATAAGATTCACCCTTATATATATATATATATATATATAGGCTTAAATATATATATGTATATATATGTTCCGTACGAACCCCTTTGTTTTGAGGGCGATAAAGAATTTATATTTTACAGATGTATTTAATAATAAATTTCGTACTTATTTTACAATATTCATATATAGGTAATATATATGAAACTCAAACGAAACGAATAGTACGATAAAATTCAATAGTTGTTCATTGTATATAGTGCAGTGTTAACCGGAAAAATGGCAAAGACAAAAGGGTTCACTTAAATATCTTAGCAACTGCCCTGAATAGTTTTACTTTGTATCTTGTATTTTATTCAGTGTATATTATTTTTATACTGTATTTATTTTTAGCAGATTACCGAATAAAAGTTTTTAACCGGAAAAAGGGTTAAATATATATATGTTCCGTACGAGCCCTTAATTTTGAGGGCGATAAAGAATTTATATTTGACAGATGTATTTAATAATAAATCTCATACTTATTTTACAATATTTCTGTAATTTTGAACAATTTGGAAGTCGATCTAAAGTCTTAATTACATGTCATGCATTGGGATAATTATACGTTCCGAAACATAAATGTCGTTAATTATCGTGAACAGGACTCATTAAATTTTTAATTGATGTATAATGCTAGACTATTTCTGCTTCTTTGCACTATTTCCATCATTTTTTTAATCATGACTTCCTTTACCATTTTTTCCAATATATCAGAATGCAGTTTAGTGGATTTATAATAGCACCTCCTATCCAGAGGTGAACCTCATCCTCTATATTTCGGGTGAAACAGCCGCCCCCTGAGATATACTTTGACTTTTTTTTTACTCATATGGTTCGACAAATTTGCAGACAATAAGCATTAAGGCGTTAAATGAGGTAGACCAAAAATGACTTTCCCCTCTCGGGAGTATTCAAACCAACGCCCTCATTATTGAGAGTTGAACACTGTCAAGGCCATCACCGTTAGAAAAAATACAAACTTGTATCTGAGCAAGGCAACGCTTCGACTTATCGACCAAAGAAACAGAGCTCTGGGTAGAAGGGAATATAAGGTTCTCAGGAATCAGGCGGCAGCTGGAGTCAGAAAGGACAAACTCTTGTCCAACTTGAACGCCATCAAGAAGGCCAACGGCGATTCTAAGGCGTTGTGGAACCTGGCCAACAGGGCCATGGGAAAAACCAAAGCTACGCCCCTTCCTCTGTCACTTACTATCAATGGTATCGACACATGCGACGACAAAGGGGCTGCGGATGCATTAAACAGTTTTTATATTAAAAAAGTAAATGATCTTCGGGCAAGCATTGTCCTCTCCTTCCGTGTCAGAACTGACCGCAGTTGCAATTGGGCTAGTCCTCGGGGATCGTGCTGGACTTCTCCTTTGCCAGTGCGGCCAAAATTAGGAGAGTCGTCTCCTCCATATCCAATACAGAGGCGATGGGCGTGGACGGACTGCCGGCATCTGTATTCAAACTAGGAATTGAAGTTCTGGCCTCCCCTATCTCCCACCTGATCAATTGCTCTCTTGCCAAAGGCAAGGTACCCGTCATTCTCAAAACAGGCATTGTAATTCCGGTGCACAAAGGTAAAGGGAAAACCCCAAAGGACCCAGCCTCGTATCGGCCAGTTTCCCTGCTCCCCGTCCTCTCCAAGATCTTGGAGAAGGTAGTTAAGGCTGATATGGAGTACCATATGGGAAAAATTAGCGCCTTACCCAACAGCCAATTTGGCTTTCGGGCTGGCCGCTCCACTACTACAGCCATTGGAACGGCTCACAGCAAATGGATAAAGGCTGTCCAGGAAGGGAAGGTCGTAGGCATACTGGCCTTTGATCTATCCTCCGCGTTTGACACCGTCGACTGCGACCTCCTACTGGAAAAAATCAAGGACCTTGGCGTCACAAGGAGAGTGGGAGACTGGTTTGGATCCTACCTGAATGGAAGCAAGCAATGCGTCAATTGGAACGGCACCAGGAGCGACTTCGTCGACGTGAAGTATGGGGTCCGCCAAGGTTCTATCCTTGGTCCTTTACTCTTTCTCATACTTATGGCTGGCCTCCCAGTGGAGATGGGGGTGGGTGAGAACATTGTTTGCTATGCAGACGACGTCAGCGTCTGGATAGCGGCAGAGATGTTGATGTGGTGGAGATCAATCTGAACCTCCTCGCCGCCAAATTTGTGGAGTTTGCAGCGAGAAATGGGCTCTCTTTAAACCACACAAAAACCCAGCTACTCCTGGCGGGTGGTAGGGACAGTAAAGAGAGAAGGAAGAGGGTTGAGGTAAAGGTCGGCCCCTCCACAGTCTCCCCCTCCAGTGAATTGGAGTTGCTAGGGGCAAAGTTTGACTCCACCCTTTCACTCAACTTAAATGTTGACATCATGGCGAGGGCAGCCAGGGTCAGGGCCAACATGGTTGTAAGGTTGGCGAAGCACATCCCAAGGGGTCCTTACCTCCACCAACTTGCCAAGGGCATTGTTCTTGGGAAGCTCGGCTATGCTGTCTCAGCGGTCACACCCGTACGGTTTGGAGGCAGTAACCCCACAGGACCGCTTGCAGCTGCCCAGGTAGCTCTGAATGATGTTGCCAGGACTCTCACTGGCAGTCTCAGGAGAGAGCACATACCCGTCCGGGACCTCCTGAAGTCGGCAGGGCTTCCATCCATCAACACCATGGCCGTGCGGTCGGCAGCCATGGAGGCGTGGAAGGCATTTTGGAGTAGGGACGGCGAAGAAGGAGGGAGAAACCCACTTGGCCTCATGCTCTTCGAGAAAAAAAATGGAAAGGAGACCAGATCCGACGCAGCCGGAATCGTCCCCAACCCCCTCCTCTGGCAGGCAGATACCCTGGTATGTGCTGCAAGAACTGCCTGGAATAAAAGTCCACAGTTGCGACAGGCCAGGACGTGGAGAGCTGCCAGGGATGCAGCAATAGCTCTCGCCGAGGGAGTGGCGCTATAGATTACTCCGATCTCATGGCATGATTTCCCCAAAAAATCGATGTGGTTTTTTATTTATATTTATATATTCATGTATATATATACGCTTATTAATTAGTTTGTGTTTTTATTATTGTTTTGTTTTATTTTAATTAAATTATATTTATTATTTTAGACCAGCTACTTCGTGCTGAAATATAACGGATTACACACGCCTTAACGCACACGGCAATCGCATTTGGTTTTAAGAGTTCAATTTTATTTCATGAATAATAATGATGGTTTTTTATACTTATCGAAAACTCAACAATAATTATAATTATTTTCTAATTGGATTTTTTTGTAATATACTTAAACAGCGATAATCCATCCATCTTTAAAGATATTGAAACAAAATGAACATATGTTTTCTTTGGAGTGAGAAGACTTGCTCATTCAATTAGTATTAATAGGGAATTTTGAAATAGTACATAAAAGGATTCACATATAAAAAGGGCAACTTGTGTTGAATGATAATCTTCTCTCCTAGTTGATTTTCTTAGACATATGACAAACACGTCAGCTGTCTACCTCTAGGCAAGGAATGCTCATTGAGTCCTTCTCGTAGGGGGAGGGGGCTGAACTGCTCTTCACATTATTGAATATTTTCTGCTTTGTATTTACTTTTCGTTTGTTTGAAAGTAGATTCCAAGGTTAGGAATTGAAGTTGAGTCTTGAATCCAAGGTGAAATGGAATGAACGATCTTAGTTCCTTAGAACACACAATCACTTTAATCATGTTGTCGTCTCATTCTACCTCAGAATGAAGCTAAATATATATTCAATTTTACAATTCCTAAGAATTGCGTGGATCTGCTTTAGCTTTGAAGGATGTTAGTTAAAGCATTTGAGAGCCATTATTCTTTTAAGGCAAAAGAAATCAGGCTGGTTACAAAAACGACAAGAATGAGAGATTTGTTCGACAATGACTGGTATCCATTATTCTACCTACTAATGATGATGAAAATAGAACAAAGAACAATTATTTTCTTAGCCTATGGAGTTGCTTAATTTAATTGTGAATAATAATTATAATAATTCGTGAAATTGGGCAATTCATTTCAAGGATTCGTAATTCTACGACAATTGATAAAAACACTTAGCATTATAATAAATATATTGCCACATTACCAAAATTGTCTTTGAAATTTCGTATCTCTGAGTTGACGTTCAATTCTTTAGAGCTACGAGTAAATGATGCCTGATTTCGTTACGCCAACTGCTTTTTATATTTTGACCCATCACATTCAAGATCAGAGTTCCAAAGGAGACAAAGTGGGAACATTGCGAGTAAAACACCATTTCACACTGTTAACAAGTTCTATTTTGATAATTCGCTTTTGATATCATGACTCTGAACACCAACTTGTGTGTTAAATTATTATTATTATTATTACTCTCATCTATGAGTTAATATTTAAATTTCAATCCCCACGAGCTACATTAAGCCATTTATCATTCTTTATTCCCGCTTCTTTTCAATCCACCAATCACATTCAAGAACGTAGTGATCCATACGTTGTGATTCTCTTAAAGCAGTGGTGCCATGGTGGCGGCCCGCGGGCCGGAACCGGCCTGAATGGACATCTCATTTGGCCCGTTACGTTAGTGGTTGAGAAGTTTTTATAAATAAATAATATTATGATACAATATCAACAAATTTAAATCTACTTTTGTTTAGTGTTTAGTGTTGCAAGGCCAAAAATGTACCGGTAATTTGGCCCCCCAAGGTCCCACTTGAAAACAGTCCGGCCCCCTGACCGATTTCACCCTGGCACCCTGTCTTAAAGCAATAATACTAGGTTCTCATCCCCTGGTTTGGAGGTATACATAGAGACAGCTTCCTCCACATGAAAACGGTTGCTGTGTAATAAAAAGAAATCCTTTCTAATTAGATTGTTAAGCAACACATATCATCTTGGCTTTCTCATTTCCCACTTTTTTCCTTCGTCTTCTTTTCTTGTATTTCTTCTAACTCATGGAAGAGTCTGATGATGATATGCTTCGTGAGTGGATTTGTTGTTGAGAGGAGTTTTGATATGAAGGGCAGCAATACAAAAAGTTTGTCTATTTATCAGATACGACATAATGATCTTTTGTGAGTGGAGATAGTTCCCTTGAGAGGGGGCCAGGGGAGAGAAAAAGCAACTAAAACAACAAAAAAAAAGAGACTCCTTTTGCCCTAATTAGAAGTTCTTTAATGATAAACAAGATGGCAACCGCCCTGGCACTCGTGTTTGTAATGATGAAATATTATTTATTATGTTTAGATATCCCTTTTAACTCATTAAAAACCATAGTTATATATCAAGGAAAGAATTAGAGTGCCTTTGGATAGCCATTAAATATGAATTTCTATCGAAAGTTGATATTGGAATGAAATATACATATTAAACACTATTGAGACGCCTTTAACGTAAAATAATTGGCAGATAGAGCTTTGCGTTCACTTACTGCCATGCATAAAGAGTTATTTACTTTACATTATCTAACAGTCATTAATAACAAAAAAAGTTTATTTCCTCAATCAGCCTTTGGTTGAAAACATGAAAATCTTTTATTTTTTATCATTTCCTTTACCAAGACACAACTTTTGCAGGGGTATATTTTATATTTTCATAGTACATCAGGTTTTTTAATTTGATGTCTATATACATTGGTCGTCCCTTGCAATTTTCCTAGTCATTCTGAAAAAAAGTGATTACTTTTTAGAAAGGAAATTTTCCCATGAAACAGTTCATTTTTTTCTTTTTTTTTTGCGCTAAAAACAAACGACGAACGACAAACGATTACAAATGAACGACAAATCAACAAATCTGAATAATACAATATTTTTTTTAATTTTCGACAAAAATGTGAATAACATAATAAGTATCTCAAATGAAAACCTATGACTCAAGCTCTAAATATATATAATATTGACGAATCTCTACTGTAAATAATGAATGGAATAAGTATTAAAAAGAGACATTAATGATCCCTCCATAAAAGTCAAGCTGTTATAAATGATGTGAATACAAGTGAGCCAAGACTATGAATATAATTATCCGAAAAATAAGATGAGTATATCAATGCTCAACAGTTAGTCCTTGTGTGTAAATAGACTCTTTGTACATACACACATATATGTTCTATATACACACTACATATACCATGGTTACAATGACGACAAACAGCCTCCGATTCTCCAACCGATAACACACACACACACGTATAAAGTTCTTATGAATAATATTAAAATAAGGATATAATTCTTAAGATACTTGGGGTGCATAATTAATTAGTTGTGAGTATGTTTACATTGGAAGAATTATTTTTGGGATTCATTATTATTATTATTTTATTATTATTATACATTTGTTGAAGGCAATGGGAACTCATTCTATCTTAGTATAAAGTCAGTGCCTGAGGCACTGTATCAGTAGATTGTTTTATTCTAATATAACTATTCATGCATTGCTAACCTCATACTTTTCATGAGTTTAGGACTACTACCCCCCAAAAAATCATCCCTGGGCTCCCCCCCCCGTGCCATTCAACCCCCGGACTAGCACCCCCCGCTACTAACTTTCTTATTCCTTAAAGTCCACTTATGAAGTTAACTATGTTTTTTTAATGACAAAATTGCATGTGTGTTTAAAACCTACGTTCCTAATATCGGTCATATGTTTATGACCGAAATTAGGAACATAGTTTTCAAACACTAATGAAAAAGAAAACATAGTTACCTTGATAAGTGGACTTTAAGGGATAAAAAATTTAGTAACGGGGGTATATGGCACAGGGGGTGGTTGTTTGGGGGGTGCTAGTCCGGGGATGATTGTCTTGGGGGGGGGGGGTAGTCCTGTTAAGACTTTTCATATGATTGGTTGGGATATCATCAAAAAGGTTGCTCTTCTCGTAAACTCACCAGTAAATATGTTTTTATCCCACTGATTTCTTTCTATTTCTACATCCGATAGTTTATATATCTATTATGGACAACTATGAGCCAATCAAATAAACAGTTATTATTCAATCTTTATGAGTAGTTCCTTTATTTAATTAATATTAAAAGGTGGAATAGAGGAGTTCCTCCAAAGGATTCATCAATGACGTAGAGATCTAGGCCCATGAAGAACAAAATATTAGCATTTTCAAGGATAAATTTATTCTCTTTGAGGTCATATCTCAATAACAGCTGTGGGTGAAGTGATGCTTCTTTGGACAATACCAACTGTTTTTTAAATTATTATTATATTTCCTTTTCGTTCAATGAATCACATATCCAAAAAGTTTTGTCTCATCCTTAACTAATATTGGGAGTGCGATAGCCGTGTGCGTTAAGGCGTGTCCAAATCTCAATGTTGGGGGCGCAGGTTCGAATCCCAAGAGGGAGAATGGTCGCTTTTGGTCTTCCTCATTGATAAGATCCTAGCTTCGATACACTATTTTAAATGCTAGTATGCTTATTTATTTCCAGTCGGATACTGCAATTCTGTCGAACCAATTAGGCAAAAAAATATTTTGATCTTCAAGAAGAGGTCCGTATATATTCATGTTGTTTTGGTCTCTCTGATATTTCAATCTTTCCCCTTATCGAGCATTTCATCTCTGACCTATGGTCCCCTGCAAATAAGGAGAATGACGTCATAAAAACGTATAACTGCGATTAATATAAATTACCAGATCCTGAATCTGTGGAAAAATATATCAACGTTATGAGTAGTAGTTTTTAACAAACCTATCGGTTAAAGTTTGTTAAAATTAATTGTGGAGGAATCATAGATTTTAATGTGAGGGCTTCCCGCAGAAACATCCATTACAACTGAACTCCACTAGAAATATAATCAATTTATACAAACCCTAAACTGCAATTTAGCTATATTGAATAAGACCATTATTACAAGTGGGCCCTCTTCTCTAGGGAAGAAAGAGAAAAATAATTTGAGGAGAGAGCCCAGGCATCACTCCGTTGTGAGATATACACTGCAAAAAAAAATACCTTCGAGGGAGAGGTGCATGCAGAAATCAAATCCTGATGAAAGTGGTATTTGCAAGGGAGCCAAACCTAAGGTATCATCGCTTAATAGTCTTTTATTCACGAATGATTGGTCATGGATATATTTTCTTCCTTCTCGCCATATCAATACATCAATTCATGCATTTTTCTTCCTCCGGAGGGGAGAATAATTTATTTACACATAAATTTAATGTATACATTTTTTCCTACATGATGCCATTTTACGATGAGGGAAATGCATTAAGTATCAAGAACAACATAAAATGAAATAAAAAGGATGAATGGTATGGCAATTGAGGTAGTCATCTAAATCATTAATGAGTTCTTTAAGTGGACTGATTTTTCATCTCCGTTGAGCATCCTGTTTCTGTTTGTTTGTTTAGCTCCTAGATCATACTCACCTCACCAGAACTCATCCGGTATCAGCCAGTAATAAGACCCTATAGGAGCTAAACCGTTTATTATTTAGTATAATGTTAAATTTACAAATATAGTTAATTGCTTTTAAGAGAAATTCTTCTAGAATACGTATTTTCCCCATCAATCCTGTCAGCTGTTCCCTCATTTCTGGTATTGTTCGAGGGCAGTCATAAGCAAGATGATAAGGGTTTCTTCTCCTTCTTCGCAAAGACGACAAACGGGACTCTCAGTTTTTGCCCATTTTATAAAGATATCGATTTAAACGTATATGACCACTGGTCATTGCCACGATGTCGGAAATTTGATACCGTTTTATACTGGAAGATTTTGTTTACAAAATAGGGCTCAGCTATGATATTTTGTCTGGCGGCAATCATTCATCGTCAGCCATGAAGTCCGCCATTCCTTCAGAGACGTCCTTCTGATGGCAGTTTTCACTTGACACATGGACTAGAGAACGTAGTAGGGATTCCTCCTATTGCTCCTTCCTTGGTTAATGCGTCGGCGAGTTCGTTCCCTGTATTGTTGTTATGTCCCTTCACCCATGCCACGCTAACCTCGCAATTAGAAGTCTCGACGGCATTTTTGCAAAAAGCCGGCGATTTATGTTATCTATTTTCTCATATTTCATGCAATTGAATCGCGTGATCAACTGACTTTTCTCTTTTCTCCAAGTTTACAAATAACTTTGTCAGGACAACTGATTGAGAATCATAGTTCCCTAAAGATTTAATGACGGCTGAGAAATTCACTCATTTTTGTTTTATTATACAACTTTGGTCAAATAGTCGACTTGCCAGTACATGCGGAGCATCCACATTAATATATGAGTTTAGTTCTTTTGGCCCAAGAGCTAGTCTCACAAAAGAAATGTTAACTCAACATATTGAAACTGGCTTTTAGATGTCTAGAAGGACTCTGTCTCAGAATTGTTCGTGTCTAAGAAATGCCCCTCAAAGAAAAGATCTGTTCCCTTTAACCACGAGACATCAGACCCATCCCGGTCCCTGAACATACGGTCTTGATCCTTTTTTACAAATGTCAAAGCTTTGAAGCATCCACATCAATTATATCAATGTGTGTTATCAACTGAACAAGAATGGCTCTAATGATACTCCGCTATCTAGAATAACAATAAAGCCTAATTTAATTTGATCCAAGTCAAGAAACAGAATGATTAAAGAAGTATTTCTGCAATAAAGTAGTTAAAAAAGACTTTGACAGCGTATATAAACAAATTTAATTACTTTGAGTTGCCCTTAAGATTAGAAGAAAATAAATCCTTTTGTATCAATATACAAAAGCCTATGAAAGGCTTCCATAACATAAACAGTTCAAGCGATCCAGCCCCCCCCTCTCTTTTTACTTGCCTAAGTCCCAAAGATCCATCAATTCAATATGTAAATAAACTCTGCATATATGATAAACGGATTCCAGAAAAGTGATTTAAATGTGCTGCAAAAATAAATGGGAGGATTGACAAGGAACAATAATAATTCATGCTGCTGCATATATATTGGCAACAGAGCTTCCATATAGTCATTAATAAACATGGGATGAACAAATCTCATTACCCCAATAATTGAAAATGCATTATTCATTATTGAATAAATTGTCGTTTAGTAGTAAGAGAGGAAGGATTATGGGAGGAGCTCTTTTCATTATAATCTTCGAAGGAAATGCATTTAAAAGGAACTCTTCTATAAATAGGCTTTCAAAATTAATTAAGAATATTCTGACTCCCTTTCCTTGGACTGCTATGAAGCTTCGTGTGAATACTACTTCCTTTGCAACGAACACATAGAAAGAGAATCAAACCGGCTGATGTACTGGAAATCCTATATATATATAAATATTTTATGGGTCTTTTATTTTAACTATTTCATAAAAAAAATAATTACAATAAAAAAATCTTGCCTTGAATACTATTTGATAATATTTAAATGATCTATATACAGGATTCGAAAATCCCAATGATCAAAAACCCTTGAGAAAAGACACATATGTAGTATTCTAAACAATTAAACGATTACTTATCTCTGAGATCATGTTCACATCTCAACAGCCTTGATAAAAGTGATGCTGTATTTGAAATTTATTTGCGCACCTTTTTTCCCCCAACCAATTACGTTCTAGAAAAAAAGTCGTAATGCAATATGTAGCTACGAATGTTTCTGTGTTTGTAAACAAACCTCTTAGATCAATCAAACACATACTTTGCAGCGAAAGTATGTATAGAAAAACAAAGCAACTAATATCTCTTGTATCATTTTATTCGTTTATTGTTCTTATATATTGTTTTTCTGTAATAATTAATAAAAATATTTTTTTAACGTCATGTATTTTCTGAAAACTATTTTATCTACTGAGAAATACGATAAAATTTTGATGGAGTGTATGGTGGATTATCTTTATTGTAATTTAAAAATTTATGGAGGACAAAAAATATTTCAATCAAGTAAGAACATTATGAGACCATCAGTGAGATCATACTATTGTATTACCTATGATTTTATGAATATGAACAAATAAGACCTAAGCAAATAAACCAAATCTCAGAGGAATCACTCTTCAATGGCTGTAGAGTAATGTTTGCTTTTAATAACAGCTCGTTACATATACAGATAAGACAAGCTTTCATTTTTAACAAGCTCGATTGTAACTTGGAAGTCACCTCGTTATTCCATATATCATGGACTAGCTTTGAGGTGATTATACTTATTAACATTTGTATTAATGTCAATCCTTGGAATTATAGAGATAACAATGAATTATTATGTACATATATGTATTAAAAAATAACGAATAATAAGAGCCTTAGCATTTATGATCGTATAAGTAATCTTTTCGGATTAAACTCAAGCTAGCAAAGTCCTCCAAAAACGTGTACCTTGGACATTTATCTCCTAATTAGCCGAACATATCTTTCACCGATTTCATAAGCAAGTATGACATCAAAATCATTTCAATATTTACTGCGTCTCCGTACTCAACCCTATCTATTAAAACTCCAGATGTAAATTGTTAATTTTTTATTTACAAATCTTTATTTCAATGAAGTGATTGTGTATTAAAATACATAATAGACATTGTAGTCTAAAATTCAAACTTCAAAAAAAGATTACAAACATAAATCAAATAAATGACTTAACATAGAATGCACAACATAAATAAATAACTTAACATAGAATGCACCATAATAAAAGAAATATAAAAAACATCAATAAATTTAAATAGTTTTAGTTTTTATTTTTAAAAGCCTCTTCGACTTTGATGGGAAATATTTTATTTCTTTCGCGGCGACACTCCAAGAGTCTTCCACAACTGACGGTATCCATAGCGAAAGTGCTCCATATCTCGCCGCTGCTGAGAGCATTATGGCTCTGAGTTCCTCGGATCGGATGTATTCGTTAGTGGTCAACCTCTTTGCAATAGAGCCTTAGCATTTATGATCGTATAAGTAATCGCTTTTGAAGCATCTGATCGGAATTTTGTCAAATTGTTATTCTTGACTGAGTCTAATTTTATCCGTCAATCCTCAAGCAGAATTTTTATTTTTTTAAAACTCTTTTTAAAAACTAACTCACAGTTCAAAAATTGTAAAAATAAGAGAATAATTTATCCTGGGATCATCCAAAGTATATTGTATATCATTTATTTATTACCTCCGCCGAAGGAGGTATTGTTTTCACTGGCGTTTGTTGGTTTGTTTGTCAGGAGGATTACTCAAAAAGTACTGAACAGATTCGAATGAAAATTTGTGGAGTTGTTGAAATGCCAAAAGGAACAAGTGATTAAATTTTGAGATCTCTAAGTGCTTTTTAATATGCAAAATGAGCAAAATAATAAATGAAATGGGGTCTCTATTCAGGGAGTAGGAAAGAACAAACGCTAAAAAAATACTGACGTATTATTGTTCATATATCATCTCAGGACTATGTTAAACCAGTGACGTATCTTAAACTTCTTCCTCTTCCCGTCTCTGAGTGCTCTTTTAATATGCAAAATGAGCTAAGAGAGAGGAAACATGATTAGAGATAGAAAATCGGGCGTGTGAAAGGGAGAATGTTTGAAGGGAATGTTGTGGGGATCGGCGGAGGTACACACTCTCGGAGTGTATATATGCCTCTAGTTATATATTATGTTTTCTGTTACTTTTATTGAATTAAACTAATCAAAAAAAATCCTAATGCTATTGGTAATGTCCAATATTTTGCACCCTCATTTAATATTGATGTGAACTTCTAAATTAAAGATGTAAATTCAATGTTTATTGAAATGAATTTTCTTTATGCATAATTTCTCAGAATAAATAAACTTATTGCAAATGATTAATTATTCTTTAGTTATAGATAGTTATAATTCAATCAGATACAAAACCAAATATGATCAAATAAAGTTTCATGAATAAAATATTCATGTTTTTTTTAAATAAGAAATTAAAGTCGATTGATGAGTTTTTTTAAATATTTTGGTACATCACAAATACATGACAATCTAGGTCACTCCATGCTCTAATTCCTTTCATTCATGACTTATTTTTAAGGATCAACTTTATTAAAACAATGGGTACATTGGTGTAGAATATAAGTAAAGTAGAAATAATATGAAAGTTTTCTTCCAAGATCCAAAATGCCAATAAAGTCATGTAACTAAATGAGGAAGCGCGTGTGTTGAGGTCAAAGGTTACGTAACATCAGGGTTGAAGTTAGTTATTGCTTTGAGTTACTCAATCATTCAGTCTCGTCAGTGAACATTTAATTATATCCCGTTTTATAAATCAAAACAAACAATGACTCTTGAGAAAAAACAAGAACAAAACCCCAACTTTCCACTAACGTCATGGTAAAACTATGCCCATACATTAACAGTTTGCTCACATAAAACCTATCTACAATTTGATATTTCTTCCATTCCTTCCTTCCATCCCTCTTTAAAAAAAATGAACGGTAGTCCTTGACTCCTTCCCCTATTTTTTTTTTCAAATAAAAGGAGGGAAATCTCGTAGTTAATGAGCCGTACTTTGGGCTCTGGGATTACATAGGAATCCAAATTCTATCTCTCTCTCCTACCTATTTTTGTTGTTTCATTTCTTCTTCATGTAAGCTCGATTTTCCACTTCTGTGAGCTTTCATTTTCATTATATATATATATATATAGGTTTGGTCCTGAGCTACAACTTCCACGTTTTATATGTCTATAAGATGATGATTCCCTGATTTGATCAAGTGTCTTTTTGGCGGGAAGTGATTGATGAAGAGGCTCATTGAATGGAAGAGGGTGAAAGTAAGTAATTGTATTAGTTATTTATTATTATTGACACAATGTAGGAACTGGTGAGAAAAAAGTCTTAAAGAAGTCAGGACATTCATTATTCTTCTTAGTCAACAATGGAAGGGAAAAGTGAGCCTGTGAGACTAGATAAGAAGATGGAGGGAAGGGAGGTGGGGATATATAAGATGATATTTCTTTTATAGATTCCAAGAATAAAATTGCGATTACAAGGATCTATTTACACATGATTAGTCCAAGGGAGAAAATTTAACAAAAAAGCTAATCTATTAATATTATTTGTATTTTAATTTTTAAGGAATTGAAGGAAATAATCTCCTAAACATAACTACATAAAATGTAACTATTTGACATATCGTCATTTCACTTATGGCGGATGTGAACAAATATATATATATATATATATACACACACACATATATATATATATATATATATATATATATATATATAAAGGGTGCGGCAGCATAACTTCCTTTTTTCAGAAGGTAATAAAACAAGATGTATAAATCAGAGAGGTTTTAATTTTGTTTCATGATTTTAGTACATATTTAAACTATGTGTCATATAGTTTTGAAAAACATATCAGATAGGTGACGTCCCCCATTGTCCATACACTGTATATACCGATTTTCCGGAGCGCCTCATTTCAATAAGGGGCGATTTGAAGTGGCCAGCCCGTTCCCCCGATTTGTCCCCTTGTTATTTTTATTTGTGGGGATATTTGAAATCCCGTGTTTATGTCAACCGCCGAGAAGCCTACCAGACTTGAAGGCCAACATCAGAGAAGAAATTGCCAATATACCCGCTGATACGCTGGTGAGGGTCATGGCAAACCTCCGAAATCGGTATACACAGTGTATGGACAATGGGGGACGTCACCTATCTGATATGATTTTCAAAACTATGTGAAACAAAACTTTAAATATGTACTTAAATCATGGAACAAAATTAAAACCTTTCTGAGACATACATCTTGTTTTATTGCCTTCTAAAAAAAGGAAGTTATGCTGCCGCACCCAGTATATATATATTAGGAAACGACCGGGACACCTTTTTTCGCCGGGACCCGGGCCGGGACTTAAATTTTTCAAGCTGGGTCGGGCAAAACCGGGCTGGGACTTAATATATATTTTCGTTCTTTCGACATTCTGAAATGGTTTCGTTTTTAGAAAAGACTTTCCAAAAATAATAAGTGACGACGTTTTTTTTAGAAAAGACATTCCGAAAAAAAAATCTCAAAAAACTGATGACGTTTTTTTAGAAAATAATATTTCGAAAATTCCTTTCTAAAAAAACGTCGTCACTTTATCAATGACAAAATATTCAAGTCCCGGCCCGGTGTCTAAAAAAATCGGGACACCGGGCCGGGTTGGTTCGGGTACTCGGATATATATATATATATATATATATATATATCTCACGATCAAAGGAGGCAATGGTCCTTGATTATCGTCAGCTTAAGTGTCATAATCGTTGAACATCACAAAATATTGTTAATTAAATAAAGAAACTCCTCACTCAAAGGGATACAATTAAGTTTTTTTTTTGGTTACACAGCCATTGAAAATAAATATGTCTCATTCTCTGACCCAAATAGGAATAAATACATGAGTTAAGAGTTCACATTGGCCAAATAAAGTTGTACTGTAGGTTTATTTTTTTTACTACTTCACTTTGTTACTAGTATATTATTGACATCTGGGGGCTGCTGTTGCATACAAATATGAATGCTTCAAATATGAAAATCCTTAAATTTAAAAGGTTATTGATATTATTATTATTGACACCTTGAGGCTGTTGCTGAATACAAATACATCAAAATATACATCATGACCATACGTCAGAAAATAATGACGGTATCAATAATAATAAAAATAGCCCGTAAATTGAAAGATCATCAAATCTGAAGCATTTATATATATAGTCATGGAGGATCAGCCACCTGGTGTAGATAATAATAATGATTAAAATGAACATAAATGTAGTGTTCAAGAAGTGAACGCTTTATATTGATTGTGACTTCACAGAAGACGCATAGTCCGTCAAATTGAAGGTTTTTAAAAACTTATCTATTTTGATATATTTATATTTAGCAAACTGCTCAAGGTGTTGATATTAATATCATAACCTTTAAAATTAAAGGATTTTCATATAAATATATATATATTTGAAAATCCTTAAGTTTTAAAAGTCTTGATAGTATATTATTGTTGAAACTTTGTTAGTAATAATAATGCTATCAATAACCTTTAAAATTTAAGGATTTATATATATATATATATATATATATATCGATGTATTAATGGTTTTACTCACACTAAGTTTAAATTATATTACGAACAAAGTAATTTTTTCTTTTCAACATGCTGGGAAAACAATATCAATAACAATGATGTAGCAGATGTTTTGAACATAGGCATCATCATTTGAAGGAATAAACGCAGGGAAGTGAGGAATTAATTTGAAAAGCAAAGCTAACTGTGTGTAATTTCATGTTTTCTTACAAAATAGTTTTTCGTGTATGAATTATTTTAAATATATTTATTGAGATACAACATAATTTATATATACTGAAGAGAAGTTAAAGGATTTATTTTATTATATATCCCAGACTAATTTATTTTATTATATATCCAGACTAATTTATTTTATTATGTTCTTGTATTTACTTGAATCCTTATATTTTAACTACTACTGAACTCATGAGCACTCGTACCTGAACGGCTAACCATATATTCACCAATTCAACAAATGGATATGAGATCAAAATCTCATTTCGACTGCAGCAAGATTATATGCGTAAGATCTTAAAACCTCATATTTACATGCCGATTCTCTGTGTCTATCCCCATATGATTTAAATACAATCTCTTAGCCTAATCCACAGTTTAGGCTAATATTATCAAAATAATTTTAAAGTATGTAAAAAACTTTCTTACTTTGTTTGTTCTCATATAACACAAATATTTTAAGATGTATATGTATGTATGCGCAAACTCTGCTTTCATTTCTTCATTTCCAATATAAATCATAGGAAGAGTATTGATAAATACACAAGCTCCGAAGATACAGTTACCTATATTACATACTATTGGAAAAACATAAATAACTGAATGTTTGATCTTAGATATTGAAGTTCCTAGTGAGCACACAAAACCAGTCGGCACTCACTTTTATTAATGAACAGGTTGTTAAGTTTCTGTTACGTATCTCCCATTGGATTTTGAAAGGTTTTCTTCGACAGGCATTTTTAATTAAGTTCCTTAGACAAGGAAATGCTTCAACAGCTGCCATACATATAAGAAAATGAGAGAATTCAGGAGGTACGATATATACGAATAGGGTGTCTGACCTTTTGTATGGATATTGTATTGTGTTTTATATAATAATTGTTTTTCTTCTTTGTTTATAAAATAAAGTAGGATTGCATATGTGATAATCATTATATCGTTATGATATTATTAGTTTTTTTGCCATATGCAAAGCTAAACAATATGGAATTCCAAAGCTATAACGGGAATGAGCCACAAATCTAAAGATAACTCGTTACTTTTGCAGTAGTTATCTATACATAAAAAATTTAAACATTAATATTCATAAGGCCTCAACTGCAAATTACGTACATTAAAGATGCATTGTGGAAGCCTACAAAGGTGTATCAAAAATAGTTATGACTTTCATTTAACAAAATTTAAATAGAAAAAAAATCATCTAAAAAAAAGAATTGCAAAACTTATCATTATATATATATATGTATGTATATATACCTATATATATATATCAGAGCTGGGGTTCGGTAGAAAAATCTACCGCCGGTTCGATATCCGGTATATACCTTCTCCGATCAATATTGGTATTCGGTAGATTTTATTATATATCTAAAGTATCGATCGATATTCGGTACGGTAGATTAGAAAGAGAGAGAAATTTATTTATGTATCTGCTTTTACTTCTTCATATGTATTCATATCAGACGGTTTATAACAAAGGACAATTAAATACATCATTTTTATAATTTATTAGAGATTATTTGAAATTCAATACATACTAATCTTATATAAATTATATATGTACTTGGATTTGTAGGAAATGGAAGGCTATAGATTTTTCTCTTATTGTCCAATGCACTTTCAGGTACTCTAGATTCAATGCATAGCATAAGCTTATATTGGATGTCTATTTATGTATCTGCTCTATAATACTATAAGTTATAGTTTTTTTTGTTTTTTCGAAGTTCAAGTTCTTCAAACAAGGAAGCGCTTGGGCAAAGCGACAGTTGAAAGATGTTTCTCTGCTATTGAAGAGAATAAGCTCACTATATCTTTATGTCTCTATGTGAATGCTACAAAAGTCATACTTTCAAATATACCGTACCGATTGCCAATCGGTACGGTATTCGGTGTTTATAATGCATATCGTATAATTGGTTCGATATTTGAAATCTATCGTCGGTAGTATCGAATACCGATTTACATTCGGTAGTCGCAGCTCTGATATATATATATATATTCTTCAACAAAGTTTCAATAATATTTTTGCTTTAAGCCCACACAACAGAGTTGCATAGTAAAAAAATGATGTTATATGATGAGTTTGTGTGAACTACCATAAAAATATCATTATCTATGGTTGCTCTGAATAATTTGTGCACTGTGCAAAGGAAGATATAAAATAATTCAAGTAGTCTGAAATATTTTTTTCCTCTCTTTAATGACCCAGATCAACATGGGACAAACTGGTATAAGAGGTAGTAGGGCTGCTCTCGGGGTTTCTTTATTTCACTTCCCCTCTAGTACCCTCATTTCCTGGAGTGATTTATGAGGTCAGAGCTTTAATGGAGGGGAATGACCCCTCCTTTGGGAGGAGGAAAAATGAAAAATATATCATGGTTTGTGGTTAGAGAGAAAGGAATCCAAGATGTGATGCCAGGGGTATATTGAATATAATATTTTAGGAAATGAGAATCTATAAAGCGGGAAATTTAAAGTGAAAAGAAAATGGAGTCAACCTGAGCAGGTTTTAAGAGGGGATACTTGTTTTTAATAACTTTTTGTCTCAGAACCTCTTCTTCCTTATCATAGCAAAAGTGGGCATATCAAAGTCGTAAGCTGCTCTATCTTTGAAGTTATAGAACACAAATATAGCTGGAAGAAAAGCTTTCAATTGCTTAGATGAATAATGATGGTCTCACTCGTGTTTTCTTCATCAAAAATAGTTAAGTATCAATGGGCAGTTCAGGAGGTCAAGGATTCTATTGACGTTGGAAACATCACAAATACTGCCATTTAAGGAGCCTTGGATCCGCTCGTAATCCCTTTTGTTGACGTCACAATAGGCAAATAAGACAGAGAGAGGGAGTGCTTTGCTAGTATGCCCATCTTATCTTCAATCCATGGTTTTAAATTAATCAAGGAATGCTTGAAGTTTTTTACTGCTCGTGAAACTAACCTTGTTATAAGTTTTTCTTCTTATTTTCTAATTTGATTTAGCTTCGGATGTTAAAGCAATAATGCATTATAAATCTTGTCTTTGTATAAACTCAATCTTGCTTATAAAAGTTGCAAAAACGTTGCAACTTTGTCTTTGGAAAGCAGTATGCAAACTCTACTACGCCAACCATCAGAGGTATATAAAGAATTTAGTATGGTGGTATATCACCGTACTCCATTTTTTCAAATTATTTTTACACTTTATAAAACCATTTAATTGAAAATTTGCAATAACCCCAATTTACAAAAAGCACCTATAAAGTTGTTCATTTCCGTTATAGTTTTTTGGTTCCGATACATTGAAGACTTAGAAATCTTCTCCTACAACATTCCCTCATACTTACAAATTTCATAAATGGATCTATTTTAATTTTTTTACATTTTCTTCTTTTCACCCCTGAATTCTTTCCAAACACAGAAGTGTCACCCAGTTAAATAAAGTTCGTTTAACATGAAGCATTTGCTATGTGTGTTTGTTTAACTTACCCAATTTCAGATGCTATGATTTGTATTTCGGTGTTTGAAGACGAATTCAATTTTGAGCCCATTAACCCATGTAATCAATATCTTTGAAAGTGCCATAATAATAGTAGCATATATACGAACTCATAGTAGTATTAATTAGATAACGTTCAGATTTCATAAATCTATTCAATGTATTGTTCTTTATTTTAATATTTTTTTCAAAAGGCTTATCAATATGAGTTGTATTATGTTTTTGATGTTGTATTTTATAAAATAAAAATTCTCTCAAAATGCAACTCACAATTTTTATTTTCTCTCTATAATAATACTTTCTTTGGCTTGTGCAATTATAATCCAGAGTGCCCCTTAAAGATGATTTGGGAATGTTGTTATCACTTAAATGTCCCACAAAAAAGTGAGAGATATATTATTTTTACTTTTTTATAGTGGTGCGACTTTTAATCAGGAAATGTTGTTAGTTATAAGAGTGGATAAATACAAACACACCATTAGTGACTGCATCATAAATGGTTTAATCTACAGTCTATCTAACCATATACAAATAAATTCTTAAAATAGTTTTTGCTTTTCATTGAATTTGGCATCCAAGAGCAAGAAAACTAAAAAAAAGCATTGTTTGTAATGTAATTTGATAAATGGGAAGGATCTTTTCTTGCCGTTGTTTGTCTATTCAAATTATGTTTCTCTGTTTTCTTCTTCGTACTTGTTTAGATTTCATTGTTGTCTTATTTCTTTCATCTTTCCTTCAAAGGCGCATATGTATATATACACACATTCAGCAAGATGTCAGTGTTCTGTCTGCAGATTCCTTTTCAAAAGAAACTTTTATAAATAAGTTTTGTGTACTTCCTCTGGTGCCATGGGATTGATTTACGAGGCAAGTTTATGCCGTTTATAATCCATTGGATCAAAGTAGGGAATCTCTTGCTACTCTTGTCACTTCCAATATTAAACCCATCCATATTATTTGAATAAAGAAAGTCTCAAAGGAAGGAATGATATATGACTAATTTGAGAGCGTGTTAGCTCAAAATGTTGAGGGCGCAGATTTGATACCATGATCGATAGTCTGATTTTAGTGTTATATGGCTTATTCATATCCTAATAGATGTAGCCAAATCTAACCAAATTGTTTAAACACTATATTGGACAGGAAATCATCCAAAAATACACTTTGTTTATATATATATCATGGTATATATATATATATATATATAATATATATATATATGTGTGTGTGTGAATAAACAAATAACTGGATACTCAACATTGTAGTAAAACGAGTTGTTTGAAGACCTAAAATGGCTGTCCCAGTGTTGGAAACAATATAGTATTAGGGATGTAAAAAAAACTACAAATAATTCCATTGATGTCATTATATGTTATATATTTCATAATAAATTATTTTGCTTTTTCTTATATCATGACGTCTTTGATATTATTGTTATTTCTCCCTTCTTTATTCATTACGTGTGTGTAATCGAGTATATTTTTGCCATAGGGCATATTAGTTACATTTGTAACTAGTCTAAAATAAATATATAAATAAAAACAGTAAAAATATGGTTAAAAGAAAAAAACTAAGAACAAATAAATAAAATATAGCATGGATTATGTGGGCACGCTGCGTCCAATGGCCCTAGCTGCGGTCCTGGCAGCGTGAAGGGTCGTGGCCGACCTCAAAGCCTTATACATGTTCCACACCGATATTGCATGACATGCAAAGGTAGCCGTCTCTCTTCCGAGTGGATAGCTACTGGAGTGGTGGACCTCATGGGCCTCCTCGGGATGGGGAAGACGAAGTCACCAACCAGGTTCCTGGCACCGCCGCCACCGTTGTTGGAGTAAAAGCATTTCCAGGTCTCCAGGGTCACTGCCTGGTGGCCACCTCGTATTACATGGTATTTAAACTACTTAAACAATAACAAATATATCAGGCTGCAGGAACGATTGAGTTGATACCAAGTGCATTGAACCAAGAATAGTACATCTTGACGACCCATCACTCATGATAAGGTATAGCCTGAGTGATTCATAATCTATTTATAATTATTCATATACGATAAGGAGTCCGCCTATCAATAAAAAATAATAAAAGACTCGTAACATTCATTAAGTCTATATACATAAAATGACACTACTTTTTGTATTATGTATGAACAAATGGTTCTAAGACGTTATCACCGTTATATGTACATACAAAAAACAAGGCCTGCTAGCAGAATGTACTAATTCTACGCCTGCCAATGAAACGAAAGCTCAATATAACTCTTAACAATTTTTTTGTTGAACATTGCTCTAAAAAATAAGTAGGAAGATTGTTGCTTTCAACTCGATATTTGGAAAACCAAACTTGTAAATGGAGCATGAAAATAATAAATGCTCTTGGTCTTAATGAGTTTTAAATAAACAAAAAGATTATTCTTTTTGATAAGATGAAATAGAGGGGGGAATTATATTCTTTTTAAGCTTGTATATTTATGCAAAAACTCCCTAATTGCATCTTATAAAACGGATTTTTGCTTACATATTTGTTTTTCTAAGCATCAAAGAGACGTGCGTGATGAAATTCAATGTTTGTTAAACACTGCCTCCGCCTACGTATATAACTGCTAATTAATTATCAAGGCCACATCAATCAGTCTCTCTCTCTCTCCTCTGAATGAAGGCTCCTGGATTTTTATTTAATGAGGACGTTTGGACAGGGCTTTCTCCCCTGGTCTTTTTCCTAATTGATGGGAAAAAAGAAAAAAAAATCCTCAAAAGCACCATCATGTCTGGTTTTACGTTAAAGAAAAATCATTAAGGGGAATTATATGCTGTGTGTGTGTTTGTATTTATATATATATATATATATATATATATATACATATATATATATATTAATGATAGGCTCTTAACCTAATTTACCTAATGAGATTGAAATGTTTATGGCTCCACACAACTCACAACATAACTAATAACCGACCGTTGAAGGCAAAGTTTTCTGACGTCAAAAGCTTTTCGAAGGAAGGCAAATGTGAAATTGTGAAGAATAATTTCCGGGGTATTTGGGCTTTCGATAAGTATAAGATATGAATTCATTTTACGCGCTTTCAAAATGAAAAATATCAACTTGCGATGAAATAAGAGATATACGATAAATTATATTTATATTTTTTATATAGATTATTTTTCTGATAAATAAAACAATAATACATACAACGAAATTAATATATACTAGATGCAAAATGATATAAAGCTAAGTTTTAACTCACTTGTACTATCTAGTAATCAAGACATATCTTTACGTGTTTAATAAACAGTCCAGTTATTATAAATAATGTATATAATAAATGCAATAGAATACATATATTTTGATTATGTTCGTAAAAGACAGAGGGGCCTGGGATTGTCAGACAAACATGGAGATTGGAAAGGTATATAGTTTTTTTAGTGCCACTTTGGTTCGATAGAATTGCATCCATGTTATATGCTTTATTAAATAAACAAAATAGTTTTCTTCAAAATATAGGGATTTGATAGCGGTAAATATTGTTATAGATGGTCAATAAGTTTGTGTTTACATGATGATACAAACAATCACATCCCTATATTTGAATATAACTATTTTGTTTGCTTTATAAAACATATAATTTACAGTTCTGCCAGGACAAAATAAATATTTTTAATTCGTTTAATCGAAAAGCTTTTCTAAAAAAACTACATAGAATAGATTTCCCTTTTCTACGAAACTTTGGCTTCTCCAAGTATATATATATATATATTTTTTTTTTGCTTTATACAAAATATAAATTACTGTTCTGCCAGGAAATAATAAATAGTTTTTGAAATGAAATTTACGGATATTAAATAAATCATGGGAATGATTTCTTAATTAAATATCCATTGGGTATTTTAAATTGCAGTATTTTATTTTCTACAACGTACTATTATATTTCAACCAAACATATAATTACATAAATAGCAAATTGGTTTATACATTAACAAATGGATCACATATTTTATAAAATTATGCATAATTCTTGTAAAATCATTTGGGTGGGGGGGGGGGGACGTTAGCAGATCGAAATTTGTATAAGTAAAGCTCTTGCTATTTATAAAATAATTTTGTTTGGACCCAAGTAAAACAAGACTAATTATCTTGGTTTAAATATAAAATAAAAATTCTTTAAAAAAATGGCCACCAGGTGTCCTAAAATCCGGTTTGCATATTTATTTATTACTTTGTATGTGTCTCTTAATGAATATATATTTTAAATAGAAATGCTTCAATCATTTCCACAAATAATTATTACTTTAAATTATTTTCTCTTTTAGTTTGTATAGACTTTTCCCAAAGCTATGAGCGTATTCAATTAGAACAAAAGTGATTTGTGTTTTTTTCTAAATCTATATTGAGTTATATTCATGTATCAAAGCCACAAAATAAATGATGCATTAATCCAATAATCAAAGGCTTTTAATATTATTCACGCTCTTTTTTAATCTAACAATCACGTCATAGAAAAATTCATTTGGTATCCTAACGGTATTAAAATCACTCCATTGAACTTGAAACCCCATTACCTTATCTCATATATTTTGATGATTTCTAATCTTTCAAGAGGATTTGATTTGAGAAATAACATCGTTTTTTAAATGTAAAAATACTCCTTTCCTTTGAGACCTCTATTATAACAAAGTAAGACCCTTCTGTTCAATTTTATAAAATATTCTTGACCTGGATGCAATATGCATGTGTTAAATAAAAACAATAAAGTTTATGTAAGGGAGTAAAACATATTTCAATTATTTTAATTAAAGTTTGCATGCACCAAACTAACAAACCATTGGAATATACATAGACCATAGCTATATGGTAAAGGTCCTTTAGTAGATGAGTGTTTGTATTTAAGATAAGAAAGGTTATGTACTCATATATATATATATATATATATGTCTAGATTCGCCTGCACACCCCTGTATATATATATATAAATAACATATATATATATATGTACATAATTAAAAAATAGTAATATTTAAATTCTGATAGGAATCGTAGTAAAAAAGGTAAGTTCTTGCGAACATTACACTAATACAACTTTATTCATAAGTTTGTTGTATGGTAGCTCTCATTATTTCTCTCTTGGCACCTCCATTTTCTTCCGTCTTCCACAAAAGGGCGAGGATGTATTTATCGTCAGATATGGTGAAGCAATTATTTCTTTCCCCGAGTGTGAGAAATTGCTTTATTTGGTTGATATAGGTTAGATGATTTTGAAGGAGTCACTTCAAAAGATCCGTAAATGAGATTGATTCCGACCTCTTGATACAGATTTAAGGATCTTTTTAGGGATGACCCTTTTAAATCTTTGATGTTCAGAACCGCAACAACAACCTCGAGTAAAGTGGTATCTTATTTCATAATCCCAACTGTTTATTATTATTTATATATATATATATATATTTTTTAATTTATCGACTTTATTGATATTTTGTGTAATTAAATATAAATATATATAAATAAACATTTTCGTTTAAAATTATTACACATACAAAGTCATCACACATTAATAATCAACAAAGAAAACACATACAAAACAATGAGACAAAGTAAAGGAACAAAAGTCAACATAACTTAAAATCAGAATCTTTTGTAAAAACGTAAAAGTCGCTTCAGGTCGATCTTTGCATTCTCGGCGCAGGAAGGGAAGAATTTAACCAGGTCACCCGCGAAATTCCAATCAACTTATAAAATGCTATGGAGGGATACCCTTATTTAAAAAACAATTAGCATATTATGGTGCAAAAGATATCTACTGATTTTTTAATATTTTTCTTTGTTCATATAGAAGGAACAAATAATTACAATGGGAAGAGAAGAAGGTTACCTTACATAACAAAATGCATTTGACTTTAGTATGACAATATTTAGTCAATACCATGACAATCCAACGTACCAACGGTCGTCAAAACATTTGAAATCCCTCCATATAGTTAAAAAAAACAATTACTGACTACATCTTTCAATGTTCTAAATTTTTAGCTTTATCTGCTAAAACAAGATACAAATATATCTAAAATATGAAAAAGCATTTTGAGCTTAAATTTAAAACTTCAAACTGAAAGCCAAATTCACAAATTTACCATCACACTAAAAATGAATCATAAATAATATAAAATCCGAAGACACGCAGGAAGACAAATGAAACAGGATCTAATGAAAACATTAATATCTTAATATTAAAATAAGAATGAAACATTTGTTAAATCCATTGGTAAAACTTCATCTTCTTCTGGGGAAATCCCAAGGAAAACTTTCGAGGAACTCAATTTAAATTGAACATTTGATGTTATGTGACATCAAGCCTAATAACACTAAAGCCTTTCCTTATTTATTTCCAATCATATGTTTTGGATTTCAAGAAATAAAAGAAAACGAAAAACAAATCCTGGGATTAAGATTGGAAACGGATAGAAAATAAATGATGATTGACAGCCTACAAATATATTTTTTAAGACTGTTGTAGGTATACAAGAAGAGAGGAAATTAAAAACAAAATTTGATTCTGTATATTATATATATGCCTGGAATTATGAAGACAAGTTGTCCTGCCTTGTTTGAAGGCTAACTACCCAAATAGCGATTATGCATTCCAACAAAACTCTGCCCCTGGTCCAAGATAAGTCAAAAGTAGTGCATGGTCGATTTTTAGTCTTGGTCAATGTGGCCTCCATCCTCACCAGACTGCTATCCTCTGGCTATGGGATATGCAAATGTGGATGTCTTAAGGACGCTGTTGAGATAGAGTGATCTGACATGTCAGATGACTTCATAGTGAGGACCTGCAAGACTTTCAGGCCTAGAATCGAGGCTATATTGATACTGAGCAGTCTAACTTTGGGGTTTAATTGTTTCTTATTGCATAATAAATTTATTAAGTTCCATTTTCATAGTATTTATATTTTTTGAGAATCTTGATATACGCCATGCTTGGGAAAATTCGTTAACGATTCGCTTGGAACCACAGTTTATATATATATATATAATAAATATATATATGTATATATATATAATATTTGAATCTAGCATTTGACTTAACTTCTTGTGAAAAAATAATTATTATATTTGTTTTATGAAACATAATTTTGCTAATATTTTCATTTTGCCTTTTCGTTGAATAATATTAATAATAACTTTTTGATGAGGGAGGCAAATATGCATTATTTATATTCAACGGGCTTTCATTAATAACATGAGGTTTGAAGAATTCAATAATTATCTTTCGTCTATAGCTAATTCCGTTTTATTAAATTACATTGGCAAAGGATAGTAGGAGAATTATGATAATATGTACGCCAAATATACTGCATAATTTAATAAGCTTCTTCCTTTTTTCCTCTTTGTATTACCCAATTACTTCCCTTTGATAGTAAAAAAAGATATTGCTCCAAAAGCAAGGAGTTTTCTTCTTATTTGAATATTGAATATATATGTTAAGATAAGGGAATGCAGAATTTTATCTGATTTTTTCCCGTAGCTTAAAAAGATCCCCTTTAAATTGCACGGTGAAATAATATTTATTCCTTACTTCATTAGGAAAAGCTTTGATGATATATTTATGATGGTGTATATTTGAAATTATATCCTCAGTTACATACTTTATTATCATGATTTAATTAGTTCAGTTATTTAAGCAAATCGCAAGACACACCACGAGATGGAAAATGTTGATAAGCTTTTCACACAATATAACTTTTATGTCTCCTTTGATAAATCACATTAATCCTGTTACCTACCGGCATGAAAGAGTAGGATTGCTACAAAAATGTACAGTCGCAAAACTGCACAGGCATACCAATAGATAATAATCCTCTTCTGAGTAAGACTTTCTGACATTCACAAAGAATGCCAAATGTGACGCCGTCATAACTAAAGTTCACTACATATTATATAAAATGCAAACAGTTAAAAACGACGACCTTTCCTGTATCATCCCAATCGCCTCTTTATATTCAAAATTTTATTAGAGATATAATTTTTTGTTGATATATTTGTTTTCAGATTATTTTAATGTTTTCTTATATTTTCGTTTAAATAATTGTTATTTATTGATCGTTTTTCACTAAATATGTGCACAACCTATTTGTATATCGTTGGTTGATCTGTCGAAATATATGCCCACTGGGCCAAGAAAAAAAAGATAATAATACTCAACTCGGCCATTAACCCCCCCCCCCACCCCCACCCCACTTATTTAGCCATTCTGAGATAACTTGATAAGGATTTTTTTTATTTACAATCATAATAAGAAAATAAGAAAGAAAAGCCATCTTCTTCTCCAATACTTTTTGTTGTCACAAATAATTTGAGAAATGCTCGTTCGGCTTTTTTTTCTTTGCCTAAATGATTCAAAAGAATGGATCCGACTGGATATGAATAAGCATACTAGTATTAAAATCGTTTGGCTCCTAGTTATGTGTCAGCCCTAATATGTTACATGGGAGAACTGTAGACGGTTGTCAGGTTTTGATATGCCAAACAGGTCTTCGTTGCACGGCGTGAAATAAGCATACGGGCATCAAAATCGTTTGGCTCCTAGTTATGTGTCAGCCTTAATGGTTTCCATGGGAGGACTGTGAACGGTTGTCACGTTTTGATATGCCAAACATTTCTATTCGTATTATACCCCTTGAGACTGCCCTGAGGGCTCTAGTTGTCATTGATAACATTGAACCCGCAGAATGTCGAACTCATTTAATGTATATAAGCCAGCCCTCTTGAGGAGAGCAGTAGTTTGGACTTGCAGCGATCTATGACCTCCAAGTAGCATAGTCCTCGATTAGTAATTCATTACAACTTGGGTGTGGTCTCTCAGGGTAGGGACTCGACTCAAAGCTTGTGTTTGACTCAGATGTAGGTCCTCAGATTCCCTTTGACTCTTATTGCCCTAACAATATTCCATAAAAAATCTTATATGTGGGCAAAACACTTATCAATTTCACCAGTGATTTATGCATAAGACAGACTTGATACATTTTATTAATAAATGTCATTAACTTAACAAATAAAATTATGACTAAAAATATAGCCCAGATTTAATGGAGGGTGAACAAACAATTTTTACGAGAGCAAACAAATCATAAAAAGTCAAACATATTACAGCATGATAATAATATTCGTGCAAAGAAGACAAACAAGAAACCAAGTATTTTGTCTAATCCATTCAAGTCAATATTGTTATATATATATATAAATTTATTTTTTCACCTTGAAAATAAAATACTTGCCATTTGTATTTTTCCCTGTACACTTTTCTCACATATGTATTGTGGCCGTTTCCTTCGAATGCTTTCCATTATAACTGACGTGAGAGAGTCTTTTGATGCCTCTTGCAATATATCTCTACACGCAAACATACCATGCAAATATTGACGACAAAATGTATATTAACCATTCAAATGAAGTGAAAAACAAATTAAATTTGCATTTCGTTCTCGAATATTTTTTTCCTTGTTATAAACTTTTCATGTTTTATAAAAGAGGATGCCATAATGGTATATCTCCAAAAATCAACAACAAACACAGCCTTTTGATAAAATGATGTTTGAGTTTCTATTAACTATCGATGAAGGCTTCTAAAAACTTATCAATAAAATATATTTATTGATATCAATCAATATCAATAAAAACTGCATAGATAAAAGGTTTTGTGATTCATGTTTATGTGTTTGGTTCCGATTGTTTTACCGCGGGATAGAGTTTAGGACTACCACCCATAGAGATATAAAGATATAGAGAGCTTATTAACAGAGAAACATCGTTCAGCTGTATTCTGGACACAATGACGTATTTCATTTCCTCAATAGCAGATAACATCGTTCAGCTGTATTCGGGACACAATGACGTATTTCTTTGAAGAATCCAATAAGCTCTCTAAGTCTTTATATCTCTATGACTACCACCCAAAGAGATATTAAGACATAAAGGGCTTATTGGATTCTTCAGAGGAATACGTTTTAGTGTCCAATATAAACAAATCTTTCTATCTATATGATCAGCTTACAATGACGTAGTATAAATTACTTTGTTTATGTTGGGCACAGAATACAGCCGAACAATGTTTCTCTGCTATTGATGGGAATAAGCTCCCTATATCTTTATATCTCTATGCTACCAACCCCAAGACAATCACCCACCCGGACTAGCACCCCCCGTGCCATTTAACCCCCGTTACTAATGCTCTTTATCTTTTAAAGTCCACTTATGAAGTTTTCTTTATGACCAAATTGCATTAGTGTGTGAAATCGATGTTTCTAATATCGGTCATATGTTGTAAATGACCGATATTAGGAACATAGTTTTCAAACACTAATGAAAAAGAAAACACAGTTAACTTCATAAGTGGACTTTAAAAAATAAGAAATATTGGGTACGGTTACTTCGATCTCCTACCTGAGCTAGAAACAAAGAGAAACCACACTTCAACACGGCCATTGTGCTAACATTCCTCACAAACCTCTCTATTATTGTACTTATTATAGAAGAAGAAGGAAAAAAAGTATTTGTCATCCAGAGTGTTGAACATATTCATGAGCCGAGTCAGTGCTAGGAGCGACCATATTGATGAAGGAGCTCCCAAACGTCTCGTCTCCTCCTCCGATCATTGAGGAGGAGGATGAGACGGAGCAAATATAATGACTGGAATCATGCCACCCGTTCACTCCCATTCGAGAAATTGATCCCAAGCAATGATGAATCAATGTAAACAATAACAATAATAAGAACAAGGCAGGAACACTCTGGATGACAAATACTTTTTTCCTTCTTCTTCTATAATAAGTACAATAATAGAGAGGTTTGTGAGGAATGTTAGCACAATGGCCGTGTTGAAGTGTGGTTTCTCTTTGTTTCTAGCTCAGGTAGGAGATCGAAGTAACCGTACCCGAAATATTAATAACGGGGGGGGGGGGGGGGGGCTGCTAGTCCGGAGGGTGCTAGTCCGGGGGGTGATTGTCAGGATCCTATTAAAATAGCTTTTTGTTTTGGGCCTAATTTCTCGTCAGTTGGCAAACTCAGGTATTTATCTACATAAGTTCTCTATATTTTTACCTCTCTGCGAAATCCATTAGTGATTTATGGGTCTGGGTCCACATTAGGCGGCATGTGGGCCCGGACTCGAACTCCATATCTACTTCATATGTTACGTCAATGTAAATGCATCAACATATCATAACTATAAATTTTATATTTGTATATGGTGTTGTATTTGAAAACTGTCTGCTCCTTTATTATATTATATTACGTGTTTCTCTTTTCCCTGTCTGTGACTATGGACAACAATCTACACATATGTATGCATTTTTATATTGTATACCTAAATACATTGTATATACAACATATATGTAAACTAAGAATGGTTTCTCCATCTTGTTAATGGTGGGCGGGAAGGAAGCAAGTAGAAGAAGGTTGAAGAGGGTAGTGAAACGACGAAAGGCGAGGGAAAGTTTGGAAGGAAAATTTTAACCTTCCAGATAGGCGTTGAAGGAACCCTTTTAAATATGTATAATGTGTTTTCCTTCTTATCTTTTCCATGGATCTTCTTTAGTGGGGGTATAGTTAGAAGAGAGGCAAGGAATAGCATGGTGTCACCTGCAGGGGAAAGAGTCATGCTAAAGTGGATTTTTTCTAATTACATGGTTGTTGTTGTATTGTTTTATTTAGAGGTATGATGGCTCTTGGCTACCATATATATATATATATATATACATATATATAGTACTATTTTAATCGGCAATAAATTTCTAACTATATATATGTATATATATATATATATATATATATATATATATATATATATATATATATATATATATATATGTACTAGCGGATGTTACCAGGAATTTTCCAACTTTAAAATAGTCTTTGGAATAAATTAAAAATAATACTAATAATTTTTGCGAAGTCATTGCATGTGATTTTTCATATCAAAATCAGTTCCTTAAAAACAAATCATTAGATCTTTACCATAATTTCTTCCTTTTTCTATGACTTAAGACTGGATATTTAGACATCGTAAAAAGAATTTATTTTAAATCATATTATAAAGTCACGTATGATAGCGCTGAATATCGGGGTATTTGTTTGGTCGCCATTGATTGAAGAAAGACAGCGTTAGATAGATCGTAAATGAAAGTAAGGCTTCATATGTTGTCATAGAAAATATACGTATGGTAGCGTATTATTTCTCATATTAAAAGTAGTCCCTTAAAAGTCAGCAAATATTTTGTCATTTCTCCTATTTTCTATTCCTGAAGGCTTTCATAATAAAAAGAAGTTATTTTAAGTCATTTCATAGAGAACAAAGAAGATAAGAATGTTAGCGCTTAATATCAGAGTATTTGTTTGGTCTCCTTGATGGGAGGAAAACATTAAAGAAAAAACTTAACAAATTGAAGGTTATAACCTTAATGATGATATAATATCTAATAGCGAATGTTACCCGGTGCTGCCTGGGATTTTCCAACTTGAAAATAGTCTTTGGAATAGAAAAAAAATAGGAATAATTTTAATGATGTCATCGCATGTGATTTTTCATATAAAACTCAGTTCCTCCAAAAGTCGTCATTGGGTCTTCATTTTTTCACTTTTGTATTCCTTACGGCTGGGTATTTAAATAAGTAAGAAGAAGTTATTTTTAAGTCATAGGAAACATAGAGTGCCGAAGATATGTATGGTAGCGCTGAATATCAGAGTATTTTTTTGGTCTCTTTGATGGGGGGAAAACAACAAAATAAAATTTAAGAGATAATGCGACTTCATATCTCTATAAAAAAAGTTGAGAGTGATGTCACATCTGTAGACACTATTTTAAAATTTGATTATAAAAAAGTAATCATTTTTCACAAAACTTAAATTTGGAGGAAAGACAGATTTGCATTAGACAGCTTTTATATTAAAAAGTTACAATAAAAATGATATGTTAATAAAATGGATCTATAATTCTGTTTCGAAAAGCCTTTACCTCGATTTGATGCATGCCAACTGTCGAAGATTTAGATCTAGATTTCCTATAAACATTCTATAGACGTCAATGGTATATTTCCTTAGTAATGTTTGTGATTTTAGCAGCCATTAGTAATATAAGAATATTTTCTTTCGCTCTTCTTCTCTTCTTATTAATTCCTTTCCCCTTTTTCAGCCTGCGAACAAGTGAGACCAATTACCTGAATGAAGCCTTTTCCTTCTATGCAGCAATCCGGGGACGCTCCTACTACAACCGGGCACTTCGAGAGGATCGACCGGACCTCATGGTCAAAAAGCTTCGTTACTACGCTCGCTTCATCGTTGTCTGTCTTCTTCTTAAAAAGATGAAGCTCGTGAGGGATCTGGTTCGAGAGTTGGCGAAGCATGTGGACGAATACACGGCTGCCTACGAGCCGGATGATCAGCTAGAGTGGTCCTTGGTGCTCCAGGAAATCAAGAGCTTTATCGAAGCAGACACCATTGTTAATGTACTAGACTCGACTCAAATAGTATTGTTTTATCTCATAGGTATGTATACAATAATGTTGCCTCTTTTGACTATATGGGTTGATTGAGTTGCATAATCGAAGATATGCATTATTACTAGTGGTGTCTCGGTCCTTATCTAGGTCCAAGGACTGCACTCCGGTCCAGTCCTTTGTGTCAGTCCATAAAAAGGGGAAATATTTATGATGTCATAGCCCATGTCATGTTGTCAAAATATCTTAATGTTATGAAAAGGAAAATCCTCTATATCTGGAAAATAATTTCTTCAATGAGTTGATGACAAATATATTTTTACTTATTTTTTTATTTGGTATTAAATATTGATCATAATTACAGTAATAAATCGTCAATGTATGATGACAAAGCCTAAAATTTAGCCTATAGCGGTTGAAACGAAAGAGTTGTGAATGAATTTTTTTAATGAGACAATGAATGAGTAATGACCTACGATCATTTACTGAGAGCCTCTATTGTGATAAAAATGTTCCCAAATTGTCTTATATATATATTATTATTAAACCTTTTTCTTGCTATTGAATTAACACCAAGTTATTATAGAATATATACATATAATATTAGAGTTAGAATGTATTAAATGAATACACTTTCAACATTTTATGAAAAATTAAAGGACTGACAAAAGATAATCTGAAGGAATGATGACCTAAGGATCGGTCCCAAAGACTGACGGCCCTAAGGATCGATCTCAAGGACGGACAATGCTAAGGATCGATAGGATCGGTCCTAAGACTGGACTGGACCGAATAAATTTGAACCGACACAACACAGATATTTACAACAGTATCCTTAAAATTCTCAATCGAAACTAGGATATTTTCAACGAGGAGGATCAAGTTTGACCTTCCACATTTGGGAAGTGAACCTGACCCCTCAAGCGTTACACATGCGTTCGCTATCATTTCATTAACATGGGATCGATCATTCTTTTAGAATAAGGGATTATAAAAATCGCTCCCCTGAAGAATGAAAAACTTTCTTCAGTGGGACCATTGAACAATATACTTTGAAACAATTTTAGGTTTACACGTTAATACTATTATTAGGACTATTAGAGTGTAAACCTGAAAAATTATTTCAAAGTATATTGAAATAATTTTTCAGGTTTACACGCTAATAATCCTAATAATAGTTCTAAGGGAGCGCGTAAGCTCAGTGGAAGCGTGTTCGAGTATGAATGTTTGCAAGTTCGACTTCATTATAGGCTATTTAAGAGCGAATATTATTCATATAGATTAAAACCTACACTAAGAAAAAGGAAGTGCGATAGCCGTGTGCGTACAGGCGTGTTCAACTCTCAATGTTGGGGGACCAAGTTCGAATACTCCCGAGAGGGGATGGTCATTTGGGGTCTACCTCATTGATAAGATCCTAGTTCGAGTGATTCATTTTAATGCTATAATGCTTATTTATATCCTGTCGGATACTGCAAATCTATCAAACTATATAAGCAAAAAAAAGCAAATGGCTCCATATTCATTTTTCAGATTGAATCCCCTCATAACACCCCCCGTTGAAAAGTCTCCAATAATGGTTTTGAGTCTCCAGGAAGCCATCATCGTGGGCTCCTGCTCTGAGCAAGTCAAATTTTCCGAACTGACCCTGGATATGTTTAGAATGCTACAAACCTTGGAGCGAGAGCCACAGGAGGACCTCTCACAAATCTACGATTCCTCGCCAGCCTCGGGACGCGTTCCATATGTAAGTATGCATCATCATCCACCATTAAAAACTTAAAGAACAATGACCAAACAAAGTATAATTGAGGAAAATAGTACAATTGAAAGAGAGTTTGTTGAGATATTCTCGTTGACATATCATGGCAAACACCCAATTATTTTTAGTTACTTTGCAGATCCATTAGGCAAAATAAAGTCCTTGCAAAAAATATTGATCTTTATTTCGTAATACAAAATAATATTAGTATTATCTGACTTCCCATGGAAACATTTATTGGTTTTTGTTCCGGGGTTTTAAGGCCGTCTGTTGTATCTCGTCGGGTAGTCTTGCATGGGTGCTAATCATGGATAATTGCACAGTTATTATTCATATTGTATTGTCATTTTTGGACAGTCATCTATATCTCAATAAATGTTTCCAAAATCAAAAGATTCTTGTATAATTTTAAAAATAAAAGTATTAAAGATTGATTTTTTTATCAAAGTCATTTTGCTTGCCAGATAGGTTGACCAGACAAAATACATCCATGGGCGGCTATTTGCCGACATATATACGTAGTATTTTATATCATTACAAAGTCGTTGCCCATTGCAGGAAAACGGTGGTGGGAATGGAGTCAATCTCAAGCGGGAAAATCCTCACAAGTACTTACTCTACAAGCCCACGGTTCCGACTTTCCTCGTCTTTTTGGCTTCGGGTCAAAAGGAGCTTCCACTTAATGGTGCCATCATGATCTATATATCCGGGGAGGGCTGCTTCTCCACTAAACCAAATCCTGAAGATCCTGCCTATGACTACGGTGGAGTCCTTCTATCCTCTCGCAAAGACATTGAGCAGACGCCCCTACTCATTCATTCCCTCAAGAGAGCACCCCACGCCAAAGAGCCTAATTGGTAAGAACCTACACCTCAAGCATATTTATATTATTAATTTGTCAAAAACTATTATTTAAAATTATTTATTACCCATTCCAAGGATAATTACTCCATAGCTGTATGTCACGTTTCTCCATCACCAATGAAATGATTAGTCATGTTTATGAAAACTTTTGTCCGAACGATTTTTGTAGTCAATATGTGGAAAATATTTTATATTTATTTCAGTTGCTTGAATATTTAGGAAGGAGCTCCACATTACTGTAGTAACACAGATACCCCATTGTGTGGTCGTGTTCTTTACTTTAGTTTGTATTTATATATACTTATGTGTACATCTATTGTAATACTTACAGTAATAAACTTTTAACTAACAAAAAAATGTGGAAATGGAGTTCTTTGTCTACATAAAATATAATAATATCCTTCCATAGAAATAAATTTTGTGTAAAATACGTGAGCCAATAATTCATATTTCACTTTTTAGTCGTATTCGGTCACATCAGAAGTATATTTTTTTACAACAGAACTTTATGAATAAAATTTATGGTTCGTCTTTATTTTGCCTATTTGTTTCAATGGAATTGTATCTGACTGGATATAAAAAACATACTAGCGAGTAAATTAGTTCATTGAGCCTAAGATCTTTTTGATGAGTCGAACCTGTGCCCTCAACATTGGGAGTCGAGTCCACCTAGCTATTGCACTCCCTTTATTAGTTACTCTGTCTAACAATTAAATCAAATCAACAACTTAATCCTGAATCAATTTAATCCATTGTGACCCGATTTGAATCAGATATTTAAAAAACCATTCTGAACACCGACCTTTAAAATATATAGAGGCATAATTAACCCAATAAGATATTTAATAAAAAACTCTGAACACCGACCTTTATAATATCTGGAGACATAATTAAACCAAAAAACGAAAAGAAGACAAATTATCAAAAGAAAATGGTGAAAGAAAAATTTATTTGCTTTCATGACAAAGTCGTATAGAACAACGAAAAGAAGGAAGTAATACTTGTTGTTTCTTGAGTAGTCTACATACCAAGTCTTAAGGAAGATAAAAGGATTGGAACGACATATTCAGCGACTTCGGTGTAAAGAACAAAAGTTCGTTTTTATAAATATAATATAGGGTGACATGACTGAAATTTATAGTAGGATTTCATTTTTTCTTATTTCCTATACTGAATTGTTATGCAATTATTTTAAAAGCATATTACAAACAGTTTATTGCATCTTAAATTTAGCAGCTTTACAATTAATTTTTCTTGTTTCGCAATAATAATATTCACTTTTATTAATGATTGTTTCTAGCCTCTACCCTGGTGATCTCTACGCATTTACCCGTCGGCCCACGTTCCTCATAATTGACTCCGACAACAGTTCTGTGTTTCGTGCCGTGCCGAAGCACTTTGATCAGCCCCTCGTGGTCCTCATGTCTCCCCCGGATGCGCCGCCTTCTTTCCATGATCACGCACACAAGGGGAGCCTCTACTCACTCTTTCTACATTCCCCTCTATCTGCTTTCAGTTTTGTCACAAACATTGTGGACATACCCATTCACCTCTGGGACAAGTGCTTGGCCTACGTTGACCGCTTCATGACAGAGGCATCTAGGCTTATTACACGCTTTAGGAGCATCGGTAAGAGAGACCCCCCCCCCCCCCCCAATAGGTTGCAGTTAATAAGAATTTTAATTTAAGCTGAAAGGTCTTAGCAAATCCCTGGAGTTTCTAAATTCGTTTTTATCAAGGTTACAAGTGTCGAGCTTGTGTTGAATCTTTTGCCTGTTCCGTGGTGTTCCGGTCTGTTTCATACTCTTTTCAATGGCATTTCTTTGAGCGTATGACCTGGGTCAAATTTCATACGCGCCTCGATGAATTTCTTTTGGTTCAGCTATTCCTATTATTAAGTAAAACAGAAAAATGTTCCAATCCAAATTGAATTCAATTACGCCCAATGAGGTTTTTGTTTGATTTTTGACGTAATTTTATATATGCTGAACCTAGACATACCAACGGCCAGGATTAGTATTAGTGAAATTGGTTTCATTCGGAAACTTAGTGAACATATAGGTCCACAAATGATATGTCGGGAGATGGGATTATAAAAGAAGATTTAAAAAAAATATTTCTAAATAGAGAAAATGTTGTAGTTTATTTTCTATAGTTAGACCATTGGACAAGCTTTCGTTTGTATTATTAGTTTCATGCGTAGATCTAATCTGACTTGCTCTTTTTTATAACAACCCTTTCAAAATGGCTGACTCTTTCTTTTCTCTCTCTTTCTTTCAAGACTCATCTTACTTAGTATTTTTGGGAGACGATTTCCTCCGTCTTATTTTATGTCGCCACATATTCTGTGCAGTCGTTCTTCGAGTCCATCGGAGCTTCCGCTCAAGGCCTCAGTATCATCCAAGTAGTCAACCTCCTCTACCTGATCTGGAAATCCTAGAGAACCCAACGCTTCAGCGCTACACTCTTGACCTGGCTGCTCAATTGGACGTTAGACACCTCTTTGTGGATCAGTGCGCAGAAGTGGACTGAGACTTTGTTTGTTTTTACTCATCTGTTATGGAAATGAAATCCCTTTAAATATCTCATGTGCTATTTTATTTCTTTTATTTATATTAAATGTATGTGGTTAAAAAAACGAAAAAGAAAAAATACAATTTTTTTTTCGTTGACAGTTTTTGAATTCTTTTAATATGGGATTTATGTGTAGGTTTGTGTGTATATTATTGCGGTTTTTGTGGATTCAGTCTTTCTATTTTATTTGGTGGTCGATAGCTCTCCTTCCGTCCTTGAAATACACAAAAAGGGGTGGAAGTGCTCACCCCCTCACATATTTTAATTGCTTAAGCTTATCATGAAAAGGGATCTATTGAAGGGGATGTTGGAGTTAGCCAACGAACGGCCTATAAAATAACTCGATTTATAAGTGCTGGTCTGATGATGAAAACGCATTTCAAAATGGCTGCCACATTGGGTGGTGAATTATGAAAATAATGTTGGGAGTTTTGTAATAGAAATCAATCCAGTTATGCCATGGTAAGTGGACTTTTCATAAAGTACAGTTGTATTACAGTAATTATTTCATAATCATGATTTCACTAGATATTTTTATCATTCCTTCCTTAAGCCTTGGTATTTAGTCGATGCAGCATCAAAGAGAACGAGGGATATATTTTTATTCCTTGATCAGTCAATATCTAAATACCAACGTTTAGTTTTAGTATCACAAGACTATTTTCGTCCTATGCGAAAAACAATTTACTTACGTGGAAACAGATTTATATATATATATATATATATATATATATATATAAGTATACTCTAAGAAAATTATACACATAACATCATATTGGTTGATTTAAGTAAAGTTCTGCAAATGTATTAAATCTACATACTTCATTTTGGGACTAAATTTTTCCTAATCACGGAAGCAATTTTTTCAGCCCACCTATTTCATATGATTGCATCTCTGCAGATTCTATAAACATTGTAGCAATAACATACGTCCATCAAATCTACGATATCTTACTTTGGGTGAGGAAAACTTAACCTTCCCGGACCTTCCGAACCTGCACTCTCAACATTGAAAGTTGAAGGTGTTTCCACTGCCCTTAGGCTCTCCTGTTTTAAATTTAATTTATTATACTAACGACATCTAGCGCTCAAAACATGACCTACAATTAATTAAGGACAATAAATTAATGCAACACTTTCATAACTTTTTTATTACATTTCTCAGCCTTTTTAAATTTATTAGTTTCCTTTGACGGTCAAATAATCCTTGTGTAGCCTCATCAAATTGCTGCATGTGGGAAGCAAAGGGTTTGGTGCAATAAGCAACTGGGCAAGTGACCACATTTTTATGAGGCGTGTGTGTGTGTGTATGCATCCAGTTCCCATCAAGTGCACACAAAATAATGAAGCCATTAAAACACAATAAATGGAAATCCCTTTATATGCTCAGTGAATTTTGTCCCATTTACTAATTCCCTTTACCTTTTTCTCTCTCTCTTTCCCTTTTTATCTTGCATTTTTTTTTTTGAAAAGAGTAAATCCCATTAAAAATGTTAAAAAAGAGACTTTGATGAAAGGAAATGAAACGGCATCAAAATCTCTTCTACTTCATCACATCCCTACGCGGGAAAGCCTCATTGGCTTTTTATTATTGAAGACAAAAGAATAGTATGTAGTAATAAAGAGGACATTGGAAATGCATTTCATTAAAAATGCATTTATTGATAGCGATAAATTTGGAATAGGAGGGCAGGATTTCTTATGTAGACTTATATACAGTGCGTATACATATAATCCGGACTAATTTAAACAAATTTTGAAATGTTGATAACTTATTTATTTATCAATATTTTTCAACAATTTTTTGTTAAATGAAAGGCACACATATATAGATATTTATTTTTCAATATAGCCCCCATCAGCGGCGACGACCATCTCGAGGCGGTGCCTGAAGCGGCCGCAGGCCTTGGCGTCGACGTCCTTCTTCATATTGGCGAACTCCTCCACGATGGCGGCCCTGAGGGAGTCGAGAGTGTTGTGAGCGTGCTTGTTGGTCTTGTTCTCGACCATGCCCCAGAACAAAAAGTCGAGGGGGTTGCAGTCAGGGGAGCTGGGGGGTCACAAGTCCGGGCTCCAGTGGTAGGGGAGGTTCTCCAACAGCCACGCCTGGGTCTCCCTCGACTTGTGGGCGGGAGCCGAGTCCTGTTGCCCAGTCCTTGTTGATAGTGTTGGCGATGTTCTGCTTGGAGCAGCCCATCTCGGCGGCCAACTTGGCGTAGGACTTGTTGCCGTCCTCGTTGATCTTCCTCTTTACCTCGGCAACAAACTCGTCGGTCCTGGTGGCCCCAGGGAGCGAGAACGCTTTTTGCGATGAGCATCATTCTTTTTGAAAGAGTTCCAAGCCTTCCACTGGTCGTAGATGGTCGACTCGGGGTAGTTGAAGAAGTCTATCACCTCCTTTGGACACCTCCCGGCACGGAAGGAAGCGAACATCGCATGCCTTTTATCCTCTTCCATGGCTAAATGTTGACTGATTTTCAATCTTTTTTTTGGCAGATAGATAAGATGCAAGCGCAGTAACGTACATATGTGCGTTGCAATATCTCAAAAAACAAAGACGACCTAACCGATCAAAGTTAGTCCGGATTATACGTGTACTCCCTGTATATATATAAATAAATATATATATATATATATCAGACTTGTTGATTTATCGTTCATTTGTTGTCGTTCGCGAACGATGAACGACAAAGTTCTTGACGAACGATAAGGAAAATTCCTTATCGTTCGTCGTTCGTTTTTGGCGCCAAAAAAAGACAAACATTTTAATTTTCATGGACAAATTTCCTTTTCTAAAAAAACGTCATCCCTTTTTTCAGAAATTTCTTTCTTAAAAATAACGTCGTCAATTTTTTTTCAGAATGGCGAACGATGAACGATTCAATTTAAAATTAACGATGAACGACGAACGATAACTTTTGGCGAACGACAAACGAACGACGAACGATAATTTTTCGCGAACGTCAATAAGTCGATATATAAATATATATATATATAAATATCAGACTTGTTGACGTTAGCGAAAAATTGTCGTTCGCCAAAAGTTATCGTTTTCGTTAATTTTAAATTGAATCATTCGTCGTTCATTGTTCGTTGGTCATTCGTTATTCTGAGAATAATTGACGATGCTTTTCTTAGTAGACAATAAATTTTTACCTTCAAAATATAAATCTTTGTTCTTTTTAAAATAAAATTGGGTTATAATTGGTGCCCCTTCACGCGATCTGACTACACAACCAAATGTCCCTACGAGGAGCCTCCCGTTGAATCTCAAGTGTCTCCTTCACTCCTTTAGGATTACCCGGTATTAATCGCCCCATCTTTTCCTGGGTCCTCGGTTGCACATTGATCATTTCCCAGCATTATTACTTGTACATCTAATGTTGAGCAATACAGAGTCATATATTTAATTGGCACGAATTAAGTGTTATGATAACTTACTTTGTGATTTTATGGGTCAGGATAAAACAATGGCAATTGGCAATGTTTATATCCTATCGATGTGAGAGTTTTTGAGAAATTAGGCTTCCAATATTGCCGAGCATAATGCCCTAGGATCTCCCAAAGACAGTCATAAAAACGATTAGCATAATGAGACGAAAACTAAAGGACTTCAATCCGTTGAAGTCAGTCAGCATGCTCTGATAATAATCTAAATCAATCCCAGTTTCTCAAAAGTTGCAAGCTTCGACACCAGACAACTTTTGTGTTTCCTGATAATATATTTCTACTACACACACCAATATCATCCAATAGGATCACTTTGTGGTTTTTATATATGGAATGATACATTCTTCTATGTATAAAAGTAGCCATTTTGAAAAATATGCACCATCTTGGATGATCAAATAGACAAACAGTAAGCTTAAAATATTACCTACTTCGACGGTTGACTTTCCAACTAAATATGATTGATGCCATCAAGCAATTTAATGAGGGGGACAATTTCTCCTGGAGAAGAGGCGCACAAAAGTCCCGTATTGATCATGCCTTTATTTCAAGCAATCTTTTGAAATACTTTAAGAATGCCACGTACAAAAATGAACCTTTTTCGGATCATAAAATGATCGAAATAGAAATTCAATCATTTAAGCAGTTCTCGCATTTTATTGTCCCGCGTAGATTACTGCAGGACGATAACTTCTTGAGGAAGATGAGAAAAAGGCTAAAAGATCGTTTTTCACCCAGAAGATCTGCTGAAGGAACTCTTTGTGTTCTTCAAGGTACAGTGAAATCTTTCACATTAAATTACCTAAGAACTGAAAAGAAAAGAGAGCAAGACACTCGGAACAAATTAGATCAAATTCTCAATTGTAATTCTCCATTTTCCAGGACAGTAACGTCTGAGACTGTAATGTCCTTACGGATTGCCGATGTTATGAAATCGGAAATGGCAAGAAAAGTTCAAGCAGAACAAAGCAAATTGTTACGATACAATGTCTTACCACAGAAGAACCTCTACTCGGCCATCGGCATTAAAAGGATAGTTAATAATGGAGCCGTAATATCAAAACCGGTGGACATTTTAAATTATTTCCATACAAACTTTCAGAAGACAGTAGATAATCAGAGAGAATCATTTCCCAAGAGACGTAAAATCAATCATCACAATGAATTTATTTTTACGAAATCCGCCATTGAATTTTATATAGAGAAGAAACTTAAAAAGAACAAGGCAGCCGGGCCTGACGGCATCATCGAGGAGCTGTTTATAAGTTGCTCAAAAGAGGTAGCCTCTTTTCTCCAAAAAATTGGTACCTGTATAGAGAAAACCGGTAAAATGCCGAAGAGCTTGTCCAAGGGTAGAATAGTCCTTATACCTAAGAAAGGTGATGGAACATCATTCAACCACTGGCGTCCAATAACTGTTTTGAATGTGGCTTATAGGATTTTATCAGGCGTTTTGTCACAAGAAATGGAGCCGCTACTCAATAAACAAATTAACTGCGCTCAAAAAGGATTCCTGAAGAGCAGGAATATAGCGGATGTCTCGAGAAATGTCCAGGCTGCAATAGATTCAGTAAGCGACAGGAAAACTTTTGGAGCCATTGTGGCAGTTGATTTCTCCAAGGCATTCGACTCAGTAAAACATCCACACGTGCTCAAAATGATTCGAAAACTGCTTCCCAAACGCTTCTTCAACCCTATAAGAGCTCTCCTTCTAAATGGTAGCTCAACAATTTGTTTAAACGGCCTACAAAGTTCATTAATTGAATTGAAGAAAAGCTGCCGACAGGGCTGCCCCTCGGCCCCACTGCTATTCATTGCTGCTATAGAAGACCTGGTGTCCACCATTCTGCGAAAATATAAAGGATTTGGTATTTCCATTCAAGGAGATACGCATATCCTGGACCTCTATGCGGATGACGTCACTCTCTATATCGAAGCCAATTCAGAGCTCCAATTGCTCAAAAGAATTGAAGTTCTCCTTAACCACTTTGAAAAGTTTGGCCAACGAGCTGGTTTAATGATAAACCAAAGTAAGACCTCTATCCTCCCATTAGGCCGTTGGGATCCGACACCTAACTTTAGGGTCGGTAAATCGGAGGTTAAAAGGAAAATAAGTATACTGGGAATGACTTGGTGTGGAACTGGAGTAGATTCTTCAAATTGGACGAAGTTAAATGCTCAAGTACATAAAAACATAAACGAATGGAGAGGTTTGATTCTTCAAAAGAGAATAGACCTGTACAATTCGAGAATTGTTCCCCTAGTCCTGTATAAAGCCACAGCATCTCCCTTTCTAGCAGAACTTTGTATACGAGAAGAAGACTCTTGGCTTGGGAGCCTTTTTCATAAATCGTATATTGAAGCCATTAAACGTCCGAGAGCAGCTCTTGGTGGAGGGATTTCTCTATTGAGAAAAATAATTCCAAAAATTTATATTAAAATCTTCATTAGCCTCACAAAGCATCCTACAGTGGAGTGGAGAAGACTGGCTTCTAGTGGTCCTCTGTATACACAGCTGTTATTTGGGTCGGACCTGACCAATAACATAACGTCAAATATATCCCCATTCTGGGGGGCAGCCCAGCGAATCTTATGGAAATGTACTCCCAATTTCCTTGACGACTCAGTGGTGGATATCATCCGGCGGAATTGCCACAAAAAAGCCTTCTTCAAAAACCTTGGAGATCCTGCTGCCATGGAAAAAATGGCACTGGACAAAAGTGTGCTCTCGTTGCATGATATAGGCTCTGGGTCTCTTTTTGTTGATGGAAGGTTCTTGTTTCCTCTCCAAAGAAAGACAAGAGGATTAAACACTCTATGCCCATGGCATTTAAAAATGTCAATGGGTTTTGAATGTGATAAAGAAGAAGTGTGTGCTTTTTTAACAAAAAAAATTCACTACACCCACATATGAATAAAAGGATTTTATCCTCACTAAATAACATTTGTGATGGAAGAAAGTTCACTGCACAATTTCAAATTTCGGCAGGACTCATAAAATTCTACAGGCCCTGTAAAGACTGCGGAATGCTATATAATCATACAAGCCACGCATTCGTTGATTGCCCAGCCATTGTACAACTGAAAATGTTTTGCTTCCTCAATGTTGGTGGCCTAGACGACAGGTCGTCATCCAGCTTGAGAACCATAATTTGTTTGGGCTCTCCTCAAGAGGGAGGAAGACCTCTGACAAAACGAAGGCGCTAGATTTTGCCCTTTTAAACGCAAAGGCCTTGATAGCAAAAAAACTTTCAAAATACGAACCAATAAGACCGGGAGAGATCAGAGGGATCCTGCTTGGAGCTGCAGGTAGATACGCTGCCTTTTCACTCAAAATCCCATCGTTGGACGGTTCATCATGGACATTCGCGGCTGAATTGATAAAATATTACCCGACGCAAAGTCATCGCTTTTACCAAATTTTAAGGAAAATAATCAAGAACTTTAAGAAATTTGCATGATTTTTATTGTTTTTTTACAGCTTATTCTTTTAATACTTGTTAATTAGATAAAATTTTATTGTTTGTTCAAGATCGATGCTAAATTTTAAACTATAATCATTATTTTTATATTATGATAGTTTTTTGTTTTATAGTTTTTTTTATATGCGTATTATTTCTGTTTATTGATTTGGGTCTTTTTAGGTAGATTAATTTTAAACTAAAATGTTATTTATATTTTTTTACGCAATTCTACCTACTATTTTTATTGTATTTTATGTATACTCTATGTACTATATTTTAAATAAAGACCTAAAAAAAAAAAAAAAAAAAAACTATAATGTTTATTTTGTATTTTATACGTATTAGCATCGTTTTTAAATACATGTGCTGTATATATGTGAACAGTTATATATAAAAAAAATATTATGAGTATGCTTGCCAATGACAGCAATCTTATGAAACTGGTACCAACTTGGAAGTATGACAACTGTGTTCCCAGTAATTTGTATATTTATTTACTCGTCTATTGGCCAGGAGATACGTGAAACACACTGTTGCAATTGTATCTCTCCACCTTCCTCTTTAGTCTGCATATGATATGAAACAATCAAATCATCCATGCTGAAGGCATAAGGACCCCAATCACAGCTTTCATCTTCCATGGATATCAAGGAAGAGAGAGAAAGGGAAAATCCTTCTGTGTAAGGAAACTTGTTGGATTATTTTTATTTGTGGGTGACATTTTTAGAATGACAGTTCTTTTTGTATACACATTTAACTATAATATATACAGGAGATGCGGGGGGGGGGGGCATATACATATACATTTCACAATATACAAGCTATCATCCCACAAAAGAAGGGATTGAAAGCTTTCTTTGAAAAAATATAATTTTATTCAGGATAATCACCGTTGCCTTACATAAAAACTGCCATTTTCGGTATCCTTATCAATATAAGGATACTCTGAGAGAGTATTTCTATTTTACAATGCGTTTTTTATGTAAGATTAGTTCATAAAACTCATTAATGTATGAAAAATTAATACTAAGATCCCATAAAAAATGATCTATTATAACAGACATGCTAACATAAAACATACCTCAGAAATCGATTCTATTTTAGCCACTTCGTTTTGACATAAATAAATTGTATTAATTAGAAGATTACATTTAGAATACTTTTATGATTTTGATCAATTTTGAAGGCTGATCAAATGTATCTGTCATTTCTTAGTTACAAGTAATTGATTGGGGACAATTACGCATAATTATACTATATAGTTAATTAACTATTGTAAAAGAAAACTATTGTATTAATTAAAAATGAAATTGATAGGGTTCTAGTTTTTTATTATTTATCAATGCTGTAAGGGAAATATAAGAATGGGATATTTGATTCTTTAAAAAAAACCGATATGATATCAAGGCTATAAAGAGGTCCCTTTACTTTAAAATGTTGGACTTTGATAAATGATATCAAAAAGCCATTCTTTTGTGCAGAATAAAATGCCTGCTTTATCACTCTTGAAAATGACTTGCCTGTCATACATCGATAGATCCTGTTTCAAGCGTCTTTTTTCTTAGTATTTTGGACATTTCATATATATATATATATATATATATATATATATATAGATATATATTAGGGTGATTCTTATTTCACGTTTTTCGGATTTGAGAGTCGGGCTCCCCTAGGATTTTACTTTAGTGCATAAAGATCATCTTGTGAAAGTTTGAACGAAATCGAATAATGGGAAGTACCCGCTCAATGGGCCCAAAAGTTATGTAGTATTTTTTTCGCCATTCGATCGCCTCTAACTTCCTTAATTTTAATGGTATTTTCAAACAATTTGCCGCAAAATGTAGGTATGCTCGCAAGAATTCCAAATCAGTTTTTATTTTTCATGTACATCCAAAATTCAACGAGAAAATTAAGTTTTGAAATAGTCATTCTTATGGAAATACCAAAATGAACATTTTGAAACTTTATTGTCTCGTTTGAAAATAGCGTTGAAATTAAGGACATTAGGGACAATCGAATGGCGAAAAAAAAATTACTACATAAGTTTACTACATAACTTTGGGCCCGTTGAGCGGGTACTTCCCATTATTCGATTTCGTTCAAACTTTCACAAGATGATCTCTATGCACTAAAGTAAAATCCTAGGGGGAGCCCGACTCTCAAATCCGAAAAATGTGAAATAAGAATCACCCTAATATATATATATATATATAATATATATATGTCGATAAATAAATGAGCTTTTATCTGTATGCCAATAGAGCCTCAGCTGGTTATTATTGCTAATGGTGCGCTCATTTAAACAAATGAGAATCTTTCCCAAAGGAATGGGATTAATAAAAGTGTTATTAGTCCTGTTATGATATATATATATATATAAACATTACTAAGGATAAAATGAATGAATTGTAATTGATTTAAAAGGAGCAATTCATATTTTAAGACGATTAAGAGGTCCATGAGTGCCTGAGATCGAAATCATTGTAATATTCTCTGCATTAGCTTTCATATTAACTTTTTTCTTTATATGTTTATTGTACATATCTGTTTCAATCCTCTTTGGTTCTAAGAGAACTCTCATAACTTCAAAGTGAACAATTTCTGACAATTTTATTTCATCAGCCGCAAGATATTCGGCATCTAAATTCCAACTCATCGTGGGAATATGCGGGAAATACAATTAAATATTTTCCCTCAACCGAATAGAAAACTCTTCAACGCTGGCTTTTACGAATACAAAAACACTTTAACGAATACTTTGAACAAAAATAATGATTCTATGTATTGATTCCTACAGGTTTTTTGAGATTAACTTATAAAATTAAAAAATTGTTCCTCAAGTCTTTATTTAAATAAAGTGATTATATATTACAATATAAAAAATATACATTGTGGTCTACAATTTTATAGTTCTAAAGTCAAATAAATAATCATACTCAAATATAGAATAATAAACAGTAAGAAGAAATAAAGAAAATTGTAAAGTTTTCGTTTGTTCATATATGTGATAAATTCCATATATTATATTGAGAGGAATTATCTTTTGACTTAAGTATAGATTATTAATTTTAATCTATAATGTTTATTTTTATATAATGTTGAAGAAGGAGTGTGATAGCCGTGTGCGTTAAGGCGTGTTTGTGTGAGTGGTGTACAAAACATAAGTTGTGATGTCATATCTGTATATAGAAGAACATGTAAATGGTGTAAGAAGGATTCCCGGACAATTCCCCCTAGACAATTCCCCCTGGACAATTCCCCCCAGACAATTCCCCCCTGGACAATTCCCACCCGGCGAATTCCCCCCCCCCCCCCAAGACAATTACCTCCTGGGCAACACCCGTCCGGCAAATCCCCCTGGACAGTTATCCTATTTAAAAAAAAATGAAAATATATCATAAAGTCTAACTTATACTAATTTGTAAACAAATCGTTGTCGATAACTCTAATTTGAGTAAAAGATTTCTAACCAAAGATAAGGTACATCAAAAGGAATATTTTCTTTGTTTCAAAATGCGCAGTATTTAGCCAATGATTTGGATATTTTCTTGACATTGAATTCCCATCTATATGAATAAAACATTTTTAACTAAAAGCAACCTATATATGAATATACTTTTTGAACAATAATAAATTGTATTAAAAAAAAACAATACCCTTCCCTAGTACCTATAATTCCAACCTGGTAAATCACCTCCATATAAGCATTAGTATACGTATACTTAGTAGTACTTATATGTACATTAGGGGGTATTATAGAAACCTAATATTAAGATATCAAAATGTATCCCCCCGCGAAAGTTGCGTCATAAGAAACTAAATTGTCGTAGAAAAATGGATTTTGGTTTGACCCCCCCCTTACCCCCCCCCCCAAATTGCGTTCAAAGGTTTCGTTATGAAGCAAAACTTTTGTTATTACTTATTTGCGAAATTTAGTTTTATTAAATTTAGCTATTATCAATTTATAACTTTGTTATTTTTCGAAATTTTTTGTCAAATAATATTTAGTGCCAATAAATAAACATAAGTGCTGACGCACCAACCATTTTTTAAATAACAGCTCCACTAGGGATCGCTTATAGTTTCAAGAAGGAAAAGAAAAAGAGGGTACTCATGTATGTTTTTAAGTTATTTTTTAAATACGTTTGCTTTTCACATCTTATTTTCATACAGTAACTCCCTCACATGGTTGAGAATATAAATCTATGACGTTGATTATATCCATAAACTTTGAAGATGCCTCCGTTACTAGTTTTACAGCTCTTTCCACTGATTGTGAATGGCAAGGATACTTATTAATTTTTAAAGGATGTTCTTTTGCTTTTATAAGATCTTCCTCAGGCACAATTGGAGGAACAGACAAATTTATATCTAACCAGTCGATAAAATTTAAAAAATTCTTAGAATTACAACTGATAGTTTTGGGTAGTTGAAAATTTCTTTGTTTTTTAATATTCTTTTTAGCAAACAAACATTTTCCAGGACAAATATTCTTGTTTCCATTTATTTATCGGTTAGGCCTTCTAGCAATAATTTTCAGGGTGGGCAAAAAAGTGTTTCTCTTGAGTACTTTTTCTATTGAAGGGACTAAATTTTCATCAATCCCTTGTAATAAAAGGTAATGTTTTGAGCCTTCAATAAAAAGAGGATTTAACTTGGTTTAAAACCATATAGGAGCGTAGAACTTTAATATAGATTTTACAAGATGTGAAAAGCCAACGTATTTAAAAAATAACTTAAAAACATACATGAGTAACCTTTTTTCTTTTTCCTTCTTGAAACTTTAAGAGATCCCTAGTAGGAGCTGTTATTTTAAAAAATGGTTGGTGCGTCCGCACTTATGTTTATTTATTGCACTAAATATTATTTGACAAAAATTTGCAAAAAAATAACAAAGTCATAAATTGACCATAGCTAAATTTGATAAAACTAAAATTTTGCAAAATAAGTAATAACAAAAAAGTTTTGCTTCATAACGAAACCTTTGAACGCAATTTTTTTTGGGGGGGGGTACCAAATCCATTTTTCTACGATCATTCAGTTTCTTATGACACAACTTTCACGGGAGGATAAATTTTGATATCTTAATATTAGGTTTCTATAATACCTCCTAATGTACATACCTACATACATAATAGAAATAAAATTTTGGTTTATTATTTTTTATGAAAGTTAGGTTTTTACATATTTCTATATATTTTCTAAAGTACAAACATATAGATATACAAAACAATATAAAAACATATTTTTAAATGTTTTCAAAATGCAATATTCTGAGAAATAGCTCTTAAATAATCTAAAATTTCACGATTCTCATAATCTTTCAAAATGGTAAAAATTTGTTGATTACAATAGCGATATCGTCTTCTTTGAAGAGGTGGAGGATGACCTGCAAGCTGTTGAATGATGTCGATACGAATCAAGTTTTCTTCATTTTTTAAGAATTCAAGGAACTTCCATAGAATTTGATGGCAGGAAGCAACTTCCGTGGAAAACCGACGACGCCATCCTTCCACATTATTGTTTGTCCGTGGTAGCCTTCGTCCGTTTGGTTGAAGATATTCCACAAGTTTATTGCAAATATGGGGAAAAATTTCTTCTATATCGACCAATGTAAGTGTCCTCGAAATAATCCAAGATTTTGTCGAAGTTTGGTATTAAACTTTCTTTAATTTTATCTGCGAGCTCTTCAAAGGCAGTAATAACATCGTTTTCTGGTAAAAATGCAAGGCAACAGAGCATTCTACAATATATGGCAAATTCTGGATCTTCCAAATATCGCTGCTGAAATCCTAGGTTCTTAACCTTTTTCCAAATATTTGAAGATAAATGGTATTTTTTAATAGGATAACTGTCCAGTGGGATTTGCCGGGTGGGTATTATACAGGGGGGAATTGTCTAGGGGGAATTCGCCGGGTGGAATTGTCTGGGGGGGAATTGTCCGGGGGGGGGGATTGTCTCGGGGGGAATTGTCCGGATACCGTAAGAAGGACCCAGCTCCTCATAATAACCTGACAATAAAGAGATTCATCTCGAGCCCGTCTCCTTCATCCATTACCTCTCCCAATCGAACATTGTTCAACTCTCAATGTTGGGTGACCAGTTCAAATACTTCCGAGAGGGGATGGTTATATTTGGTCTACCTCATTGATAAGATCCTAGGTTCGAGTGACTAATTTTATTGCTATAATGCTTATTTATATCCTGTCGGATGTAATTCTATCGAACCATCAAGGCAAAAAAAATCAAGAGCACAACTTTGTCATTTCTTCCATTATGTTTCTTCAAAGTATTATGTTTAACTATCTGGAGATCGACAGCATTTTAAAAGGGTGATTGCAAAGTATGCTTTTAGAGTAATTCTCGCAAATAAAAAAAATATCAACTCACAGTTAGCAACTTCGTTTCATTTCCTTTTCAACCCTTTTTGAGGATTACAGCTTTAAAATTAGTTATTCGAACCTAGGATCTTATCAATGAGGATGACCAAAATGATCATCCCCTCTCAGGATTCGAATCTGCACCCCAACATTCATAGTTAAGCACGCCTTAGAACATTTCCTTATATATAATGAAATTCTTAGCTGGTTTTCAGATCTCAACAACTATAAGCGATCATGATGCCATTTTTATAATATTAACAATTTCTTTTATTATTCAAAATCCTTTTCTTTAAAGGGATCACCCGTGCTGTTTCTTTATTTTTGATCCTAAGCTCGCTTCAAGTTTTTAATTGTATTTTTTTTGCAAATTGCATTTGGTACAACAATATTTTACCCTTCTTTTTGCTAATTATTTATATACAATAAGAACTTAAAACCCGAAATATATGCGTAATTATCACAAAAACACATTGCTCCAATTATCATAACTTCATTTGACACAAATTAAATATCATTTAACGCATTATAATAGAAATAAACATTGCATAAAATATATTTCTTGAAAAGCTTAGTCATAAATAAAAATGAATCCATTTCTTCTGCTTTTTAATGGTTAGTCCAATAATGTATTTCACCCAGCCATATATAAAAGCTGTTGTGACATTGCGAAAGCTCCCTTGAAATAATACCCATTGTTATCAATAAAAGAACTCTATGCGGATTAACAAGGCAAAGGAATTCATTGTATGGAAATAAGGGATACAACTAATCCCTTATAAAAATATATATGCAGATAAACAAAGTAAAACTATTCCACAGAGAGAACAATAAACAATATTTTTTAAAGCTGAGAGAAGTAAAATAGATTTATTTAAATATTTTAAAGGATTCAAGTGAGGGATTCTCAGTTGAACAATCTTTTTATATTATGGATTTAAGTTATACTACCTATTGGAGGGATATTTTCCGGAGGTGATGCTATTGAGGAAGGAAATTACACGCATTTCTATTAATTTTACAAGATATTTGTAGTAGATTAGACTCGGAGGATGACTTTTTCATTTGTTTGTTGAGGAAGAAGAATCCCTGAGATTATTCCCCCTCGAGATTTACGAGTCCAAAAGACGTGTTGAAGGAGGACTCATAAGTGGAGTCTTCCAAATCATCCGATACCCGAAAGAGGGCAGATAGAGGGTATATCTGAAAAGACAAATGGTCATTAAGAATTTCTTCTCTCCCGATCCAGAGACCATATATTTATATTTCAATGCCTGAAGCCCTCTTTTCAACTCTATGGCTCTTTGGGACGGGAGTAAGTTAATTTTCTCTCTATGTGTCTCTCTTTCTCTTCTTCCATCTCTCTAACTCCTTCTCTTTCTTTTATCCCCTTCCCTTTTGATAAAAAATAACAACAAAATACTCTGAGGCCCTAAACAAGGAAGTGGTGTACGAAAATAGAACGCACCCATATATATATATATATATATGAAATATAATTTATCTGTGACATCCTGGAAGTTAGTGAATGTCAAAAGAAACATCAAACTTCTTATACGACTTACGAATTGTAGCACGATTGATACTACTAAAAGCTGCCGCAAAAACGATATATAAAATCCGAAAAATGATTGGTAGAGTAGCATATTAAATATTTAGAAAAAGTATCATACAATCAAATTCTACTTTTGGTAGATAAAAAGTAAAATTGTAACAAAATTTAAAATGATATTTAATAATTATGTGACAGTGATCCAGTGTTACCTATTATTATGATTTCCTTTTGTCATTTTCTATTTAATTTTAAAATTGCTACTCCAAAGCAGACTAAGACGTATTTCTTCAACATTCATTATTCATTTTATATTTCAATCATTCGTTTCTCCCAACAAACTCAACCAATGGCAGTTGATATATAGATTATGATTGCTTCTTCTTAGTTTCGGCCGATCACGCTTTATCCCTCTTAAATAAATATGATAATTGACAAGGGGGTTCAAATATAGAATGACAAAATCAGGACTGATGGCGCCCTGTATATCGTGGTATTTATCTATAGTCTATATATTCTTGTCTTCCTCCAATAATGAATACTTACGAAATACCCCCGATATTATGTGCTATCATACGTTACTGCGGTTATCATACGTACACTCTAATTCTCCCTGGATTAACCTCCATTCATTCGCCTTATTCTCTTATTTTTATTTATTTATTGAATGACCTAACAATGAGTGGAATATCTTTTTGTGTTCACACTCAACGATGTAATTAATTTCAAATACACACTTATAAACACCAAATCCTTGAATAAAACGTCTACACTAAATAAATAATATGTGGGTCAAACTTCTATTCTCGAAGTCCAATGCATTTTTTTTCTTCTCCTTATTCCCCATAAAGAAACCTTTGCTTCATGAATTTAAAGAGAAAGAGAGGCTTATCCTATTTATTCATCACTTTCTTCCTTTTGACTTTGATATGTGTCTCCTAGGCTCTCTAGGCTTTTATCTTAAAGAGAAATAAAGTATTATTACTCTCTGCGAGAGGCACTAGGATATCTTATGGCTCATTACGTCTATTTCTTTTGTACATATGAAGACTGTACATAATCATATTGTATGTGAGAGAGTTTTAAAAGTAACAAAACATGGAGAGGAGTTACTTTCTTACATGGGAAACAGTGTCAAGATAAATGATTACACACAGCTTGAGTCTTTCTTTTTAAGTACCCTTTGCTTTGTCAAGTAAAGATATAAAAAAAAGAACGCAAACATATGAATGTTGCAATGTTATTTCTCTATTTGTCGTAGGAAATATTGTCTAAATTGTTATTAATTTCTTTAAACTATTCTTATTGTCCACAAAAAATCTCAAGTGTGACGTCATTATTTTTTTAAGTGTTACATGGCTAAACATATCTAAAAATATTTTTTGGCACATTTAATTGATAATAAGATTGACAAAAAGGAGAATGATGATATGACATTAAAATTTACTGGTAAATCACGAAGTTTTCTAGATATTAACTATCAAAAAAAATTAATGTACAACTTTAAAAGATGTCTTGGGTTATATTTGGTGTTCGCTTCTGCTTCGGACCTCCGTCGTTATTCAGTTCCTCCAGGAGGGAAAGCTTCCGGTCTAAAAGAATTTCATTCCCACATCGAGTTGACGGCATTCTTAAATTTAATTTATAAATCTTACATTTAAGGAGGCGTCATCATTGGTCCTTTGGATCTGTGTATAAATTTATCCCGTCTTGTGGCATTTCTCTAAGATTCCGAATTGGGGAATTGATCTTTTTTCTGCAAAAAAAGACTACAGATAAGGGGGTGTAAAAGCTACGTCATACCCCTAGGACTTTACACCAACAGAAGTTTTATAAAAGGGTAAAAAATAGCTTTCTTTAAAGAAAAAATTATAAATTAACATTTAACTATATATACAAATATATTTTGTTGTATTGTATCTGGCTACTTCATTAAAGGGGATTTCCTTTTATCTGAGGATATCTAAATGAAATGGCAAATTACTTTAAATAGAATTGCTTCTCATGTAAGTTTTAAAGATAAGCCCTTGGAGGCCGCCGACATCGGTGTCATATGCAACTTTCATCCATTTCGACCAAAATATTTCCAAGCTACAAAAGGTGTGCAAGATAATAAAGTTGCAGTCTGGTCTTGTGTCTTCTTTTCGATGATGAAAAGTTACGGGGTGCGATAGCGTGCGTGTTAAGGCGTGTTCAACTCTTAATGTTGGGGGCGCAGGTTCGAATCCCGAGAGGTGATGGTCGTTTTTGGTTACCCTCATTGATAAGATCCTAGATTCGATGGACTAATTTTAATGCTATATGCAATGCTTATTTATATCCTGTCGGAAGTAATTCTATCGAACCATTTAGGCAAAAAAAAAGTTAATCAATAAAGTAAGACTCGTAATAAGATATTAAACAAGCGGCAGAGTTGATGAATATGTCCTCTACCTCTCCACTGCCCATAGAGGTTCATGTAGGGAGGAAAGATAGAAACATATGAATTGCTGAATAATCTCATGCTTTCAAAAATGAAGATTCAATAACGTCATTAGCATTCAAGAGCTTTTTACGTTAAAGTCAATCCAATAAATAAGAGAACCTATATAGCTTTCTAAGTAAGGATCCTAAATTGAGATTGGCATCGAAAGTCATTGCAAAACTTCAATCTATTCTGGCAAGGTCCAGGTTCAAGAACCACAAAAAAGATAGCGGAGGTGGCTTTAAAGAATATAATATCTCTAGAAACATTTTAAAGATACATTACATGATATTTTTATAAGCCCTGTGTTGTTATAACCATATTTTAATAAATATTTGTAGTCTTTGTATAATCTATGGTTTTTATTATTATTAAAAAATTTATTAACTGATTGAATAAATGTATGTCTCCCATTGGGATTTTTAAAAAAATTAAAAAAGAGAGATCAATCAACTTTCATGTTCCACAGTTTTAAATAGGGCTGAGCGATATGAGAAAAAGTTAGATTTCGATTTTTTCCCCCAAAAATTTTCGATTTCGATTTTATATCACGATATGAACAAAAACACTATTTATTATTATTTTTTTTATTTTCTGGTCCAAAAACAGCATTACATAACAAAAATAGCTCAACAGACTATTCAGGTTTCACAGAACAAAAACAAATGGTTGTACAATCTTTGTCAAACTAGACCCTAGCAGGTCATTAAAAACAAAAACAAACAAAAAATACCAGTAACCTATATATACCTTTAGTGAAAATTGTAGCAGCTTTCAAAAACAGAACAAAAAAGTGCATTTAACTTGTGCTGCAAAAAAAAGTAGTGCAATAAGTAGTAGTGCTCACAAGTTGCGAGCGAGGAAGACGAGCTTATCTACCGTCTCAGGTTTCAAAGCTGCCCTGTGGCAGTGAACAATGTTACCCCCTGTGCTAAATACCCTCTCCGAGGGCGTGCTTGTTGCAGGGATGCACAAATACGCTTTGATTGTTACGTGCGGCGCTGTTTAGATATAATTGGCTATCCCCGTGTCTGTGAAAACTTTGATGATTTTTTTTGAAGGCATCAGCTTATTAGCCTGGTTCGCACGCAGATTCTCGTGCATGTCCGCCAACTTCGTGAGCTTTTTTTCTTCTTTTTTTTCACATCGAACGTGTCATTTTCAATCGTAGAAAAAATACATCGTGAATAAAATCGAAATCGAAAAATCGCCCAGCCCTAGTTTAGTTTTAAAAAAAAAAATGTTTATACTAAGTGTATTCATGTCAAAGAATCATTATAAAAACTATCGTATTCTCCAATGATGACTGGATTATAGTGAGACACCACTGAGATGATGGAGTTTATTTGTTTGCTTTTTATATTTTGTAGCTTTCATAATAATTGTATAAATGTTCAACCATAATATTTGATTCCATTGCTGAGAATTGTTGACATCAATAAAACTTATACACTGTTTATACTGTAGAAAAATGAATTTGCACTGGATTTTTTTGAGAAGCGCCACCTATTGAATTATATAAAAGCTCCTTGTTTACTCTCTCGGCCCAGCAGTGGAAGTGTTCATAATTTAAAAAAGTAATTTGTGTACAAATTTTGCATTTCGTAACCAATTTAATCATAGAAAGGTCCACTTTGTGCCCTCAACTATCCAATTCTGCATTCAAAGACAAATGAAGTATCCAGTCTATTTGTATGAATCCATTTAAAGTGACGTGTTTTGATATCTCGTCCGAAGAGAGGCAAGGATCAGACTACATAGAAAAATTCATCTGGCGAGCTAACAAACCGTCACTCACTCAAAACAAGTATTTGCCTTAGAAACAATGGCCTATGTCACAACTGACGTCACGTTTAATTGATTCATACAATGGGATAGAATAATGGACGAATTCATAAAGAAGCATGTACACATATGGCTAATATTGTACGTCCTTAGTGTGTCCTATTACTTCCAACCAGGGTATGTAAAAAACCCAAAATTTTGAAAAAAACCCGGGTTAACCGGGTTTTTTTCGGGTTTTTTCAAAATTTGGTTTTTTTACATACCCTGCTTCCAACATGTTCAATGAAAAAACAAAATAATTAGTTTGAAAATATAATAAAATTTTGTCCAATTAAGATGACGCTCCTATATCACTCAATATTGTCATATAATCGAGTTCAATTGTCCGTTTCAAAGGCTTTGCATCATTTCTATAATATCAAGGACATACCAAACAACATTTTGATACTAGGCTAAGAAAGCTAGTAGAAAAAGGTTCCTTCATCAATATTTATATTGCATAAAAAATATTTTGAATGCATTAAATTCAAAGCACGATCCATGGACGGGTAGTGAGTAAATATGGGGAAAAGACAGGAGAAGAGGGGGGTATGGTTTACATATATAGGTACAACTCTTCCAACCGTGTGTGAGTTCATATTTATTCATTTTGTAAGCCAACTTACATGTTAATATATATATCCTGATATTTCTCGAGTTTTGAGAAGCTCTACTTATGAAAATTAAATTTGAAAACTATTTTGTAGGCAATCAAAATAACTTTGCATTAAAATAGGGAAAAGTATCGTGGGCAAAAACAGTTCAAGTAAGCATATACATTGGCCTTATCTCTTTTTTTAAAGCAATGATCATCACGAAACCTTGTTAATTGAAAAGTAGATGGAAATATCATATTAAAAAATGTCTGTAATATGCTTCACTAAAAATCTAAGCAACTGTTTGTTGAACCGTAATAAATGTTTAAATAATGTGATTTCTTATGCTGTTGGATTCGATTTATTTACATTCTCATAAATATGATCAAATGAACTGTCTGTGTGATAAAAATGGGTTATAGGCTTAATACATGATAGTGTTAAATTTATAGATACCGATATGATAAAAATCATTTTTTGTTAATATATCATCAATATATGTTAATATATCAATAATTTTAATGTAGTACACTTTATGGTTTTTTACAATGTGATAAAAATATCTTGTAGGAACCTAATAGAATATTATTTATTCAATTGTAATGAACACATTTCCTTACATTTAATCATTTATAGATAAAAGATCATATACTAAAAAAGCCTTTAGAGTAACATCGTAAAAATAGTTATAAACCAAATAGAGGGATTGCGATAGCCGTGTACGTATAGGCGTGTTCAACTATCAATGTTGGGGGCGCAGGTTCGAATCCCGAGAGGGGATGGCCATTTTGGTCTACCTCATTGATAAGATCCTAGGTTCGATAGACTAATTTGAATGCTATAATGCTTATTTATATCCAGTTGGATGCAATTTTATAGAACCATATAGGCAAAAAAACAAATAAGTTACTTCTATTAATGTTTTTATTGAAAACAGAAAAGTTTACTCTGGATTAACAAACATTTTATACTTTTATATTCAGAAAATATCTTAGAGTCCAGAACCTCCCCAGACTAGCAAAAAATACCATCCAATTCACTCCTTGCTTTGACGACGCATTACAGGATTCCATATCCCTCATGAGAACATTCCCCAGTTCTCCCTGAAGTCTCACAAATTTGTTTTTCAACTCCTCCGAACAGTCTCTGTCGATTCCCTTTATACACTTCCGATCTTTCCCAAGGTCGAGCAAATGGCATCTGTTTTTTTCTTTGTTTGAAGTCCCTTAGTGGAGAAACGCTTGTCAAGAGCTATCAGACAGGTTGTAACCTTTCCAGACATGCTGTGGCACTCATCCACGGTGACCATTACCTGAGGTCGAACATCCTCTAGTTCATTCTCTTCGTCAAGGGCATTAGCAAGGGCCCTAAAAATAATGAATGTGTACAGTATTTTCAAGGCTATTAGGCACACCAGACTAAAGCCAAATACATTTAATGTTTTCAAAAGTGATCGTATAAACGGATACTCAAAAAATCCATTATAAAATATTAAATTATATTTCACTTTATATATTCTTTTAAAGTTATTTATATATGTAGATATTCAAACTTTTATGATTTATGAATATCTAGATTAGAGAGAAAAGATAGGGACAGAAGAAATAATTTTATTTTGACTGAAATGCCACAGTTAAGTTAGTAAAAGTGCGCAGCTTTTTTCATTCTCTTGCAAGTCTTCTTTTTGTAGGTATTATACATAGAGATATAAAGATATGGAGAGCTTATTCCTTTCATTAGCAGAGAAACATCGCCGTTCAGCTGTCACCTGTGTCCAATATAAACAAAAATATTTGATCTACGTCATCGTAAGTTGATCATAGGAATATAATTATTTGTTTTTATTGGGCACAATGACGTATTTCTCTGAATAATCCAATAAGCTCTCTATGTCTTTATATCTCTATGGTAATATAAACGGGGGGGGGGGGGGGATTTGACAGGATTAACAAGTCGTAATGAGTAAGCCTTTTATCTGTAATGCCGGCACAGCTTATCTCCCAACCTTTCCCACCATTTTCATATCTTGGTATCTTTATTAGCTCTTCTATGGTTTATTTTCCTTTCCCTTATACTCTTTCTTCTCTCTGAACTAGACCATATTAAATAGAACATAGCAAGCTCAACTTTTGTAATAGTTGCATCGTTCTAAACATTATAAAATAAAGTAGTAACGTAATTTCGAAAAAACAAAATCAGTACGATGGAATATTATATATATATATTTTTTGTTGTTGTTGTTTGTAAACATATATTAGAAACATACTTGAAAAATAAAAGTTACATCAAATTGCCTTTGCATTGCAAATTGTTTGAACTGATTGTATTGGTGACAGCTAGTACTGGATACTATATAAATAATAAATAATTGATAAGTCGTCAGCTGTAGAGTCAAATTGTAACTTGTAGGGATATTCAAAATCAAATAGATGAATTTTAATTGGTCTAAAAAATGCTAAAATATTCAAATAAATTTCCAAACAATGATGCCTGGCTTTCTAAAAGATCCTGACACTTTAAATTTTAGCTTATTGAATTATAAAACTGTTATATTGTATTTCATATAATTATTATTGCTTTAAAATATGCTTTTTATTTCTTTCTCTGTACCACAAACTCCTTTGAGTATATAGGAAGAATTACAGAAGGATTTATTTTGTAAAAAAAAGTGTTGATGACTTTGAGGCTATAATGCGTTTCATATCCACAGGGATACAATTCCCTCGAACAAAATAGGCAAATAAAATAATAATTTGGATTTTACACCTTAAATAATGGAATACTCACATCATGGAGACATCCTTCCCAGAATCTTTGTCGAGAATCGGTTGAATCGTCGTACTTAATGTTTCGTTGGTTCCAAGTTCTTGCAGGGCGTTCTTGTTGTAGACATGAATTCAGTTATGGTGGTATGACTTGAATCATTGCTTTGAGACGATATTTGACGATAAGCGGACTTTCCAGGGATTCGTTCGTAGATATGATGCCCTAATTGAATCATTCTCTTGTGTTGTTTCCTTCGTTAATTGTCGTTGAGTTAGAAATAATCTTGGTGGCTAAATTGATAAAGTATATATATATATATATTAGGGTGACTCTTATTTCACGTTTTTTGGATTTGAGAGTCCTAGGATTTTACTTTAGTGCATAGAGATCATCTTGTGAAAGTTTGAACGAAATCGAATAATGAAAAGTATCCTCTCAACGGGCCCAAAAGTTATTTAGTAAACTTATGTAGTAATTTTTTTTTCGCTATTCGATCGCGTCTAATGTCTTTAATTTAAATGCTATGTTCAAACAATTTGCTGCAAAATCCAAATCAGTTTTTATTTTTTATAAACGTCCAAATTCAACGAGAAATTTAAGATTTGAAATAGTCATTTTTATGGAAAATACCCCAACAATGAACATTTTGAAACTATATAAAAACTGATTTCGAATCCTTGCGACCATACCCACATCTTGCGGCAATTGTTTGAAAATAGCATTGAAATTAAGGAAATTAGACACGATCGAATGGCGAAAAAAAAAATTACTACATAAGTTTACAAAATAACTTTTGGCCCGTTGAGTGGATACTTCTCATTATTCGATTTCGTTCAAACTTTCACAAGATAATCTCTATGCACTAAAGTAAAATCCTAGGGGGAATCCGACTCTCAAATACAAAAAACATGAAATAAGAATCACCCTAATATATATATATATACATCACGAATTTAACTTATTAATATTTTTAGTGCTCTCAACTATGACTCAATAATCTTTTAATTAAGTCCGGGTAAGTAAACCTATATTAATTTTTAATACTATTAAAAAAACATATTTTTTTACTTTCCATGATTTCAATTGAATAAGCTCTTTATCTGATATATAAAAGTGGAAAAGTAGAATTGAGGTTATAAATGAAAATATCATTAGTCAATACTTCACTATTAAAGAAGGATGACTCGTCTTATAATTTTCGTATTGTGACCTGACATTTTTTTTAAATATGATTATTATATATCCAAGCTAGAAAAGATACTTTTGAAACAATTATTATTTTAATCATATTTCTTTGATAAAGGAAAAAACATTACTCCAGATACCTTAAAAAGTTGTAAATGATTTAGCTTATAAATCATAATAATAGTTACTTAAGAGAAAAGGATGGTTTGAGGGTAATATTTCCCTTACTGGGGAGCCCTTTACCAGTCAAGACAAACCACAATGAGAGCTCTTACTTGAGGAAATATGTCCACTCAATAGTAGAAAGCCCACTATTATCCAATACACTGATGTAAGACAAACAAAGGAATCCATCTTGATCCACTGGAAAAGTTTCCTTCTACTTTTGAAGAAGGAAAAACATCAGAGAAAGACTTGAACATCAAAGATATCCGGTTCAAAATACCTTTTCGTCTTCCTTTCAATCACGTATGTATATTGTTAGTATTGTGTTTATAGGATCCCTTGTTCGCTTTTAATACTCAGTATTATACTCAGTGCCATGCCACTCGCTTATGTCCATGATTAAGATTGCTCTGACGGGGGTTTGATTAAAATCGCCAATAAACATATTTTTCTGTTAGTAACTCCTAAAGCTTTAAAGGAAAGTGGCGCATCAAGAGCTTGTTGTTCTTATTTTTATTATTTCTTGGCTTCGTTTAGTTTTATTTGTCCACTAGAGGCGTTGATGATGACGTAGCTCAGTAAATAAATACGTAATAATTTTGGGATATATCCATAGAGATATAAACATATAGATAGCTTATTCCCTCCAATTAGCAGATAAGCGACCTGCCACTTTCCTTTAAAAATTTAATAACTCCTAGTTCGTTTTTCTATGTCTCATAATTTTAGAGTGAGGACCTTTTTATCGTCCGTAACGTTAAATCAATGAGAAACATTTAATGCTTTAAAGACTTTAAGTAGAGTCCAAAGACTTCTTGCAAAATATGAAAGGAAAAAGAATAATAATCAAGATATTATCTGCGTGAAGTATCTATTCAAGAAAATTTCAGATATAATATAATAACTTTTAATATAACATTATTTTGTCCTTGTTTGTGTTTTATAGTACGATCCTAAAATTACGACATGAGGTAAATTTTTTGATATCTTTTGACAAATCCGTGTCTTTTTAGAACACAGAATCTTAAAACATTTTAATTCCTCAGATGTGCAAAAATGTCAAAAAATTACAATTGAAGCTGGAAAAAAAATAATATAATTTATTCTGTATTATTTAAAACTAACTGATGCGTCCCGGTGTTGCCCGGGATTTTCCGGAATATTCACTTAGACCTTATATTTCTTTAGGCCTCAAACTTATAAATAGAAAAGTTGATCATTTTAAGTATAACTTAGTGTTAAGGAGATACAACGGACCGAACAAACAAATTAACAGATCGTTTTTATTAGTATATAATTTTCCGGATACAACCACCAACTCAAAAAAAAAATGAACAGCCCAAAATCATCCATACTAAATTTGGTCCAAATTTAACGTGCAATTACCAAAAATCATCGGAAACATGTTTTCTTCATATAAAAACATACAGAAAACCATTTTTCTGGGAATAATAAAATATTCCACAAGTCTCCTTGATACCTTTAAGTCATGTATAGAAAAATGATTCGAAATATGACTTGGCAATGTTAAGAAATCTCAAAAACCGTTTTGGCGAATACAATACCCATGGCGATAATGGACTTTCCAGAAGTCTTCACGACAACTGAAATACTCCCTTAGCTCTTAAAATTATTCATTGACCATTTTTTAAGATTAATAAATCAATTGAGGGAGTCAGAGAAACAAACAAATTAACGGAATTTTTATTTTATTGGTAAAGATCAACTATTAACGAAAAAAAATATATTTTTTTTTAGTGTGTTAATGGAAATAATCATATATACCTATGTATATTTATAGAACTATCCCTATTCTGATTATGTGTCTCAAATAGATCGAACGAAACTTCAAGGCGTTAACAATGTTGGTGTTATAAACTTGATGCCACATGCCTGAGGAATTAATTGTATTATTATTTTTTAGCTCGTTAAAAAGGAGCAATTTTATAGAAACAGTATTTTGCGCTGGGAAATTAAGCATTAATTTAATAATGACCAGCAGATAGATTTATGACGGGATCACTGTTGTGATTCAAGACAGAGAGAATGCTTTGGCAACGAACGGGGATATGGATGATCAACCATTTGTATATAAATATCTATAAAAGATTCTATGGATACAAAAATAACACGATAACTTTTTTTAGAGCATTACTGATATAACATTCAGATCAAAAGTATTCTTCATCTAAAGCCTTAAAAAATAATGACTTTTCCGCTAATTTCTTTTTGTAAATCTGTATAAACTCATTTTGCATACTATTATTTTTATTTTCTGGGGCTTGAAAAAGACATTTTCATATTAATAATTAATGGATTTCTGTTATCCGTTCACCTTAGGATTACTAAAGAAGGTTTATTGTGAAAATATTTCAAATGACTTTTGCATTTACTTTTTTTTTCTTTTTCGAAGTATCCTCTAACTCGACAAGTTTTGAATAATGCAGACCATTTTTTAAACGAGTATTTTCTTTTAATAAACTGGGTGGATATTGAGCATGTATTATTTCTTAGACTAGTAATTTTACATACTTTTTTAATACCCAAGTGGTGTATTTGTATTCATCCCATTAGATACATTATTGCATATTTTGCCCATATAACAAGTAAAAAAAGGCAAAAGTTGCAATCGTATAAGAAATTTAAATGCATCAAACAATAAAATAAAATGGCACGATAAAATTAAGGAACTTCATATATATATACATATATTAGGGTTGTTCTTATTTTTCAATGTTTGAAATGTTAGCAACATTGTGGATTTTCTGTTTCTTGGTGAGAAAAGAAGACGACATACAAAGTTTGAACAAAATCGGTCAACATTACGAGGTCAAAGTTTTAAAAATTTAGTAAAAATTTAGTTTTCCGCTAATTTTTCCAAAATGGGGGATGTTACAGTCTTCAATAATAATTATTAATTTAAAGGAAATCTAATTTACTACCAGACGTATGTTTGATGTTTTTTGATAAAACAAAGTTTTCAGTAAAAACAAAGAAAAAAATGGAGTGTGTATTGTTAGCATATTTCATAGCTTTTTTGTATCAATTAACTTCATTCGCCTGTAGAGGATGACTTGTTCGCTTCAGAGTAAAATAGTACTTTTAAGCTTAGTAAACCTTTGGATGGTAAATCCAAAAATGACCTTGGTTGCATTCTATCAATTCAGAATTAAGTACAATCTGAGTTTACATCATCTGATTCAGAGCCTGTATTGACCTATAAGAAATCGATTATGAAAAAAATAAATAATAATGTGTTGTTATGTCCCCGAAAATCTAGCCTTTGGTCAAATCATCCAAAATGCATCCAAATATTTTTTACACTGTTTTATAAATTTGATAGCCAAATAAAGAATTTTATAACCGTAAAAAAAAATGCAAAGATCAAAAAGGTCCGTTTGGTTCAGTGGATTTCTGAAATATCAAATACATATTGCAAAATATTTAAAAATATCATCAAAAAAGTTCGTATGAAGGGATAACCCATCCAGATTTTTAATAATGTAAATAAAAAACACCAATGGAATCATTTATCGCTTTTTTAATTATAAGGTTGTTATTTCATTTGTAACAGGAGACACAAAGTAAAAAGGGCAGTAGAATTGTGTATAAAAAATATACATAAATAAACAATATAGTTTAAAATAAACTTACATTCCTTTATTGATTTATTAAAGATGAATAGTACAAAAAAACTTATATTAACCAGTGTAGGCTTGAAATACATATTAAATAAGAAATGAGATGAGGCATCATTAAAGAATTTGATATCATGCGTTGGGAAAATAGTTATGAAGGTATCAAATATATATATATATATATATTTTTTTTTTACGTGGAACAATTCTACATTAGTGGCTGAGTTGGACCAGGTTAATGCTTAAAAAGGTGAGTATATACTCTTTTTATTTATTAGACATCTTATCACTTATCAGTTATATTATTTTAATTAATATAATTTAATATTTGTATTTGTTGTAATATATGGAACCAAGGTTTTAAAACATATATCCAATATTGCACTGGGTCTCTTAACTTAACTTTGTATATGTGTTTTTATGTTTACATCTATTGTAATTTAATAATAGGCATTATAACTTTTAGCACCCTATACCAGGGGTCGGCAATTACGTTTGGACGCGGGCCAATTTTTTCAGACAATGACATCGCGGGCCATAGTTGTTGTCACAGAGGTCTGGTGGCCCGAGAGAAAGCACCACAAATGCACGCAGTACATTACCTAATTCACCAGAGTTTCCTGTGCGCCAGACTCAGTGGCGTGCTGACAAGTATCATGGATAAAGTGATGAGAGTCATAGTCCGGGGTGCATCAAGCACTCAGCACTGCCTTTTTCGCCAACTTGTTGTTGAGTCAGAGGCCTGCTACAAAGATCAGCTACTTCACAATGACGTGCGCCGGTTAAGTAAAGAAAAGGCACTGGAGTGCGTCTGTGCGCTACCAGGTCAAGGTAAAATCTTCCTGCAAATGAGCAAGATGCATGCTTAAAACGATTACCTGGCCTTCCTAGAAGGTGAAATGTCCATTTCATTTATCGTGTTTTTTAACCGATGTTTTTGGCCATCTTAATCAGCTGAACCTGCAACTATAGGGAGAGGGAAAACCATTGTGGACATGATCAAGAAGATGGATTCGTTTACAAGGAAGCTGGAGTTGTTCCAGTGTGATCTAGCAAGTGGAAGGCTTTTGCACTTTGCATCATTAAAATCACAGAGAGGGGGCCAAGTGAAAGGAACTATGACTGTATTCCTCAATAAATGTTTCGAAATTGATAGGATTGCTGAATGCCTTTTTTTCTTTTTAAAAATATGGGGCTTAAGGAAAAAATATTTTTAACATCATATTAATGTCGTTTCGATAGTCAGACAAAATAAATGGCGGGCCAAAATTGGACCGCGGGCCACTATTTGCCGACCCCTGCCCTATACCTTTATAAAATTAAATATGCTCTCATTTTAAGTCATTATTTGTCCAACATAAATCATTTTACATAATGTATATTCATTCTAAATCAATTTTTTTCTTATATCACGAATAATTGTACCCCAGTTCACAGGATTAACATTAACACCATTTTTTATAAGTCTTGCGGCAATTCAATTACTTGACTTTTATTATGATTATTATTGCAAACCCTAATACAATTTATGTGAGAGCAAAGAATCTACATTTTTTCTCACCTCAGAGTAATAAATTCTTAGGCTCAAATAGGTTGTACCTTAAGTAAATGCATTATCTAAATCATCTATGTTTTACAATCATAAAAGGTGTATGTCTCATGTGTTAAAAATGATGGTATGCATATTACAAAGGTTTATGACCGTTTAAAATAGTTAAATTATAGCTGCAACCAAAAAATTAGTACAAATCTCACACCGACTTTGAACAAAATTGTTTCTATGACAAGAACTGAAATCATACACGGGAACCGTCATATAAACGGTATATTTGTATTTGTGTAATATTTGAATAAAATTGAATTAATGTTGATTTTAACATTGTTTTTAGCGTATGTATCAATTCATGATTTTATTGTCGAAGGAAAATAAACATATAACTGTGAAGAAAAAACTAAATAAACATAAAACAAAAACTCACTGGATAGTTGCACAAATCCGTAAACTTAAATATACATTATAGTTTAAAATTACTGTCCAGTGATAACCTAATATAAAAACTCTACTTGTTAACGGATAAAAATTGTCTATGTCTTCTTATCATAGACTTAATAGCAGTCATATATTGGATTAACCATGACGGCACATAACGGACTAGGTCTCCTGCCCATTTCCATTCGGTTGAAGATGACGAAATTTTCATTTCGAAGGCACTACCATTAAAGATCGCTATATATTTTTTTTTTATATATGCAAAATTACCAAAATGATATTCTCATTTGGAAACTTTTATTTCACCCTTTTGCCAAAATGAGGATTTGTTTCTTGTGTATTATGATAAAATCAAATAAACATTATTTTCCCATAAGTGTTAGGAGTTTTTTTGTCCAATTAATAATGGTATGACATATTTGACTAGTTTACTCCCAGAACTAATAATTCCAAATGCCATTGACTGAGATTTATAACATGAGATACTTATTGTTTTTACGATTGAAATTCTTGGCTCAATGTTGATGTTCATAGCTCAACAGTCATGCCTATAATAATGCAAAATTTTATAATATTATTGGTCCTTTAATTTCAGCCAATTGAGTTCAAGAACGGAGTCTCCGTATGATAAATAGAAAAGACTGAGTAACATTCAGCCATTGACTTAAAGTTGGCTCAATTTCCCTTATTTTCATATAAAATCAACAATCAGTTTCATGTTTATTGTTTTTATATAAACATTCAAGCTGAATAAATATCTTACTGTGGAGAAAAAAAATCAACACCTTCTAGCTTTTGTGTGAAATAGATTTCCATACTCAATAGTACGCACTTTTGACTTCCCAAATACAAAAGACAATCCCCTCCGACACCGAGGATTCTTGGGTCCATGCGGAGAACGTCATTTATCCTTCAAAAGAGTATTTTAAAGTAAGGGGGAAAAATTCAAATATTTTTAATAATTCCCCTTATTTTTTTATTGTTAAACATCTTGTTTAGATTTTAATTACAAATTATAATGTTTATTTTACTTATTAATAATAATTTACATTATTTTCAGGAAACGACCGAGACACTTTTTGTCACCGGGACCCGGGTCGGGCCGGGACCTTAATATATACGTTCCTTGTCATTCTGAAAGTGACGACGTTTTTTTTGCAAAAAAAAATTCCTATCAATTTTTTAAAATTTAAAAATTATTTTCTAAAAGAAAGTGATTTTTGAAAATATTAAAAATATATTTTAAAAAACTTCGTCACTTTCAGAATGACAAACAAACAAAAATATTAAAGTCCCGGCCCGGTGATTTTTGGATACCGAGATGGGCCGGGACGTTCAAAAAACATCCGGGTACCCGGTCGTTTCCTGATTATTTTATATATTATCTAAACAATAAAGGAGAAAAAAAGACAATCTTATATGTTATATACCCTTGACGCATTTTCAAGAAGTTTAATGAGCCTAACAATTAAGACACGATATCTTTAAAATGATCCAGGATATTCGGTCAGCCTTATAATGAAAAGTATTATCCCAGGAGATTTCATGTGTGTGACCTTCCTTTCCAGTTGTCTATAGTATTATTTGGCACACTGTAATACATGGTTTTATGCATATAATATGAGTATAGGAATGTATCAGTCGTGTAAAATGATATATCCTTGATAAAAATAGTGTTTGGCAAGATATAAGTAGACACTTGAGAACATACATGAATATATGCATGTTTTCAAGATATACATAACAAGGGCTGCTGCTACACGCACATAGGAGTAGTTGCTATATACATACATACATATGAAAAGCTGTCCCCCACATCCATGAGGCTTTTAAACAGCCATGGTAGAATGGCTGCTGTGCAGTTGTTATGTATGATTACATACCTATTATTTGTATGCAATTTACATTTTAGAAAATATATTTCATGACTATAATCATGAACTATAAATATGTGTACTTCGTATAAACATCGTTAGGATTGTTTGCCGATTCCATTAATTGTCACCACAAATGATTAACCGGTAAACAACGATAATGCCAGATTCATAAAAAACAAGATGGCCTCTATGACTTGCTTTTCAATTATATTAAACTAGGCCTTGTTGTTTATTATACAGCCCAGTAATCCTAAAGCAAATAAAAGGACATCATCACAACCAAAGGGATTATTTTTATGGCGCTGTTTTTGCCTAGGATATATTTTATACTTCCACCTAAATGCTGAATCATCAGAGAAAACTAATGATAAATGGTTGTGCTTGAAGCATATATATATATATATATATATATATATATAATATATATATATATATATATATATATATATATATATATATATATATATATATATATATACATATATATATAATATTATATATTTATAAATTATATATATAGGATATAAAATATATACATGTATATATATTATAATAGATATATATATATAGGTATAATATAAATATTATATATATTAGTATATATATATTATAAATTATTTATATATATGTTTATATATCAGAGAACTAATGATACATGGTTCTGCTTCAAGGCCCAATATATATATATTTATATATATATATATATATTATATATATATTCGTATATATGTATATAAATACATTTATTGATATAAATGTATATACATTAGACCTCCCAAAATGAAACCAATTTTTTAGTTCTTTTACATAGTTCCAGCGATTCTGGTTCATTTTTTGATGCTGAAAACGAATATCTAATTTAAAAATCTCTAGCATTGTTAGAAATCGGACGGCACTGGTGTCAAAGGTTTCGTTATGAAGCAAAACTTTTTGATATTACTTATTTTGAAAAAAATTAGTTTACTAAATTTAGCTATGATCAATTTATGACTTTGGATTTTTTTGCAAATTTTCGTCAAATAATATTTAGTGCCAAAAAATGAACATAAGTGCTGACGCATCAACCATTTTTTAAATAACAGCTCCTACTAGGGTTCTTTATAGTTTCAAGAAGGAAAAAGAAAAAAATGTTGATGTTTTTAAGTTATCTTTTAAATACGTTTTTAAAACGACTAATGATAGTAGATTTTCCCCATGGAATCCCAATCTACTCCCTCTGAATCCCTCTCATCAGTATTGATACCAATTCTTTTAATTTTTGTTTTTCTCAAAATGCAGTTTTTCAATGGAAATGCCTTTATGGTAATCTCGTGAATTCGCCAATAGACATTTTGTTCAACTGACGATAATTTTTTGGGAATGATGGTCCATTAATCGTGATATAAGATTAAAAAATTATCATATATTCCTACCTGGAAATTGAGGAGTTTTGATTAATTAATATTATGCGAAATAAGAGGAGTCCAATCAATGGCGCCTAAATCTCATTATTCCATGGCCTAATAAAAACAGTAATTTGAATTATAATGTTCATTTATGTTTTGTTTTTAATGTAACTGTCTTGAGATTATGTTTTTTATCTACTACTTTCTAGTGTATTCTTACATTTTTACACTGTATGGATTTTAGCTAATAAATAAACATCTTAGCCATAAAAAAATACTAGAAACATTGTTTAATGGATTACATGTCTAAGGATAACAAACTTCTTCTTCTTCTTCAACGTGATTGGTGGGAACAAAAGAAGCGTGGTTATAAAAAACGCTTCATTTTGAAATGTGAATATGTACTCACAGAGACAAGAATATCATCCATCATGTCTATTTTCTTGGGCTTCAAACCATGATGATCCTTTGATTGGACTCCTCTTATTCCGCATATTATTCATGAATCAAAACTCCTAAATTTTCGGGTAGGAATATATGATCATTTTTTTAATGCAAAGTTGAAGACGAGTTCTCAACAGGCCCGGCAGCAGACCCAGGCTGCTTGGGGGCCCTACGGCTGTTATGGGGGGGGGGGGCACAGTTGGTACATTCATAAATTTTTGGCCCACGTCACTCAGTGGGTGGGCGGCCCTTGTTTCCCAATTATCATTGTAAACTCAACTCAAGGAGTAATGCAAGCGTATACTTATAACAAATTGAACAAAATACCTACCACAAGTCAGAATTTAAAAAATTGAACCGTATAAAACATCAAACATTCATAATACTCAACATGGAAAGCATCGAACATAAACAAATTAAACGTACAACGACTCTAAGCGTTAAGAACTCACATTATCATAGGAGAAGCTCAATTTGAATTTAAAGACTCTACATACGTCCAATAGACTCATTTTCATATTTTATTGCGCCTTCACAATCCCACAAATCCTATAATTCCATCAAATCTAATTGACACCCAAATAAACTTAGTCCAACTCTATGTAATTTATCTTTTTGTATGTTAAACAAGCTTTATGTCAGTGTTTATACCCAAAACCTACCAAGTTTTTATATACTGCTCTGATTAAAACTTTAAAAATGAGCTAGTAAATGAGAGGAAAAAAAGTTACTATATTAAAAGTTGTGATCTTATTCATTTACAATGAACTAATCACAACTTAAACGTGCGTTTAGCTTGTATTGAAGTTATCTATGTATTTCTGTGGAATATTTATTTGTCAAACGGAACTGCCTATTTAAACATTTTAAAGGTTGATTTCAAAAATGAGGATACAAAAAAAAATCAATAAATGAGTTAAAAATACAAGAAGTCGTGATTAATAGAAGAAATAGATATTATAATATATATTACTGCCCATAAAGGAACTAAGTTGGAACAACAACCCAAAGATACCCCTTGTTCAGTATTAAAAGTATTTTGCTGAGAATGGCACCTGACATCCTTTTGCAAATCTTTTTTTTTTGCAATATATGTGTTTACCAAAGAGATATTTACATACTTCCCATGAGAATATTGTTGTTTATGAAGGATTTTGTTTTCTTTGCATATACTTAGGTACATTATTCGTATACCCCCCAACAAGCAAAGCAGTTTTTACATTCCAAATTTGTCGTGCTTTTTTTGTCTGGGGGATTAAAGTGAATCAACAATCTATACCACACATAGGTCTATGGAAAGGCCATTCTGTATAAATATCCTTCCTTTTTTGTGCTTATATGGTTCTATATAATTGCAGCCTCCGACTGGATATAAATAAGCATTATAGCGTATAATTAGTTTATCGAACCTAGGATCTTATCAATGAGGTAGACCAAAAATGACCATCCTCTCTCGGGAGGATTCGAACATGCACCCCCAACATTGAGAGTTGAACACGCCTTAACACACACGGCTATTGCACACCCTTTTTTTCCTTATCGAGTATGGTGCAAAGGAATCTGGAATATGAGAGGTCCTTTTTACATTCGATCTTCAATCAACTTTAGTCAGCTTTCTCTCTTTCATGTCAACCTACCTGAGACCTAACCCTAATAAAATGTGCCTCGCAGGGATGTTTAGTTCATATAAAACGAAATCGAAGATTAATTCAATCCATAGCAGTGTCTGAAAATAAAAATGCTTATTTTTTTATTGGGTCATATATTTAAAATCATACATAACATAATATACACAATAATAAATATAAATAAATAGAAAATATATAATAAATTTATAATAATTTTATATTAATATAAGAAATATATAAAGCATATATAAGTAAAACAACTAAACATATCAAATGGCATTAAAAAACACCTTCTTAAAAATATATAACAGATGCTTAGAAATATACTATTGATTGTTTGACTTTTATTGACTTTTGTTTGATAATTTGACTTCAAAACATCATACGTTACAGCGCTCAGTATGGAATCTATATAATAATTCAACAATCTCTGTCCGTTTGTATGTCCACACACTATCTCCTCTCACATTTATGGTCAGATTTGAGCTTGAAGGTACCTATGGAATCCTTGGGTAAGCATAATTAAACTACTTGCAAAGTGATGGGACCAGAAATGAAACAGAAAATATTTTCTCTCTCCTCTCTTATATTCTTTAAGGTCTGTTTCACTCACAAACTAGCTCCAAAACCTACCCATACCCAAAGGGCGAACATATGGGCGCCGTAGGCGGCCAAATATGCGAGTATATTTTATTTCGTTGATGGCAAGGGGCTCAGAAAGAAAGAGAGAGTTCTGTTTGCCTAATCTGGTGGATACCTTGATCAACTTTAAGTCTTAACCCTTGATGAAATATTATACTCGAAATTGAGCCTATTCATTAAATCCATTCATTAACGCAACAATTGAATTATGCATAAAATGCAGAGTAATCACTAGCAATAAAATTGCATATTCTTTGTAAAAAAACTTTTTGGGATGAATGTTATGGATATCAATATACCGACATTCAGCTTGCTTGACTTATGTTGGCATGTAGAATCATGTATTAAGAATCTTGATCGAATATTTGGTATCCATAACAAAAAAAGTCCTCAATGAATAGATAACAAAGGGTAAGAGGCTCGCGGTGGGTTTTTATTGCATGTAAACAAGAAATTCTTGGATATATGTCTGACGTCAACAAGCAAGAATGCCATTTTTTTCGTTTCTCCATTACCAAAATGCTTACTTCATGGACGTCATTGAATAAGTATTGAATAAAAAAATTATACTGGTGTCAAGGACTAGATTTATAGCTTTTAATAAAGGATAGTTGTGCTTTGAAATAATACATCTACTTGACACACATCATTTCAAATATTTTCTATCATTAAATATTACTTTATCTCATCGTTAACACTATTTCATAGTATTTTATATTAAATATATATTTAAATCATTGTTGCTTATCAACAACAAGAAATAATTAAATATACAACAATCTTATATATACGACGTATGATCAAAAAGTATCCGACTTTTGGTTTTATTGGTCAAACGAACACAGCTATGGGGGCGGGACTTGCTGTGTGGTTGGGAGCATGACTACTGCGCATGCTCATTTTTTTCTAAAGCTCCAATACAAGTCAGTCGGCGTCAGGCCATTCATGATTGAACAGGTGCAAGTGAGTGTCGTCGGATTTTATTTTATTTAAAATGTCAGAAAAAGTCGAACAGCAAAAATTGATTGAATGGAACCAAAACTAATATTCACCTCGTCTACAAGTTCTCTGATCGTGATTCGGCGGTTCTGCATCACCAGGTTCCTCACTTGATCAATGATGGCATCGTTTTTCGATGTTGAGGGCCTCCCTGAGCGTGGTTCACTTTCAACTGACAAGCGGCCATCTTTGAAGCGGTTGTGCCACTCCTTTATCTGTGTGGTGCCCATCGCTTCATTTCCAAAACACTTTTTTAATCTTGCGAATTGTTTCCACTTGCGAATCACCAAGATTAAAACAAAATTTTATGCAATAACGCTGTTCGACTTTTTCTGACATTTTAAAGAAAATAAAATCTGACGACACTCACTTGCACCTGTTCAATCATGAATGGCCTGACGCCGACTGACTTGTATTGGAGCTCTAGAAAATAATGAGCATGCGCAGTAGTCATACTCCCAACCACACAGCAAGTCCCGCCCCCATAGCTGTGTTCGTTTGACCAATAAAACCAAAAGTCGGATACTTTTTGATCACACCTCGTATATATATATATATATATATATATATAGTAGCGCAAAGGAGGAGGAGTAATGACAATTCTTTAGGTGTTGTGAAAGAGTGTGCTTATTAACCTCTTGCCTGCTGCTTATATAGCTGCAGACAAGAGTACTTAAGATTAAGGACCTGCTGAGGTGTGAGATAAGGAGTGGAAGGTTGACCTTTTGTTAGTAAGCAAGTCAATTCGCTACAATATATATATAAATATGTATTTTTGAGTTATCAGGAGTTAAATCCATAGATAATATAGAGTGCCGAAGTAATGTGTGGTTGCGCTGAATATCGGGTTTCTATGGTTGAGGGTAAGACAGGGACAGCGAAAAGTAAAAGAATCACTTTCTCTTTATTCAATTGAGTCAATCTTTCCTCAAGCCATGGAGAGCTAACAAATACCTCGATATTCAGCGCTACCATACGTTACTTCGACTCTCTATACTCTCTTTAGTTTAACTTTAAAATACAGAATCGAGTAACAAGATTTTATCACAAAAAAACATAACCTCATTAGAGCAGTGCTTTGTTAGTTTGTTCTTGAGATTTGAGTCTCAAGATGCTTCAGTCGGTTCTAGTCTGATGGGCCAAAGAAAGTAATCAGACAAAGTTTGAACGAAATGATGAAGAATATCAAAAGTCTAAAAGCTCATTTTATGTACATTAGTTATATTAAGTGTATTTGTATATAAAATTCTGACTATTTTTTAAGACATATCTTCTTTTTCTTGTTTAATCTCCCAGCATTGTTGGATTAAAATCCTTTTTAAATTGACATTTTTTGTGCTTATGAGTCAAACATTTTTCGAGTTATTAACATTTCGACCCTTTTAACATTGCGATAGTTTAAATTCGACGAGCATACCACGACTGTAATCCATGAAGAAGTAATTCAACTTTTATGTTTTTAGCTCCTCATATATTTCCGATCTTATATATGTAGAGCAATAAAATTATGTAATGGTTTTAATAGAAATTATATATGTTCTCATACAATAGGAAATAAAATTACGTATAAAGTGACAATAAAACTTAATGTCTTTGAATGGTTAGAATGTATATATTTATATGCATACTCTTTTTATATATTGACAACCATGAACAATGAAGTCAACTGAAGGAATATGAAGAAATAAATTACTTATGTTAATAGAACGATGTGTAAGAACGACCATGGTTATAGTTATATAAGTCATGCCCAGAAGTCCCTTGCAAGATAATGAAGCAGAGAGTTTAAATTTATATATAACTAAGTGCACACCTCAATAAAATGATATCCCGATTTCCCAGCTCCAAGAAAAATTTGTGGAACCCCTATCCACCTTATTTGTGCGTGTCCCTGAACGATATTGGAACGAAGATGGCCGAGGGGATGATGAGAAGATCTCTTTCAAGAGTTTTCTTTACTTTAATGTATATTAAACTTAGTTTGATATAAAGGATAGCTCCGATGTCCCAGCTCCCCAACGATGATACTGGGTTTGAGGAAGGAGTTTATGGAGCTTCACACCTCTTAATTTTGCCCTGGACGCCTTCTTAGTGTATTTGTTTATTATTATTACAACCTCATTTTTTATTATCATTCTTAATTTCTTTTTTTATATTTACTTGTTTTCATGTTTTAATCCCTAGAATTACATTATTTTTATTGCATACTATTTTGAAATGTGAATTTTAATTTAATAAAAAAAAATAATAATAAAGGATAGCTCTTACACGGTTTATTTCCAGCTTCCACTGTATCAAGTTCGGATTGTGCTGATCTAGGAGACAAATAAACAAACAGCTTTCTTTTGTTTTGGTTAAGATGTTTATTTATTACTACAAATCCATACAGTATAAAAAATAAAAATAGACTAAAAAGTAGAAGATTTAAAAAACACAATCTAAGACGTTAAAAAAAAAACATAAATGAACATTTTAATTCAAAATGACTGTCTAAAGATAAAACCATAATATAAAATGACTTATTAAAAATTATTTCTTATTCAATCTAAAGCCTTGATGTCGTCTTATTGTCGATTTGATGAGTTTGAGGTATTCGAGATCATTTGAAGGAATACATTTTATCAAATCTCCGACCCATGACGTCGCAGATGAATTGGGAATATTTATTGAGAGGGCATTAATAACGAGCCGCTGCCCTAATCCTAATTGCTCTAAGGTGTTCGATTCGTTGTGGTTGAAGGTATATAAATAAAATTAGACAACTATCAATGAAAATGTTACTTTTATGCGAATAATGCACTAGAAAAAGCGCACATATGGCATCCTTACATATGAGAATGCATTTTCTATTAGAAATGCAAGAGTCACTGCATCTCCTCAAGAAAATGGCACCTTGTGTTTGCTCTGAATAAATAAGACTTTACTTTTGCAATATATTAAACGTGAGAAGGAGCCTCTTTCTACATGTATCCAGGTGTTGATAGATTGCATTCTCAACATGTAATATATATTTGCACGTCTTTCTAAAGCCTTGTCTAAATTAAATTGATAAACAGATGCACATAAGAGCCAAAAGGTCAATAATTAAGGGATGCACCTCTGCATCAATAGGAATAATAAAAAGAATGCATTTCAACGAATGAAGAATTGGGTAAGAACTCTGAACCTTTTTTTCATAAGACATAAATAATATGGTAAAAAAATATGCGAAGAAAAATATCAGATCTGAAATCATATATAATATATATTAATGCCTTAAATCATTCAACATCAAGTGAAGGAAAACAAAAAAACACAGGCTACAACTACTTAGTTCTAAATGTGTCCAGTAAATGCGCCTCTATGATAGATCACTTATGCTAGAGGAAAATCTATTGAACTGCAATGAAATAGTTTTCCTATTAGTGACTGTACTACTAATACTATATCTGTCTGGCACAGGAAAATAACTTGGTGATGAATAAGAGCAAGATTGAAGAAGATTAATCAACAATGTGTTCTCAATCACTTGTACAATCAATAAATAGAGGCGATATTGCACTTTGTGAAAAAGAAAAAATTTGCATTAAACAGAACATTCTTTTCTCACAAAGTGTGTCTGACAAAAAAATAATAACTAATATTTGGACTCACAAGACATTTAATAAAAAGGGAAGATCAATGTCGGAGTGGGCAGCTGATGAACAAAGAAGAGAAGGAAAGAATACTTATTATGATCCCTTGAACAGTCCAAGCCATAGAAATATAAAGATATAGAGAGCTTATTCTCTTTAATAGCAGAGAAACAGCGTTCAGCTGTCACCTGTGCCCAATGTAACAAAATAATTTGTACTACGTTATCGTAAGTTCATCATAAAGATAGAAAGATTTGTTTATTTGGGAAATATGACGTATTTCTCTTAAGAATCCAATAAGCTCTTTATGTCTTTATATCTATATGCTCCAAGCCCTTTGGAGGAGATAAAAGAAAAAAT
>CP045890.1:13607861-13671615 GCA_013387185.1 Caligus rogercresseyi
TTTGTCAACACAAAAGGATATAAAGATTGTTTTTACTATATTTAAAACAATAAGGCAATTTATATATCAGCGAAATACTTGAAACAACTTTATGATACGTTGTATTTCTAATGGTATTTGGTATAACTGATATAAAAATTGTTTTGCCGTTAAATTTAAAAAGATGGCAAAATATTGAAAATTCAGAACTTACAATTTAAAATAACCTCCAATAATTATCGGATTCGACAAATTTCTTATATCTTAAGCTCATGGCACTTCGGGTTAAATAACATCTCAACTTTAAATATTTTCCACGATATAAAGGAGATTACAGAGTAAACAATTTTGAAAACAGAACAAAATCCAAAACTATTAAGGGTAACATGTTCCATTTCATATTGGTCTTAACTGCTCGTAATTGATGAACAACATATAATTATCTTTCACTATATAAAAAATGAAACATGTTATCTTTCTAATATCCAGCCTATAGCCAAAGAATACAAACTTATATATATATATATATATATATATATATATATATATATATATATATATAATATATATATATCTATAATTAATATTATATATAATATATATATATGTGTGTGTGTGTGTGTTACAACTCTTTATCGTACTTTTTTAGGGCACAAAAATGCGTCGTCCATTTCAAGATGCGGTCATCATATCGACAGGTAAGTTTGATTCGATTTATCAACAAAGAATTTCAAAGTATGCTCTTTAAAAATCAGTAGTCCATAAAAATCCATTCATGCATGAATGTTTGTAAATATTGTAAATTGAAGTACATATCAAGTTTTTTCATTCAATCAAATATTAAAGAGGTTCATACAACTGTTGAATAATTTATCATTTTTGTCATTGTTTTTTTAATGACTAAAAAAGATTTTTCGGGATTTTTTTTGAGTTCAATTTAACCTACATCATTTTTAAGATAAAGACTTTTCACTAAGCCTTAGGCTTCAAGCATATTAACAATGTGTCTAAATATTTATCAATGTTCATGAAGGTATTTAATTAATTTTAATCAAGTTTTTCAATGTCAAATGTTTGTCAAAAGACAAAAAATATTTTATTTTTTAATGTTAAATTCGGTTATTTAAATAATTCATAAAATTAAAATAATATGAAGGATGCATTTATCGTTTTTATATTTAATTTTCCCATTGCAACTAATAGTTGTACAATAAATTATTTAAATATGTATCGGGTATTCCTTATCTAATAAAGAAAAGCCTAAAAAGACAATATTTAATTTCATATGTGATGTCAAAGCCAGGCAGTATTTTTGATAATTATAACTTTAATCATTGGGAAGAGTTTAGGTAAAAGTGACGTTAGGTATATTTGAGCAAGGAATAGCCCTAATTAAAAAATAACTGGAAAAATATTGACACCCTTTAAACGATGTTTAATTTTATGTATTCAAAATATATCTCTGAATAATATTTGTTTTTAGACTCTTATAGCGCTCCTTATTGGAGCAATACCTGGTGTAGCAATGGGAACACCCTTGGATATAGTGCCGTCATGCTTCCACGCCTTGGATCAACATTTTCCCTAGAGGAGAAATCATGGATAGGTATGACCCATAAAGTATTAATGCTTGAAAGGGCCAAATATATTAAAATTCACTAGACTATATATAAGAAAAATGAAATATTGAGAGAAATATTGAAATTCGACTTGTAATGAAGGGAACAATGAGTTTTCTGTCAAGGTAAGAAGCAACAGTTTAATATGCTGGTACAGGGAATACTATAACAATCTGGAATAGGAACACCCTCCTTTTTATGTAAAAATTTAACTACCTTCGTAAAAAAAGGGAAAAGGAGGAAGTTCTTAATAGCAAGAACTCCCTTCTTTTCCCCTTTTACAAAGGTGGTTAAACTTTGACATTAAAAGAAAGGATTCCTATTCCAGATTGTTATAGTATTCCCTGGCTGGTATGAGTTAAAATAAACTCTCTTCAAATACTTTACGAATAATATGAAAGATCAATCATCAATAATAGAGCGTGAAGGATTTATTTAAAAAAAGAAATATCACATTATGGACTCACGTCATGTTTTATATAATTACGATTTTAGGCTGAAGTTAATTTAGAATAAAATTGTGAGTTATGTATTTTTTTTTTAAAACTTGTATTAATAAGCATTTCATTGATAATAATTCAATATATTTTGCTTCACATCATAGCAGTTATAGATACATAAAGTAAAAAAAATAACTGTTTCATAGAAGTACAACAATCACCAGAATAAAAATGGCAATATTACTTGACTTAAGTATAAGTATAATATGATCATTGTTAGTAAGTATTAAGAGTAAATATATGTAAATAATTCATTTTAGTTATAACTTCAATCATTTTTATATTCATAATAATTGTTACGAACATTTACTATAGATCATTTTGTTTTTGCGTTTTCCGGCTAATTGATTTTAAATATATATTCCTTAACATCTCTCTTTGTATTAAAACATTTCTGATAGCGATACCTAGCGAATGTTTCATCGAAACGAATTAATATATTTCATTCCTTTTTTGGAGATCATGACATTGATCTCTTTATCTTGGAAATATCTCAACTCTAATATTGAATATTCATATCAAGATTTTATATTCTCTTACAGCGAGTATTACTGCCATATTTCCCATTTTTGGATGTTTTATGGCGGGATTTTGGCACAGAAAATAGGACGAAAGCCTTCACTCCTCATATTTCTCGGTCATCCCTGATCGGCTGGGTCATTCTCCCTTTGCACGGGAATCATTTGAGCTCCTCATGCTAGCAAGAGTTTTTCAAGTGAGTATACCAAATGTTTTTTTTTTTGCATATATGGTTCGATAGAATTGCATCCGAGAGCATATAAATAAGCATTATAGCATGTAAATGAGTCTATCGAACCTAGAATCTTATCAATGAGATAGACCAAATCTTGACCATCCCCTCTCGGGATTCGAACCTGTGCCCCCAACATTGAGAGTTGAACACACATTAACGCACTCGGCTATCGCACTCCCCTATGTTAACAAAAACTATATTACTCTTTGATTGACTTAAGCTGGTATACAATTTAAAAAAAGTATATAGTCAAAGAAGTGCATCCATGCTACATTATTTATGCAATCAAAGCTCGACTCGACTTTTTTGGTACGTTTGTTGTAGTGTTGATTAATATGATTTGCAAATCTAAATACTCTTTTAAAAAAAATCCCTTCCCTTTTGAATTATAATGTTTATTGATGTTTTGTTTTTAACTGTCTTCAGATTGTGTTTTTTTATCTCCTACTTTCTAGTATTTGTTATTTTTTTACGCTGTATGGATCTTAACCAAAAAAAATCCCTTCCCTTGAAAAATCTGTGTTTGGTTGAAATGATAAGGTTTTAATAAAATAATACTCAATCGACACACCTGAAAACTCACAATGACATGGTTGGTTATAGTTTCCACATAATATCCTTAAAAAAAATTATGGTCTTTATTAAAATTGAAATGCCTTGTATAAAATCGTAGGAACAATAAAATTATCATAATTATCGATTCTACACGAAGATTCAATTTTCTCCACGATAAAATTCTTTTAAAAACACACGTCCTCATTGAGTTCCAATTTTAACTGTTTCGCCATTTTTATCATAATCAACTCCAAGAATTTTAATCCTTCCCTCCACTGGACAGTCGGCAACTCTTAAATCCTTTACTGGAGACCAGGAGCCAAGGGGTAAAATTGTGGTTATGTTTCTGTTTAAAAGTAAACCTGAACGTTTACCAAATTTAGTAAAATATGCTAAAATGACTTCAATCCTCTTTAAAAGTTGAGCCTCTGACTTGGCTTCTATGTACAAAGTTACATCATCTGCGTATAAATCAATAATATGCCGTGTGTTGCCGAATAAAACTCCAAAAACCCCATATTTCCTTTAATAGAGAGAGCCAAGTCTTCTATTGCCATTACAAAAAGAAGGGGAGCCGCGGGGCATCCTTGTCGGCAGCTCTTATCGAGTCGTATAGGAGAACTTTCTATCCTTTTTTTCACTTACTTTTTGTACGCTATGATGGTAAAAACTTTGTTATAATTTTTACAACTTTAACATTCTGTGCTGCAAAGTTTTCAATTGCCATATAAATTAGCATATAAAAGAGAGCTTTTCATACAAAGTTTATTAGGCAAGATGCTGAGTAGTTTTGTTTTAAAATCCTTTGCTGTTTTACTACTCAATAATGTAGTTTTATAGAAATCAGATATTACAAAAAATTAAAGTCTCATTTAAAAATATTACAAAAGAATTATTTTATGATGTAAAATCATAAAAACGATTCTTTTTTATTCCGATTAAGCATTCAATTTGTCCGAATTTTAACAAGAACTGTTAAATTGGTTAAAAATAAACAAATGAAGAAAGCTATGTAGATTAATGTTTTCTTTATAGTAATTACATATTATTCATTACCTTATATTTATTTGGTTGCAATTCAAAATCTGCTTGCTTTCATAATTTCATATTTTTTCTTCTACTGAAATGCCCGAAAGCCTCAACCAATTTGCCCGAATTTGAGAACACACCCGAATTTTTTTTGGGAGGGGCAGTTGCCTCCCTTGTTCCCCTGTCTCCTACACCTATGTGTATATATATATATATATATATATATCAGGAAACGACCGGGGCACCATTTTTCGCCGGGACCCGGGCCGGGACTTAATTTTTTCAAGCCGGGCCGGGCCAAAACCGGGCCGGGACATAATATATATTTTCGTTCCTTCGACATTCTAAAGTCAAGAATTTCCAAAAAAAGTGATGATGTTTTTTTTTAGAAAAGATGACGTTTTTTTAGAAAAGAATCTCCAAAAAAAGTGATGACGTTTTCTTTAGAAAAGAATTTACAAAAAAGTGATGACGTTTTTTTAGAAAAGAATCTACAAAAGTTTCTGAATTGATATATTTTTTTTTTTTGTGACAAACAAAATATTGATAAAACATTGATGTCCTGGCCCGGTGTATAAAAAAAGCCGGGACACCGGGCCGGGCCGGTTACCCGGTCGTTTTCCTGATATATATATAAATGTATATATATATTATCTGTATAAATAATATGCATTCTTGAACAAAAACCTCAAACTATTTTTAAATGTTGAATAATAACAGAAACTATTCTTGAGTGATTAACAATTTATAAAATTCATCATTATTTTGTTTACTCTTTTTTATTAAAAATATAACGTAGTTTATTCATATACTTTATTAAACATATTTATATTCCAGGGATTGGGAATCATACTCTCCCTCTTACAGCTATATATCGTCGAAATATCATCTCTTTCGAATCGTGATCTGAATGCTTCCTTTCCCTCCGTGAGCGTCAATATTGGCATTGTCCTTATTTATATTGCAGATACCATTTTGAACAGCTGGAACCTTGTGGCTGGGTTTGGAGCCATTTTGACTGGAGGGGCCATGTTACTCATTATCATCTGTATGGTTCCGGAGAGCCCCTTCTGGTTGATTCAAACCGGGAACCGAGATGGAGCAGTCAAGAGTCTAAATAAACTACTCGAGCCTGAAGACATTGAACAGGGTAGGAGGGCATTTGCTATATTGTCGAACCGAAGTGCCGAAGAAAACATATTTTAGCAATGAATGGTTTCGTATTTATTATTGTCGGAAAAAGAGAGTTTTTTTCGATGATAACTGATTTTAAAACTATCCAGTGCTTTTATGAATATATATATATATGGTTCTAGGCGCAGTGGCCGTGCCCGCTTTTGATGTTTCTGTTTTGAATGTTTCCGTTCTCGCCGTGAATGTGAGTAGCCGTATTCCTACTCTGCAGTATATGGATTTCGCCGTTTTAATAGGTAGATGTCGTGTAAAGCATATACAGTATAGCCACAAAAAGAAAGAATCAAGGGGGAAAGCGTGCGCTCAGTATCCGATAATTGATGCTGATCAAAATTAGGGCTGTGATCAAAATAAATACATGGTGAGATAATGTTTAGTGTTGATAGATATGATCTCCCTCATATCAAGATATTAAAAAACAAGTTACAGAGCCTTGCAAGTGGACAGCCATCAATCCTTTAAGCCACATAAGAAGTGTCGACTCCGACCAGTCCATCTTCTCCATCCGCCCCCAAACCCTCTCCATCCATGATCCTAGGTTCCATAGACTAATAATACTTATTTATATCAAGTCGGATGTAATTCTAGCGAATCATATAGGGAAAAAACCTCTCCATCCATGAAAAAGTCCGGGAACTCCCGCCTCCATACTATAAAGGCGGCTAACACAATCAGACATGAGGATCTGCTTCTCCCAAACGTGCACATCTCCTTTACGCATGTACAAGATCCAAAGGCTCCTGGAAGCCCCAAGAGTCTAGTGAGTTCTTCACATTCGTTAACCCAACATAGAACACTACGGACAGTCAATTCCTCAACGTCTAGAAAATGAAGGAGTTTTGGGGATAATGACAAGAAAAGCCTCTTCTGCATCTAATAAAAAGTACGTCATGAGCTTCCTTTTGCATCCAAACAGAACCTTCTTGATGAGACAGTCCAAGTGATCCTTCCTTAAGGGATGATGTTGTGGAGCTCGACGAGAGCTCTTCATATCTGCACGACGATGATGATAAATCCCTTATATCATGAAGAAAAAAGAATAAAGTAGGGCAAAAAATGCCCGTCATCCCGTACGGAACATGGAGATGCTCATTTACCTTTGTAAAAATACGATATTTAGTGCAATAAAAGTTTATTCCAGTAATTAAAATACAAATATGTATGGTAATTATGTATAAATTTGCATGTATATATAAAGGTCCTAAAAAAGGGATGTATATTAATAGTAGTTCTTCTTTTATACAAAAGGTATAGTTTTATTTTTACTGTAAATATTTTTTAGTTCAACAATCGGATGGCAAAAGTTATCTAGAGTGATGGCATTGACACAAATGTTGTAGAAATAGGAAATATGCACCATTTAAATGGCTTTTATTATATGTATCTCATGAAAAAAACAAATATCTCGTGGGGTGAAATCAATATTCCATCTAACATTGTTTTTAAGGGTTTTTAATTTTTAAAGTTTTCAATCATTTTCAGAAAAATAGGGGGGATTTGAAGTATTTCATAGTGCTACACATAACATATATATATATCCAAATTTATACAGTTTTAGTAAAATAATGACCCATTAATATATATGTATATTTATATTGATGGGTCATTATTTTACTAAAACTGCATAAATTTGCATTAATTGCACATTAACCAATGTTCGATAATTTTTATCAATCGGCGAATTTCCTGCCTTTAATAATAATCCTAAACAATTTGAAATATAAACACTTAATATGAATAATGTGTAAATAAAATATCTTTTTAAGATGCATTCACTAATATCAGGAAGCAAAACTTTTATTTAAGATATTATTTAATTATACTAATTTGAATAATAACTTTGATTTTTCGAGGGAAAGAAACTAAAACTGTTCCAACTTTTAGTTCATCTATTTGGATATATATATGTATATAACATGGATTTTTTTTACTTTTATTTATTGTTGTAAGTGAATCGTCCTATTAATAGACCTCCTCGGTATTGTATCTATAAATTCAAATCGACCCTTCTCAGATAAAGATATATCTTTTTTTCGATTTCTAAAAGACTTTCAGCTACGAAAAACTTATTCAAATAGTTACTTAATATTTATTTAAAACTATTCATGATAAACGTAAAAAAGAGTAAAAGCCGCCTGATTGAATTTTTATATGTTTTAAAGTAAAATTACACTTGATAAATCTATCAATTTCATATTAAAATCAAGTTAACTTTCAAATATTCAAAAGCAAGCATGTTTTCATTGTCCTTGTTCATTAATTATGTTCCAGAAAATATATATTGATAGCGAAAGAAAGATGGCATCCCTTTTAATAACGTTAGGATCATTGTTATAAAAACCTTAAAAAAATAATACAGCTTGGATGGAACAACAAGTCCTCACAGAATGGATCACAAGCCTTCGAAATAATATCAGAGTCATTAAAAATGGACGAATCCGAGAGTCCGGATCCGAGTCCGTAGCCGTTAGCACGAATGACATGGCATATATGTCTTATTCATCATAGGAAGCGCCTTCTTTGATGATCACAGAGACCTGGGTTCATGTCCTTAAAAGAAATGAGTTGAAAGAAATGCTGGATTCTCTACGACTTCAGCATCCTTATTTGTAACCCGGAGCACTAAAGTTTTTCTGCAATTTCGAAATGTTTTATTTGCACTCAAAACTTATCATGATCAGGTGACTTTATTTATTTTGAAACGTCAAGATATTTGCTACAAAAAAACCATTTCGTTATGTAGGTAATTTTGATTAGCATCAATTATCGGATGTTGAGCGCACGCTTTATTCTTCCTTTTTGCTTCATATTAAAACGGCGAAATCCATATACTGCAGAGTAGGAATACGGCCACTCACATTCACGGCGAGAACGGAAACATTCAAAACAGAAACATCAAAAGCGGGCACGGCCACTGCGCCTAGCACGTATATATATATATATATATATATATATATATATATATATATATATATATATATATATATATATATATAGAAACGACCGAGACACCTTTTTTCGCCGGGACCCGGGCCGGGATCTAAATTTTTTAAGCCGGGCCGGGACTTAATAGATATTTTCGCTCCATCGACATTCTGAAGTGACGACGTTTTCTTAGAAACGAATCTCCAAAAAAAAGTGAAGACGTTTTGTTTTAAAGAAAAGAATCTTGAAAAAAAGAATTCTCAGAAAAAAGTGATGCCGTATTTTTTAGAAAATAATATTTCGAAAAGTCCTTTATAAAAAAATGTCCTCATTTTTTTTTTGGGAAATTATTTTCTTGAAAAAATTTATGAATGACAAATGCAAAAAAATATTGAAATCCCGGCCTGGTGTCTAAGAAAAAGAAAGAAAAAAAATATATATATATGCAGTCTCACTCTCTTTTTAGTTCTTTGTGCTGAATATATTTAAATGGCTACAATGACACATATGACGTCATTCAACGCTACAGTATGTTGCTTCCTCACCCTTTATGCTCTATGAGTAGAACCCAACCGATGTGAGAATTTTGAAGGACATTGAAAAACAATATCCGACCGTTCGTAAAAACTTGTCGGATTTCCAACTATTTAGCTTTTTGTCGACATGTCTACTACTAAATTAACAAGTTTCTCTCAACAGTTGGATAAGAATGCTGGTATGTAATGATCATTATTTGAATACTTTATTCTTTATAGCCATGTCCAAACATTTAAGATACACCTCTCAAAGGGAACGAGTAACCGAGAACTCAAATACATTTTAACCTTATTCCTTTGTTACCTCCGCCGAAGGAGGTATTGTTTTCGTTTGTTGGTTGTTAGTTTGTTGGTTTGTCAGCAGGATAACTCAAAAAGTACTGAACTGATTATAATGAAATTTTGTGGAGTTGTTGGAAGTGCCAAAAGGAAGAAGTGATTAAATTTTGGCATCTCTGAGTGCAGAATTAAGGCGCCAAAAGAGCTAAATACTACTAAATTTTCAAGTTAGCCTACTCTGCCAATAGATGTCACTGTGCTGTGAAATTGGGTGCCGGGGGCGTCTTCCTCTCGGAATTTCCGTCTAGGGGAACCCTCCCCCGTCTCTTTACGCCTCCCCAGTCGTGAAAAATCCGCCTCGGAAGGCTCATGACGGCGGAGGTTTGCACTCTCTGAGTGTATATATGCCTCTAGTTATCTAGTGTGCTTAAAACATGACAGTTGACAATTGGTCAGGTGACCATACATTCATTGTGTCATGGATTGCTGGTATATTTATCAGCGACAAACTATTGTATATGAAAAATGGAATGGGATGCAGCATTGCCGCCCGATTGTAAAGCTAAATGTCATACGAAAACAAATACTAAAAACGATGACGGAAAGGTTGGCCAATTTTTAAGAGGCTCGTTATGTAAAATAAATGCATAATAAGCTCACCATCTTATTCTCTCTCATATTCATTTATTAGAATATTCATTTCACGAATTTGGAAATCCTTTTTTTATTAAGTTATGTATATTCTAGAAGTGTCATTTTGGTATTATGTCTACCTTGTGAGACATTTTGCTATGACAAAAAATTACTTACTCATGTCTTCCTCACTAGCATGAATGCATACTGGAATGTTATTCAATATTGATTTTTTTATACCTATCTTTATTTTGGTAGAATTGCATCCTTGTGTATACAAATAAGCATACTAGCATTTAAATTAGTCTTTCGAACCGAGGATCTTATCAATGAGGTTGACCAAAATTAACCTTCCTCTCTCTGGATTCGAACCTGCTGCGCCCTCAACATTAAGAGTTGAACATGCCTTAACACCAGGCCCGCCCAACGAGTGACCTAAGCCCGCCCATCCACTAAGTGACGTGGGTCCGATTTCTTATGAATGTGCCAACTGTGCCCCCCCCATAACAACTGTAGGGCCCTCCCAAAAGCCTGGGCCTGCTGCCGGGCCTGCTTAACACACACTGTTGAGCTCCCTTAATTTTGATTTTGACGATATATTCGGATATTTGATCCCATCGTATGAATTGTTTAATTTGACGTCAGAAATGGTCGACATATATAAATACTATATAGTTCCTGTGATCGTTCCTCTTAGGTAGATGTTTATTTGAATAAAGCCAGTATTTAACTATATATTCAATGAAGGAGCTGAGTGACTCTGCGTTTATTCAACGGATGATTAGTTCGATCCTTGATTCTCTTCAGAAAGGATCAAGGGACTCCTCACAGAAATCAGTGACTCTTCATTGATCCTAGCTCCTAGGATCCTCCAAGTCCTTATCCGGTGATTGAAGGAGTAGTTACTCAAGCATATAAAAAATATGCATGGACCATAATGTAAACAACAATAACCTACGTCACATCTGACCTCACGTTAAATACATATTCATACAATGGGATCGGAGTCCATCAAAAACAATATCTGCCCATAGGTCAGTGGATTTTTTAGTGTTCCCAGTATTCATGCTCAATCACTAAGAGTCTCACATCGATCAGGTTCATTCACTTCAAAATAAGTACAATCTTCTACAAAATATTTTATTTCCCTTTTTCTCAGAAATCGATACAATTACGGACATTATCCGTAACAACGGCACCATGGGGAATTCCCTGAGTGAGCAGGCCAAAGAACTCAGTTCCCTGGAGGTACTTAAGCCTCTGCTCATACTTTACTAGTGGGATCCTGAGTCAGGCCATGGCCAGTATGCCGTTGCCTTTTACGCCGTGGATATTATCATTGAGTTCCTACCCAACCTAAAAAATGAGGCCTACTACACGGCCATCGGTGTTGGGCTCCTCAGGGTTCTGGCTTCAGTTCTAGGGATTTTCTTCGTAAGAAAGTTCAAAAGAAGGAGCCTCCTCATCTCGAATTCCTTCTTGATGGGAGCCTGCCTATTTGCCATTTCAGGGATTGTTGGCCTCAAGCCTTATTTTCGCCCGGAATTCGTCGCGGAAAAAGGTGCGTTTTTAAAATGAATATATATTTAAAAAAACCCAACATATTTTCTACCAATTGTTGAATATCCTGTTGCTTTCTGTTCAGTGTTACTCGCATATTTGGGCGCCTACGGCGCCCATATGTTCATATTAAATAAGTTTCTTAAAATTTGTATTATGGATTTGGTTTTGTACAAACATTCCTCATAAAAAGTTTGACTTTGTACAAAGAATATGTTTTAAGTCACATGAGATGCTTTTTTCTTTTTCTTTTTTCCTCTCTTTACCTTGAAAAGTAGGTAGTAAAATCAGAAAAGGTGATTTTCTGGTTCATTTCTGGTCCCATCACTTTGCAATAGTTTTATTAGGTTTGCCTTGACCCAAGGATTCCATAATTACCTTCAAAGTTCAAATCTGACCATAAATGTGGGAGGAGATAGCGTGCGGACATATAGTCGGATAGAGATTGGTGAATTATTATATAGATTATTGATTAGGAACGAGTCGTTCATGAGTGATTCGTTCAAAACGAAAGAATCTTTGAGATAAGTCGAAAACGAATCTTTATCATAAATACATGACTCTGCAAATATTTTTTTATAATGGATTGCATTTTCCCCCTACAGACCAATGTTTTAATGAACTATAGTCAAAGATTCAACTCTTATAATAATATTTTGTCCATCACTATTGACAATAGTAATTAAATAATCTAATTTTGTAACGATTTAATAAAATATAAAATTGTGAAAAGAAATAGCTTATAAAAAGGCGAATAAATATCATTGTCTAGAAAGGATCCTATTTTTGTCCCTAAGAAATAACAAGGATAAGAGAGATAACGGGGATATTTTGGGGATATGGCTTTATTAAGCATTGATGATTGGTACTATGAAAAAATGAACTCCATACTCGAGGTGGTGTGACTAATTGGATTGAGTTTAACGCTAGAGATTTTTTTTTTATGTTTATAAGAGGGAGATTTATAGTTTGGTTGTTATTTCCATGGAGGGAATAGTGGTAGCTACTAAGGACGTCGAGTCATCTACGATTCTATCCTCCCTCATGTCTGGACGGCCATTGTCCAATGTCCTTCGTTAAATATCACCTAGATATTCGAAATACCATAACTAAGTATAACTATACGCTAGTAGTTATAGTAGTAAACGACACACATAAAAAATAAATCTTAATAAGTTCAACTCATACTGAATGAGAGACAAAAGATTACAAAAGAGCCAAGAAATTACGTTTAGGATACTTCCTACGAATCATTTTACCCTCCCTTTAAATGTCTCTGTCTTTTTCTCTCTTGATTGCTTAGTTATATGGACTTAATTATATAAGTCACGAAACCTCGAGTACAGACTAATTTTTTTAAATAGTTCCAACTAATTCATTTTAATTCCATTTACCCTTTTGATTGCCACTTACAAAACTAAGAATGTAAATTACCGCAATTAATAACCAAAACGAACAAATAGTCACAGTTCAAAGCTTGAACATCCTCAAGCCTCAAAGATTAACTTCTTCTTCTTTGAGACAAAATGAAAACATATTAATTTAAAAATAAATTATTTTAAGAGTACCCTAATAATAGTAAAATCCGTGTCTTTGTATGTATACAATACATTCCCATAAATTGTGTCAGTAAAAGGACTATAGTATTTTTACTGGCACAATCTATGGGAATGTATAGCCGTGTGTGGTAAGAGTTAAGAGAAGCAATGTAGTCTTTTAAGCTATCTAATTAAATTTAGACTTCTTTAAGCAGTCTTTATAAACTCGTTTATCCAAATTAGGTTACACTTATATTTTGTAACATTTTTATTCCTTATATTAAATGGAAAAATATTTATTCTAGGGGGAGTTCATTAATTACTTATTCATATGTTTTTCATTTCCAGGCTGGGTCTTTCAAGTATTTCCTCTCGTTCTACTCAGCATGTACTCGCTCTTTTTGGTCTTGGGGTCAATTTAATCCCCTATCTCCTCGTGGGAGAGCTCTGTCCTTCCAAAATCAAGAATCTCACTACGAGTCTTAGTATTGGCCTCATGTCCATATCAATTTTCGCAGTGGTCAAGATCTACCCCACGCTCATGGCCAATATTGGATGCAGTCTCACATATTGTTTTATGGAAGCTTTTGCATGGGCCTAGCCGTATTTACCTACTGCTGCGTACCCGAAACATCAAATAAAGCCTACAGGAGCTTCAAGAGATATTCAGGAAAACAAACAAAAAGGACATAGAGTCCTCAAAGCTTTAAAAAAACAAATAATATTAATTAATTTAGTTGACATATTATTGTCGTATTTATTAATAGCGTAGATTTACATTAGGCTAGAGCTGTCTTAAGTATGTATACATATATTACGCTTCATTTATTACAACAAAATATAAGGGTACTCTCAGGGCAAGATAGTACGCAGAGGTTGTGTGAACTTATATTTACAACGTCCATATTACAACATGTTTGTTATTAGTAGTAGTAGTAATAAGTTATGTGACTTCATTGATTCCCATTGTTGCGTTTATGATTTTTAAATATCTATTATTATATGATTGTTATGATGATATAATGAAGTAATGAATGATCGAATGATTTTTGATAATATAAGTACCTGTACCGTGCTCTTTCGAGGCTTCGCAAATTAAAAGCATCGCGGATTAATATTATTTTTTAAATTAAATCTCAATTCCCAGACTAACTACCTTTATGCAATGTAAAGATGGCCACCAATTGAGAAAAAGTGATGCCTTCACTCGAGAAAGAGATGTCTCCATATCAGCTGAAGGCAGAGACAGATCAATATCCTAGCATCCCTGATTGGCTGCTCAGCATCCACCAATACAAATTTCAAACTTGCATTTTGATTGGCACTGCGTTAGTGCTCAGCTTCTTTCACAAGTCTAGCGAGTGCATTCAAGTGATTGTCTGAGATCGCTGGATGAATCATGGAAAACTTTTATTTCTTTGTTTGTTTTTTCAATTATTGCCTTAACATTTTTAGGGCTAGGGATTACTTAATACCCGAAATGAAATAGAAAGAGAACAACAGCTGTCGATTATAAAACATAGAGACATATTTCTTGTAACTCTCTGGCATCTATTTTATTATAGTATCAAATTAATCACAAACCTCTCCCTTTTTCTATTATTAATACGCTGTTGCTATTATTATTTTTGCGTTATCATGCACAGCTTGAGTTGAAGAATAGAAGAACTCAAGTTGTATATTATAATACAATAATAAAAACAACAGATTTTGTTTAATTTCTTTAAATATGTTATTAATAATTTTAAAAAGGGACAAGTTTGTTCCTCTCGTCCCCGAGTCCTGTACCAGGAGGGAACTCCGTATCAAAGTTCCTCCTCCAGAATAGAGGAACTTAAGTTCTTTAATATAATGGAAATAATAATAACACCGACAGCTCATTAATTAAGAAAAAAGGGATATGTTTGTGATTAATTTGATACTATAATCAAAGAGATGCCAGAGAGATGCAAGAAAGATCTCTCTGTGTCTGCTAATCGACAGCTGTTTTTCCTCTTTCTATGTCATGTCGGGTATAAAGTAATCCCTTGCCTTTTTGAGGCATTGATGTTATATAAGGAATATCACTAATTAAAGTCACTGAAAATGCAATCTGAACACAGTTTAGATAGGCAGTAAAAGTATATTGAATCCTTCTTGCATTTTTTATTGTCTAAGTTTTATTCATTATTCTCTAGTTATCTATACAATATACAAATTCCTCAGTCATGAAAATAATTAAAATAGGTCAAAAGAGTCTCGGGCAAATAAAAATTCGGAAGATAATTAAAATAAAATAAGACAAAAAGAAAAAAAATATGACAAATTATTCGCAGTGGGGCTGCTTGGACGATTTTACAATTGCAACATGTAACGCAAATATCACTGCTGATGTAACAATGGGCAATTGTTTAATTAATAAGTTGGCTGATAAATTACTCTGCAGATTAGGCAATGTATACTTCATTGACCGCCCCAATTACCTATTCAAATGAAAGTGTACTATACAACAACATCGTTTTTTTCTCCTACTTGACTCCATTTATTGCATATTTTCAGCGACGAAATATTAATGTGCCTCCTCATAAAAGCATAAATAGCATCACAAACAAGTTTTAACATCTAATGAGCGATGGTTTAAGTACATAATTTTAATGGGAACTCTGGAGGTTTCATCAAAATATTTTAAAGACGCTCGCGAAATGTGCGTTTTCTGTCATCGTTCAAAGGAAACGACGGATCACATTTTATGGAATGTCCCAAATTAAGCGGGATCTAGTACAAAGAAATCATAGGAATTGTAGAAATCGATTTCAATAAACAAATTGAAAATAAGATTTCCTTACTACGTCCTCCAACAATAAAATTGATGTAATCATCGTCAAAGTACGACATGTCATATATAAACTAACAATGGAACAAGGCAATAATCTTCAAGTTTTTTACCAATCATAAAATTATATACACGTGTAATATTAAAAACACGAACCCCACAGCTTGATGGACTTTCAAAAATGTTTTAGACTTTTAAAATTTATATTCGCCCTTCTTATTTTTTTTATTGTGTTTCTCCAATTTTAATAAGATTAATTATTATATTTCATGTTTTGTTCGCTATCGTAAAATTTACACAAATGCCACCCTTGTTGGCTTCTATAATGTTCTTTGTTATAATTATGACCTATATTGATTCATTGTTACGCTGTTAATAAAGACATGCTTTTTGGTCCGAAAACGAGGAAGACTTCTCCAAGAAGAGCCCTACAGCACGATGAAAGCTCAACACGTGATCATCTACGGATCTTCCTCACGTTCATGAAGTGCTCCGACGTTACTCTCTTTTCATCATCAACGAGCAGGCCCCCTACACCACCAACCAATCTGACGTGGTTCTACAGCAGTAGTTTCGACGCCTCGCCATGCAAAATTCAACGTTCATCATTAAATCATTGTAATATTAATATTAAAAATGTCATTAAGTGTACCTGTAATTGTATTTGATTTAAACGTGTTTCTTAATCCCTATGCTTCTGCAATTGTGGAAATAAAAAACAAACATAAATAAAGCTTGCCTTTGGCATAAATAATATATATATATATATATATTATATATATATATATATATTAGGGTTGTTCTTATTTTCAAAAGTTTGAAATGTTAGCAACATTGTGGATTTTCTGTTTCTTGGTGATAAAAGAAGACGACATACAAAGTTTGAACAAAATCGGTCAACATTACGAGGTCGCGCAACGAGGTCAAAGTTTTAAAAATTTAGTAAAAATATAGTTTTTCCGCAAATTTCTTCAAAATGGTGGACGTTACAGACTTCAATAATAATTATTAATTTAAAGGAAATCTAATTTACTACCAGACGTATGTTTGATGTTTTTTAATAAAACAAAGTTTTCAGTAAAAACAAAGAAAAAAATGGAGTGTGTATTGTTAGCTTATTTCATAGCTTTTTTGTATCAATTAACTTCACTCGCCTGTAGAAGATGACTTGTTCGCTTCAGAGTAAAATAGTACTTTTAAGTTTAGTAAAACTTTAGATGATAAATCCAAAAACGACCTTGGTTGCATTCTATCAATTCAGAATTCAGTACAATCTGAGTTTACATCATATGATTCAGAGCCTGTATTGACCTATAAGAAATCGATTATGAAAAAATAAAAAATAATGTGTTTCTTAGATTTGCGTCAAGGTATCCTCTCAATATTTTACTTTGTCTCTGACGCATTTATAATCCATTATATGCGTCATTTTGTACGCGAGATAGGCTTTTTAATGTACATATAACTCTCTACTTATTAAACTGACATGATTTAGTATACCAAAATATTAAAGCTGGTTAACCAAGCTTTTATTTGATATGTTTGGTGTTCTAAAAATCGTTATATTTAAGAGATATAAGCAATACATTTTCCCCAAAAAATTGATCTTCTGATATGAGATATACAATTACCATTTGGTAACTGCAGAGTGTTACCTGGATAGAAAGAAAAAAAGAAGGGAGAGAAGTGAGGCAAAATACTATCTCCCTTCTCTTTCTATCCAGGTAACACTAACAGCAGTTACCAAATGGTAATTGTATTTCTCATATCAGAAGATCAATTTTTTGGGGAAAAATTAGGATTAATGCCAGGAAATTTATTAGCATATTGCGTTCTAGTGCAGGCTATACTCGTCATCAAAATGGAAAAATGCAAGGCTAAACGAAAATACGAAGATGAACACCGGACTTTCTTGGAAGAATGGGAAGACGCTTATTTTTTTATTGAACGGAATGGAAAACCGTTCTGTTAATTTGCAGCTCCACATTATCACATTTCAAGCTTCAAATCTTCAACGGCATTTTCGCACGGTTCATGCTAATATTGACAGAGACTTTCCCAAAGGCACTGAACTACGCACGCACAAAGTGAGTACTTTGAAAAGTCAGGTAAAAGACAAGCTCAAGTCTTTCCCCATTCAGCAAACATGCAGAAACTGTGACGTTGGCCTCTTACAAAGTGGCGTGGAATATAGCACGTCAAAAAACCATACAGTGAAGGTGATTTTGTGAAACAGTGCTTGAAAGATGTGATTGAAACCTTAACTCCAGAAAATACCAAACTAAAAGATGCCATCGTAGATCTTCAGCTATCACGTCACACTGTTGAGACCAGAATATCAGACATAAACAAAGCGATTGAATCTGATCTCCGCACAGATCTGGAAAATTGTGCATATTTTAGTGTCGCTCTAGATGAGTCATGGACATACAGGACAAGCCACAGCTGACAATATTTGCCCGTATGATTTCTCCAGACGGCAGGCTTAAAGAAAAGCTTCTGGATATTGTGCCATTAAAAGACCGAACACGCAGCATTGACGTGAAAAAAGCAATGATGGACGTATTCAGAGGAGCCAATTTGTCTCTCGATAAGCTCACAGCTATAGCCACAGATGGAGCACCATCAATGATTGGATCTGTGAATGGCTTGTGGGTCTTTGCAAGAGTGATGACAGATTTCCCGATTTTTGGAACTTCCACTGTATCATACATCGTGAACAACTTGTGGCAAAAACACTCAATTTAGACCACGTCATGAAACCCGTACTGGAAATCGTGAACTATATTCGTACGCACGCTCTCAATCATCGGCAGTTCAAAAATCTCCTTTCTGAACTTGATGCAGATCTGCCTGGTGACTTACCTCTGCATTGCACGGTGAGGTGGCTGTCCCGAGGAAAAGTGGTTTCCTCTTTTTACCAACTTTTGGGAGCCATAAAAATATTTTTGGGAGAAAAGAAAAATAATTATCCTCAGCTCTCAGACCAAATGTGGCTCCTGGACTTGGCGTTTTTGGTTGATGTGCTCTCACATTTGGATAAACTCAACCTGGACTTGCAGGGGAAATTAAAAATGCTGCCTGATCTGGTGCTGTGTGTTTTTGCATTTATCAACAAGCTGAAACTTTTCACAGAGCGTATTAAAAAGAGCGATCTAACCCACTTTCCATCTCTGCGCAACATCCAGCATATGGCCGCTGTTAGTGTGGATGCAGCCAGGTACGCGCGACTGCTTGCGCAACTGTGTGGGAACGTCACTGCGCGCTTTGAAGATTTGCAGCAGAAAAGACCACAGATCACATTTCTCATCGATCCATTTAATGCGGAGACGGACTGCTTAAAGTGCCTCTTGTCACCGATGAAGCAGCAAGTGAATTAGAGATAATTGAACTGCACGAAGACGACAGGTTGAAATCTCTTGTAAAGGATGAGCCCGTTGTTTTTTTGGAGAGCTGTCCCAACTGAAAAATACTCCTGTGTTAAAACAGCTGCACTCAAGCTGCTCTCCATGTTCTCGTCATATGTGTGCGAGTCCCTGTTTTCCACTCTGAAACTCGTCAAGTCCAAACATCGATCCATTTTGACTGACACTCATGTGAAAGAACTGCTGCGAGTGGCCACTACAGAGTATAAACCGGATCTTCAAAGAATTACTAAAAACAAGAGATGCCAGAAGTCTCACTGAGTCAGTTACAACACTAAAAAGGTAAGAAACACTTTTGATATATGCACATTTTAAGTGGAAAATATCTGCTCTGTTCATATCTCAGAGAAAGTGAAAACTGTGTGTAGCTTATATAGTTTCTCTCTTGGTAGGTGCAGTGGCGACTCTGGCTGAATGTGGATGACGGTACCGTCGCTATGGACGGGCCATAGGGGGCCTGTCCCCCCCCCCTAACTAAGTGCTTGTGCCTTCACCCCCACTGGAGGCCCAGATCTCTATTTTTAAGTTATTATTATTTCAATTACTAAAGTTGCTTGTTCATCATTAAAAATCTAAAGAAATAAGTATATTTTCTTGAATTTATCCTACAGTAGACTATGTGGCTACGTGACGTTACGGGTTATAATAATTTTGCCCCCATGCATTTGATATGTCCCCCTTTAGACTGATGTCTGTAGACGAAGTTATTGGTGTTAATTATGTTATATGCGTTATATTATCAATCGTGTTTTATATTTTGTCTTTTGTTTAAAAGTCAGTGGCTCTTTGGCTTTCACATTAAAGAATTTGGCTCCTTGACCTGGACTTGTTCGCCACCCTTGCTCTACATCATAAGATAATAGATTATTCTGGAGAGTCCGTATTTTATAATAGGTGCAGAATTATTCATTAACATATTAAATATACCTTTTCTTCCACGGTTTCCCTCTAGTCAACATATAGTGTAAAAAATCTAACTCAAGAAGACCTCAACCGTTACATTGTAATAAAATTATTGCATCTCAAATTGGCATCCTTTTATTATCATCCACTAAGCTTATCAAATTTGAAACTAAACAAGACGCAATATAATCTGTAATATTCATTCCGCCTTCACTCAATGCAAGGCTATCTGGAGACATGTCTATGAGTCCATCCCTTATAGCCCCCCGTTTCATCAGAGTAAATAACCAATCCTTAAGGCTGATCCCAAGTTCAGACGCTATGGCATCCCAATGTTCTCTTTGAACCCCATTTGAAGTCCGCAGTCCACTTCCGAGTAGCTCTATGCAAAAGTCTAGGACTGAGAGAGGATTTACTCTTCGAGTTCCGTGGCCCACCATTTCAACTTCTCGAACCCAATCGTGGGGCTCTAAGGTTTGAATCCTTTCCTGTCTCCTATGGTCTTGAGAATGTATGAATTGCCTTTGATGGACTCTATGGCGGATAAATAATCCTCTTTTTGATTGCTCCCGTACGATAAATCGTCCATGCGCTCCTGGGCCATCCCATGTATCTCCACCTCTCCAGTAGTGAATGTTATGCCGACTTTGGGTAGATGAACTCCGAGCAAAGTTGGACACTTCATAGCGATGAAGCCGTGGTCTTTGAGTGTTTGATGGATTCGATATACATTTCATGAACAAGGTCTTCTTTCGGAGGCGTGAGGATCCTGAAATTCGATCTTTCCATAAGGGAGTCCCTTAAGAATAAAAAAAAAGAATTATATTTTTTAATAATATATCTTTATCGATTTTATCAATATATAATCTTGTTTTAAGTAGTTTGTTCATATTTTAAACTTTAATCATCTGTTATATTATGGATATTCAGTCTAATCTGTGTTAGCGGTCACCAGTGCATAACTGTCACTCGTGTATTTCGGTCACCCAAACTTTATCCGCAGAAGAGAAAATTAGTAAATTTTCTGTATATAGCGGCCAGTTGTATCTTGTGGTCATTTTTTGGGTTCCCGTGAATGGCTGTTATGCACAAATTTGATTGTAGTATATAAAATAGTAGGAACAAAAAAAAAATGTTGATTATCCCATATACCAAATACAAGACAAAAAAACACACTTCTGCCTGACTTTGACAACTTTTTTAAATTGCTTACCTCTTTCAACCGTGAGTTGATACAGGGATAAGTGTCCTACCCCAAAGGAAGCTGCAGTATCCATTTCATGGATCCAAGATACCAGGGTCTGAGACTCATTGCGACCAAATATAAGATCCAAGGAAACACGATCCCTTCCAAAGACACGAATGGAGTTCTCTATGGACTCAATAGAATCCAAAAGGCCATGACATCGATTCATTTCCTTCAAATCTGAGTCATTAAAGGCTTGAATCCCGAGGGAGAGTCGATTAATGCCGGCATCTTTGAATCCCTGTAGCTTACTCCTTGATGACATCAAGTCCTCTGGATTTGCCTCTAGAGTTATTTCAACATTGCCTAAGCTATGACTGGTTAGTTCTCTGAGAACTAACTGCAAACAAAACGGAGAAATAACTGATGAATAAAGAACTTAACAAAAATTATAATTTTTTTAAAGAAATTTTATTTAAATAATAATACATTATTAAGAGTCATTATCAAGCATAGAAGGATTTTTTGCCGATCCGATTTATTTATTCTGTTCATTTCAGTTTTTTACTGATCAAAAATACATTAAAAGAACGACGTTCAATTTTGCATTCCGCTTAAAGAATATTTAAAATTCATTCTGAGGAAGATTCCTTACTTGTGGTCACATTCTTTATATTTCGGAGTTATCATTGGGTCTATAATGCCTTTATTGGTCACAAATGAACATATTGGCACAATTAAATATCCTATTTTTTTATAGACTCAATGATATCATCTATTTAAATATAAATAATTGCCTTGAAATTAGTCCATTAAAAAAATATTGAGGTTTTTATTGTGATCATGTTTTGTTTTTATGACGTCTTTCATACTTATATGGAATGTATATACTATTAATTGAAATATGCCCACCTTGGGGTATATGCATTACGGGTTGGATTAATTTCAGCCTTAACCCTAAGATGCTTTGAACATTTGGGATAAGAATAAAAAATCACTGAAATTAGTATAAAATCCACTCTTTATATTTAAAAACATAACCGTCATTATAGCTTTGTATTCGAACTCATGCTCCTTTCGTTATTAGTATGTCATCTTTATGATTAAAAATAAATATATTACGCTATAATAAAATAAGACATTACATATCAACTTAATTCATTTCTTTTTTATACATCACATATTTATAAGCGGTATGAGTGAATGTTAAATGAACTAAAACTTGCCGGGATCTCTCCGCAAGAGCGAAAGCCATAAACTGTGCCCTTCTCGGGCGTAAGGATTAATTGCCCGTAGATTGACTATAGATAGTCCAATTAATCCATCGAATTAAGGCCAACTCTGATATCGCCGCAGTCGCTACGCAGCTTTAAACTAAAAAAACTCCCTCTGCCTATGACTCTTCATGGACATGAGCGGCATATGTAATTAAATATTATCCCAGAATCTCACACTCTCTTCAAGTAATATACAGAAAACGTTTAAGATATTTAATAAACGCCTCTAACTGTTTTTACTTTTATTGAATCATGTGATCCCTTTTATTGTATTTAATTTATGGTGTTCAGCATAGATGCTAGGATTTCTAGCTAAAATGCTATTAATATAGTTTTACTATGCATTATCATCGATTTTATATATAATCCTATTATGTATAATTTTCTGAACTGTGAATTAAAAAAACATGCCGAGCACTCGCAATAATCCATTCTGTTATATGTTTCATATTTGTGGATAAGCTTGGATACGTTAGAAACCAGTTCAGTATGTCATATTATTCAACGAGGCTAATCAGTAAATGGTCTAAATAATCCGCCTTAATATATTGATAATTTCCTTGTATTATTGACAAAAATATTAAACCCTTTCATGAAATTATTATTACCTTAATAATAGTAAGTTTTCAATTTCTTATATCAAAAAACGTACATTATTGACTCAGGATCCATCAGGCTTGGCGTTCCTCCTCCAAATACACAGAGGAAACTTCTTGGATCCCAGATATCCTTAATAAGGATCGCAGTTCCGTTATTAAGGCCTTCACTAGCCGCTCCTCTGGTACAATCCATGGCGTTTTCCGACTTTTATGATGATCAGATGATAATATATATTTGTTAAAATTACAATAAGAGCAACGTTTCCTACAATATGCCAATGCACGTAAATACTTCCACTATGTATCCTTGATATAGGAATTTTGTGAAGCGGGCGGATCTTAGACATTTTTAAGAACATTGTCCCGTATGGAAGAATTTATTTCTGTTAGGATTGAGATAAATATTATTGTTTCAATAAAATAAATATTTCAAAACAAGAAAGAAAATAACGAAACTTCCCCACTTTAATATTCACAAAACCTTTCATTGCAAAATTGAATCTACATAGCAATCTTATATTCATAGACTATACGCAGTTTAAGATCTCAATCTGTCAATAAATTTATAGGAAAGTGATTGGGAAAATATTGCTAGGCTATGGAACCATAGAGATCTTTATATCTCTATGTATGGAAACTGATATAATTAATAATTAGTCTTATAGAGAAAGAGGTAACACTAATATCCAGAGCTGCGACTACCGAATGTAAATCGGTATTCGACACTACCGACGGTAGATTTCAAATACCGAACCGATTATTGACAATCGGTACGGTATATTTGAAAGTATGATTTTGTGACATTCACATAGAGACATAAAGATATAGAGAGCTTATTCCCTTCAAAAGCAGAGATACATCGTTCAACTGTCGCTTTGCCCAAGCACTCCCTTGTGTAAAGAACTTGAGCTTCGCAAAATAATAAACAACTACAACTTATAGTATTATAGAGCAGATACATAAATATACATTCAATATAAGCTTATGCTATGCATTGAATACTAAAGTACCTGAAAGTGTATTTAATATCGGACAATAACAGACAGTAAATGAAAAAAATCTATAGCCTTCCATTTCCTACAAAAACATATATAATTTATATAAGATTAGTATGTATCAAATTTCAAAACCATCGCTAATAAATTATAAAAAATGATGTATTTAATTGTCCTTTGTTATAAATTGTCCGATATTAAATGCATATGAAGAAGTAAGAGCAGATACATAAATAAATTTCTCTCTCTTTCTAATCTACCGTACCGAATATCGATCGATATTGTAGATATATAATAAAATCTACCGAATACCGATATCGATCGGTAGAAGGTATATACAGAATACCGAACCGGTGGTAGATTTTCTACCGAATCCCAGCTCTGCTAATATCATAAATAATAGCTTTTTTCTTTGGTATTTGCTGTAAATAAATCATAACGCTAACTTTCTTAGGTATCACCATCAGTCATTAAACAAAGAATATCTCACTGTGAGTATCGTGTTGACAGCATAGTGATGATACGTCTTATCATTTGCTGGCTGAATGCGGCTTGTCTTGTTACAAAAGAGGAATCGCCTTATATTGCTCTTAACCATAACTCTCCCAAACCAGGTCATATTCAAATTATTCTTCGGCATTTTAATATTGGTAATTGGCCTTCCGAGGCTAAGTAAATACTTCATCGTTAAATACGGACGTGTGTCACAGAGAAAAGGCTAAAATAAGTATATTACTGCCTAGGATTACGGGACATAATACTTCAGTGGTCCTGCTCTTGAAAAAAATCCAAGGTAACAATAATTACTCTATAAGTTATAGGAATCATCATGAGGGCCAAAAAGTCCTATTGGACAGTGTCTCTTATAGATATGCAATAAGCAAGCTTGTGGGCGTTCGCAACCTAAGCGTTTGTCCCTTCGATTAAAAAATATGTTCAGGCGTTCGTCCGTTCGTTTTACCGTTCGTCTGTTCGTTGAAAAAATATCAATTATTTTAATTTGATCCTATTTCAAATTTGAATTTGATACACTTGATTTTCGTCATGTATGTCATGGTATTAAAAACGCCGTCATTTTATTCAGAATGACTGTTTAAATGAATTTCAATTGAACTTCCGTTTGTAAAAAAAACGTCCTCACTTTTTTCTTGAGTGACATTATAAACATTTATTTTAACATCTTTTATATATAAAAACGTCCACACTTTTCACACAGAAAGTATCTTTTAAAAACATTATATCAATTGAGCAGACGAACCCCAACAATAAAAAAAGGTTTGTCCGTCCATTGATAATCCGTTCAGGCGTTCGATTTTGAACGTGCGTTCGCGAACAGCGTTCGTTTTTTCGTTCAATCCACAAACCTGGCAATAAGTCCTTTGGGATTTATAGCCGAAACCGAAATTAATAAATTAGGTCATTCAGTTTAATCACAAAAAATAAAATGTGAAAATAAGCACTGAAAATTATGACTTATGTATGCAGAATTGATGAATGAATTTCAACAGCCTTGTCAGTGATGAAAGATGACTTATAAATGATGATTAATGCACATTTCTTAGTCTAATAATCCTCATATCTTTCTTTTGCTTGTATATATTTTTGACGTCCCTGTATGAATGTCTAAGCAGAAGCTGAAGTTCTCGACAATAGTTGGCAAGCCATCCTCACTCTCTTTTCCCGCTTCCTGATGCGTTTAAATGATCAGAGGTCAATTTATGATGATGTATCTTTTATATCCCTGCCATCATTTTCTATAACCTCCAGTTGTAACATCCTCCTTTTCATAAGATTTGCAGTGCATGGAAGAGGGGTGAGGAGATTATTCACTTGACAAGCACTATGTCTTTTACTTAGCATATCTTTGATCATCGTGTTATTAAACTGTTTAGACTTCAACTTGTGGATTTCCTTTTAGCTACCCTGATATTTTTACTGCCGAATTTCCTTAAAAGAATGCAATAATTCTTCATGAACGTAAAAAAAAATTCTCATCTGTTCAGTGTTCAATGTTTTGTACCGTGAGTTCAACAACACAATGATAATATGGAAGATGCTAAGACAGGACGAGGGTCTATTTAAGAGAAAAGTTTACAACTGAAGAATTACCAGGCTTGTGGGCGTTCGCAACTTAGCGTTGGTCCGTTCGCCCGTTCGATTGTAAAATAATCCGTTCAGGCGTTCGTCCATTCATTTTTTTTGCGTTCGTCCGTTCTTTTTGGCGTTCGTCTTTTAGCTGAAAAAATATCAATTATTTCCTATTTTAAATTTGAAAAAATTCCATTAATAAAAAAACATCCTCACTTTTATATCATAATCACTTGCAGTAATTTCAATTGCACTTCTTTTTGTAAAAAAACATCCTCACTTTTTTTGAAGTGACATAAAAACATTGATTGAACTTCTTTTAAAAATAAACGTCCGCACTTTTGAAAAAAATATAATTGAACGGATGAACAAAGAAAAATCCGTTTGCCCGTTCATTTATATTCCGTTCAGACGTTCGATTTTGAACGTGTGTTCGCGAAGGGTGTTCACTTTTCCGTTCAATCCACAACCCTGATATTACCTCCGCCGAAGGAGGTATTGTTTTCACTGGTGTTGGTTGGTTGGTTTTTGTCAGCAGGATAACTCAAAAAGTGCGGAACGGATTCGAATGATACTTTGTGGAGTTATTGGAAATGCCAAAAGAAACAAGTGATTAAATTTCGGCACCTCTGAGTGCTTCTTTAAGATGCAAATGGGCTAAATACTACTAAATATTTCAAGTTAGCCTACTCTGCCAATAGATGTCGCTGTGCTGTGCTCTCCTCTTTGATGAACTGGAACGCTCCCTATAATCAAGTGTGTAGAGTTAAGGAGCAGTATGTAGAGTTAAAAGTGCGTACAGGGTTGGAAATGACAAAAAGACCAAGTGATTCATTTGGTGGGGATCGGCGGAGGTTTGCACTCTCTGAGTGTATACATGCCTCTAGTTACTTACTGTATTCTATGAAGTAATTGTTTGAATCCATAGTTTAAGTAACATTTCTTCTCACAAGCTAGAACGACAGCATTGATATGTTAATATCAATTAGGCCAGGTTTAAATAAAAAGAGTCTGACTTCATAAATTCAGGATCTAACACTCGTTGCCAATTTTTACATGTTTCTTATATTCTTATATATTCTTCGAACGTATCTTATCCAAGAGCCTATCTGAAAAGTACTTTATTTGGACCCATTCTTATTATTTTCATATCAAGTCGGCCTCAGCCACACAAGGGTGTCTTAAGAGCCTGTGTCACAACCCAATATTTCTCAATAGATAGAGAACCTTCAGACACACCTCATCCCTTTCTTTATTAATAAACTGCCAAGTAGGGCATATTCATAGTTATAAATATAAACACATATTCACATTCAATTGGATTGAACGAGAGATGCTATAGAACTTGATTCAATTCCCTGATAATAAAATCCTCTTATTTTTTATATTTCTTTTCAATAATTATCCCAGAAGAGAGAAAGAGAGAGCTTGAATACATTTATAAGCATAAAGGAACATTTTAATGAAAAAAAATCCTCCATTGAAGGAATTATATAATGCATCTCAAGATACGCTTCAGGACTATTCATGGATGTCATGAAATAGTTTCATTCATTCTTTTTCTTCTTTCTTTTAAAATAATCCTCTGCAACTACTCAAATCAATAGACTATGGAGAAGACCTCCTTGTGGAAGAGTGGTGACAAAATATATATACAAAATATAATAATAACTGTCTAGAGCCAAAGAATGAGGTCTTTCCATGGATCCCTTTATCGAGCTGAGAGCCGTGAGAGCTTTACGAGAAGAGAGTTGATTGCCTATGGAATGATATCTGAGACTCAATTCCTTCGTCACGATCAGTAAGTCAATATTAGTACTTCTCCCAGGGGAGCTATCCAAAATAAAAAGGCTGATAATTTGATGCCTAGGGATAATGGAAAATGTGATTAATTCAAAATCACCAAAGAGCAGACCTGCGACTACCGAATGTAAAACGATATTTAGAACTGGAAGCGTTGTTACCACCTTGTGAAGAAGTTGAACTTTGCAAAGTAAATAAACAACTCCGGAGCTGAAAGTGCATTTAATATCGGACAACGACTAACAAAAGACAGTTAAGGAAATAATTTGTTGTCTATTGCCTTCCATTTCCTTCAAAATCCGAGTGCAATTATGATTTATAAATAAATAACATGTATAAAATTTAAAATAGTCTCTAATTTTTTTTAAATAAATTATGTACTTTATTGTCTTTTGTTATAAATTGTCCAATACTAAATGCATATGAAGAAGTCACAGAGCAGATATATAAATAAATGTATCTTTCTTTCTTATCCACTGCACCGATCGATATTCGGTAGATATATATAAAATCTACTGAATCGGCAGTACCGAATCTCAGCTCTGCCAAAGAACATCATGTTTTTTGTTGGTGATTCACTTTTTAATTATTTATTTGGTTTGATAGAATTGTAATCGACAGTATGTATATGAATAAGTATACTAGCCTGTAAATTAGTCCATCGAATCAAGGGACTTTTCATTGAGGTTCACCAAACTTGCCCCTCTCGGGAATGATCCTACGCCCTCGAGTCGATTTACTTTATATATATATATATATATATATATATATATATATATCGTGTTATTAAAGGAGAATGCATTTATCGCAAGAGGAAACAAAATATTATTTTCTTGGGTTAGAGCTATTCGATTAATATCTATAGGTGGAATAGGGGGAGTCCAAAGGATTTTTTTGTAAATGACGACGAGGAGAAAGGCTCATGAGAAGATACGATTTTTAATGTGTTTGATATTCTTTTACATTAATATGGTCACATCTCAAGTATAGCCGGTAGTAAAGTGATGCTTTATTGCATAATGCCAACTATCCCTCTCCTTTTCTGTCAACCAATCATGTTAAAAAATACCACGTATACATAACTATCCTTTTCCTACCTCTTCATGTATAAATGCAATGGGACCATCACAAACTCAGGGTCCCTTCAATACTCATTTCAATAAGATTCCCGAATTGTTATCCATTGTGATGTCTGCCTATATATTTTTTATCATTACCATTGACTTTATTATTACATTTATTATATACATTAAAATAGCAGTGCTGTTGATTAATAAAAAAAATTCTTTAATTTCTTAGTTTCTATTGATTGTCTTATGTTTATATGAGATTAAGTACAGACTTCACTGCAGGGGAGAAAAACATATTATGTTAATTTTTAAAGAAGCCATCTTTTTATTTTATTTCCTCTTATTAAAATCCATGAAACATTGTGACCATACAAACGGATTAAATCTATAAAAAAGAAGATTGGATACATGTCCAATCCAGCTTCCTCAACCACATATATAAAAATTTTTTATTGTAGAACGCAACAAGTTATATCTATCAATGTTCAAATATGGAATGTCTATTGAAAGAGCTGAGAAGCGTGCAGGGGTTGCGATCATCCTTACAAGTGAAATTAGCACTTCTTTGGTTGTATCTTTTGCTGAACAGCTGTGTTATCTTTTGATATAAATATCAGTAATAGCTCTTTAATATTTGGTATTTTAATATTTATATAAAACTAGAAGATGTTACCCGGCGCCGCCCGGGATTTTCCAACTTGATATAGTCTTTGGAATAGAAAAAAGATCATACGAATAATTTTAGTGATGTCATTTTTCATATTAAAATCAGTTCCTTAAAAAGTTGTCCTTGGGTTTTCATTGCCGTTTTTTTTTTTTTTTTGTTCTATAAGGCTGGGAATTTGAACATCGTAAAAATAAGTTATTTGTTAATCATTTCATAAAGTGCCTATGTTATTTTCTAATGAAAAGTAGTTTCCTTAGAAAGTCGTTATTACATCGTCATTGCCATTTTTTTCCGTTTTCTATTCCTTAAGATTGGGTATTGACATCATTCTCCAACTGTTGGCATTATTAAAATTTGAATAGCGCGATGTTGCATTATAAAAAGTTGTTACTTTCCACAAAACCTAAATTTGGGGGGAAGACAGGGACAGAAAGAAACTTATTTTAAGTAATCACTCGAGTAAACACTCGATAAAACAAAACACGTCTTCCTACCTCATACTCATCCACAGTGAGTTTGGTCAAAATCTAACTTGCAAATTTTAAAAAATCGAGAAAAAACTTTTTTGCGAATAAATAAGCATGGCGATGACGAATTTTCCGGGATTGACAACCCCACTAAAGCACTCCCTGAGCTCTCACAACTATTCACTGAAAATTTCGTCAAGATCTAATGAACCGTTCGGGAGATACAGGGAAACGAACGAACAAACGAACGAACGAACGGAATTCTTTTTTTATTAGTATAGATAATTTTATTAACGCTGATATATTCAGGTATTCTCCCTCATTACTTGATTTTGTTTGGTACATTTTTGGCGTACAAACTTGTCAATCGGATCTCCAATGTTAACTTCTAGAGAGCAACCTATTTTTATACAGAGTTCAACATGAACAAACCCTAGCGATTATATATCTCTACTTTATATCTCTATGGAGCAATCATCTGAAGGAAACACAAAAATATGTGATAGGTAAAGATGTTTTAATGGTTGCCCTCACACATTCATAAATACGTATTGCTTTTTTCTGATAGCAACAACTATTATTTCCATCTTTTTGTTATCGTCAGAGTGTGAGGATTTATTTATCGTCAATAATGATAAAACAAAAACAAACATTCGTACATCTTAGAGTATGAGGAGTTTCATCGATATTAAATTATATGTGATAGTGGAGGACGAATGAGATAATAAAGCTTAAGTTCATCGAAAAATATAATTGCCTCCCTCGATCGAGGCTCAAGAGAAAGAATGAAATTATTTGCTCTGAATTTATGTTGGGGTATTTTCCATAGATATATAAAGATATAGAGAGCTTATTCCCTTCAATAGAAAAAAACATCGTCGTTCAGCTGTCGCTTGTGCCCAAACTAAACAAAGTAATTTGATCTACGTCATCGTAAGTTGATCATAGAGATAGAAAGATTTATTTATTTTAGACAATATGACGTATTTCTCTAAAGAATCAATTAGCTCACTATGTCTTTATATCTCTATGATATTTTCTCACATCTCTTATATTTACAATATAGGTTCTTGGGATGACGTCACACACAGGCTGTCAAGTGTCATCCTTGAAGACTATTAATATAACCAATGGAGTGACCAACCTCTCAACGACTTTTGAGAGGTGAAAAAGAGTAATAGACGTCAATATCAACTCATGTTTATGAAAGATCTCCTACATTAACGCTTACCATGTTGTAAAGAATGTCAAATGAATCATAAATTTAATGGGAGAAATAGGTGTACACAAATGATTAAAAGAGTGAAAGGTGAAGGGGGGATCTTCACTTAATTAGGAGCTTCCAATAAGTGTCAACCAATCAAAGCCAGTATCCACCAATCAGAGCTATGTGAAAACCTTTTTAAATATGAGTTGATGTGTGACGTCAATTACTCTATTTTCCCTCTCAAAAGTCGTTGAGATAATATATTAATAGTCTTCAAGGATGGCAGCTGACAGCCTGTGTGTGACGTCATCCCAAAAACCTATATTTGTAAGCATAAGCGGTGTGAGAAAGTATCCCCTTTATGTTTACACATGATAGCCTAGAGTGAAATGACGAGGGTGTATGTATTACCTATGAATTTTTTATTATTCGTTCATCTTTTTTCAGCCAATCATGTTTAGATCGGAGTCCCAGGACGTATCTTTTATTATCGAGATGGTATTTTATTTGGAAGAATTTTATGTAAAGAAGGACATAAATTAAAGGGATTTTGGAGAAACGAACAGCTTCTCAATCAAATGGCTGTTTCATTCTCAAACTAGAGGCATATATACACTCAGAGAGTGCAAACCTCCGCCGTCATGAGCCTTCCGAGGCGGATTTTTCACGACTGGGGAGGCGTAGAGAGACGGGGGAGGGTTCCCCTAGACGAAATTCCGAGAGGAAGACGCTCCCGGCAACCAATTTCACAGCAAAACGACATCTATTGGCAGAGTAGGCTAACTTGGCAAATTAGTAGTATTTAGCTCATTTGGCGCCTCAATTCTGCACTCAGAGATGCCAAAATTTAATCACTTCTCCTTTTCGCACTTTCAACAACTCACAAAATTTCATCCAAATCCGTTCAGTACTTTTTGAGTTATCTGCTGACAAACCAACAAACAAAAAAAACAAACTAACAAACCAACAACCAACAAACGCCAGTGAAAAAATACCTCCTTCGGCGGAGGTAAAAAGCCCTGAACAGATGAATTTTTGCCTTCAACATCTAATACCAAATTATTATTTAGCGTTATAGATATAGTAGTTCTCAATAGAAATGACTTCAGCTATATCAATCAATGAAGATTTCTTCTTTAATTGATTGTGATTGTAACAAATGATAATTGTTTTCATATTCTTACGATATACAAAAATAACAAATAGTTCAAAAGTTTTAATAAAAATATTATGTAATTGTGATGTTCGAATTCACTCAACTTACTTACGTAATAATACGTAACGGGTAATTTGTAAAAAAAATAGAGAATTAGAGATGTTATTCAACATTTTTTCTTGAATTACAAATATAATTTTAGCTACTTATGATAAGTGGAGAGATGGAAAAAATTTAACATGATTATTTTTTGAAATATTTTCATATTTTTACAACTTTTACTGAAGCAAAAACGTAATGGAAGAGAATTGAATCAAATTAGATTTTTTTTTTTATGTAGGTACTCTTTGTCCTGATAAAGAGAAAAAGAAACAGGATTACTACACTCTAAAAATTTATTTACTTCTAACTCTCAATATTGTTGTATGAGAGAAATTGAGTTGATATGAGTCAGACAAAGGAAATAATATGCTGTGTTGATTACAAAGGCATAATACAAAGTATATTATTTCATGTTTTCATGGATACGTCATAAATTTTATTATTAGTTTGGATGCAGTGAAAAGAAAGAATAACATCACTAATATATTTTTCCGGCTTACCCGAGTAACATCAATACTTACAAAAAGATATGCTCTTATAATAACATTATAATACCTGAGAGAATATTCAACATTAATTAAAATATCGCCAAATGCTTACAATTCATCCAATGTAAATGAGTTTAGGACTACCACCCCCAAGACAATCACCCCCGGGCATTTACCCCCCCCCCCCCCCTACCATTTACCTCTCGTTACTAATATTTGTTATCCCTTAAAGTCCACTTATGAAGTTAACTATGTTTTCTTTATGACAAAATTACATTTGTGACTGACACCTATGTTCCTAATATCGGGCATATGTTTTATATGACCGATATTAGGAACTTAGTTAACTTCATAAGTGAACTTTAAGGGATAAGAAATATTACCAAAGGGGGTTAAATGGCAAGGGGGGTTGAATGCCCGGGAGGTGCTAGTCCGGGGGGTAAATGCCCGGGGGGTGGTAGTCCTATAAACAAAAAGGACTGTTGTGTAGTTTTAGAATTAATTAATAAACTCTATTGGAATTTGTCCTGAATTCTCTTTGGTCTGGGATATAAATACCATTCAAATGCTATTGTTGACTAGTATTTATTATTAATATGTATGATTGCAGATTTATTATTTTTAAACTTTATTATAAGAGTACATATTTTTGTAAGTACTTGTGAATCTTATTTTACAGCATTTAACTTTAGTTATCCACTTAGTTTTGAACAAAAAATGTTTATTTATGTCTTTTATATGCAATTTCTAAAACATAATTAAGATTCACCTTAAAGAAGATAATGGCCTTCTAATGAGTGTAGGTTGCGTGGGGGGGATATTAAGCTTTCCAAGCCATATAAACTTGTCCTTCCATCTCTCTCTCTCTCTTTCCGCATTCATTTCCTCCCACTAACACAACCCTAAATGAACCCTTCGAAACCAATACAAAATATTTTTTCTTCCTACAAGGAGGCTCTTTAAATTCAGTTCACGTTTCAATGCATTTATTTCAATTCTCTTGGGAGGCTGGCCATTACCTAATTATATGGATAGAAAGTCGTTAATAAAATCCCATTTAATTAAATGAGCTTTAAAACACACACACACTTATTCACAAAGGCATGGATTTAATGAATACCCATTGCATACAATACATTTATACATATATATATGTATACTAGGCAATGGCTAATTCATAGAATAAAGTTAATTATTCCTTTCAAATGCATGGTGTGTGTTTTTTCCTATTTGTGTTAAATGACTATTGTACACATTTATTATATATTATTGGGGACAAGGGGTTTATCCCCTAGATTAATGATGTCCTTTTAGATTAAATACTTTTATTAGAAATAGGGATTGCATTCCTCTTCTATGAGTACATCATTGAGTAATAAAAGTCAAAAACACACAGAGTTCCTTATAAAGTAATAAAAATAGAAAAAAATATTGTGAAAATGGGCGTTCCAATTAACAAATAAATAAAACACTTACATATAAAAAAATAAAACTGTCTCATTCTTTATTCACAAAATGAAAACTTTAAAGGGATGTCGTAGAAGATAAATCGATAATCTTTTTTATTCAATATCTTTACAAGTAATTTAATTTAATCAGGGGGTTTCAGTGTTAAACACCAACAAGTACGAGATTTTTGTGTGCTAATATGAAATCATTTGATATTAAAAATCGATGGCCGTGTCAAATCATTCCTTTCAAGCACTTTGATTTATTAATGTTTGAAAACCGTCACACAAATGCAGCTTAATTTTGTTATTCAAAATATTATGTCCTCATATCATTTTATTTATCAAGCTGTCTTCAAACGGATAAATTTGAGGGATGGATGCAGGGTCTGCGATCATTTTTACAATACAGTCATTGTCACAGAATACGTCCTTATAGTTTCTAAACTTTGCCTTGGCTAACGTGTCGGAAATGTTTATTTAAAAAAATGGTCATGTACCTCACCAAACTGTCTCAGACATTCCACCAAACGGTGTTCATTGACCCCCTAAAAAGATATTAAGCGTCAGGGAGATCCTTTTTTTGGTGTGAAATAAGACCTTGTCCATACCTTTCAGTTTAAACGTAACTTCTACCAACGAACCATCTGAGTATTTTAGCTTTAAAACTCACGGAACCTTACAATCACAAAGACACATCCAAACATCCATAGGCCCCTTCGCATAAAAGTAATCCTGCTCAAGGCCAAGCCCAGGGTTTGTACCAAAAATTTATGCTCCTTAAAGCCAAGAAACATTCAATGTTATAAGCATTTACCTACATATTTAAGGCCCTGTATAAATCACAATCAAGACATCTGCTGTGTTTAGTGTGAGAACCAGTTCACATGAACCAAAGCATCTCTACGAACAAAATTACTCCTTCTTAACAAAGGAGAATAACTACCATTTTTACAGAACTTGGACAATCAAGTTCAATATTCGGTATATTGGTACAATCAGTGGTAATTTTTGTATACCAATCCCGCTTCATTTTAAAAAAAACCTACCGAATAGTGCTACCAATTGCATTATTTCAGTCAATGGGTAGCGGCAGATTTAAAGATGAAAATCATATACTAAATACAAAAATCTTTCTTTTTCAAGTTCAGTCAAACATTACAAAAAACCAGACTTCAGCTAAGTATTAGTAATAAGGGATGCAACCCTTATAACACATGGCAACAAATAAAATTTTAAAAAAGTTTATGGGGTATTTCAACTGATTTGAATACCTAATGGGTCCCTGATAACTAAATAAAAAAAACATTTTGCTCAATCAGGTCAGAATTTTTAAAATTTTGAGTTGTTTGTTTTCGACTTTTAGACAAAACCAAACTTTTTTGTTTTTTGAGATACAAAAATGGGATGGGTGTTTTTGGAAGTGGCATGGTCATATTAGTGGGGGCGGAGACTAGTTTTGAGCTGATAAAATTTAGAGATGCCCAAAAAAATATTTTTTGTAAAATGACCAAATTTCGCATATTTTTTAGTATACATATTATGTATATCACAACTACTGAAGTAAAACATAAATTAATTCTTAAGCTTCTTATTTTACAAAAAACATATTTAAATAAAAAAATGCATGGAATGCTAATTACTAACAGTATAAAACTTCTCTCTGAAGATGTCCTCTTGTGCTGCAAATTAGAATAGTCACGAGCTATGCTCCAGCAAAAGTCAGCCATCATTTGGCTATCCCATCTTCCTTGGTACCTCTTCTCCATGTCCCTCATATCCTGGCTAAACCTCTCACTCTGCTCATCACTAACACTGCCAAGATTTTCAGAAAATTTCTCCAGGTGACTGAAAAGGAATTAAGTTTGATGCTCATATATGCATTTAGCTCAGGGGTCGGTAACCCGTGGCTCTTTAGAACTGCCTTAGTCTCTTTCTGGGGCTTTTTCAAAACTGTTAAAAATTAAAAAAAGATGGAGGAAGCAAACATTTAGGACAATAATGTGCAAGGTATGAATATAAGGAATTACAATTTATGTGGTTCCTGACCATTTTTAATTTTTTTGGGGTCCATTATGGCTCTTTTAACATTTTGGGTTGACAACCCCTGATTTAGTTGCTTATAGCTCACAAGCATACTGTTTACGGGAAGCGAGTTTCTCTATGTCAATGATTTTCTTTGTTGACTTTTGGATCTAGAAAGGAAATTCCAAGTCATTTCATCTTATACATAAAATTTCTGAGATGAAGGATCTATCTCTACTAAAAACAAGAATCTTCTGAATATCTATATTTATTTATATACATATAATCTATATAAAGAAACTTAAGATCCGCAAGCAGAACTAGTGGCATATATACACTCAGAGAGTGCAAACCTCCGCCGTCACGGGGTCCTTATGAACCTTCCGAGGCGGATTTTTCACGACTGGGGCGGCGTAGAGGGACGGGGGAGGGTTCCCCTCGACGGAAATTCCGAGAGGAAAACGCTCCCGGCACCCGATTTTACAGCACAGCGACATCTATTGGCAGAGTAGGCTAACTTGAAATATTTATTAGTATTTAGCTCGTTTGCATCTTAATTCTGCACTCAGAGATGCCAAAATTTAATCACTTGTTACTTTTGACATTTCCAACAACTCCACCAAGTTTCATCCGAATCCGTTCCGTACTTTTTGAGTTATCCTGCTGACAAACAAACCAACAAACACACAACCAACAAACAAGCGCCAGTGAAAACAATACCTCCTTCGGCGGAGGTAATTATACTGCCTGATATATGATTAAGTTCTGCTGAGGTGGGGACTATCTATGAGCTGAGCAGGAAAAAAACACGCACGCACAAACGTCTTATAATATCTATAATTTTATTTGATATTATATAGAATTTGTATTCTAACAATTTTATTCATTTAATGCGTCTGATTAATGAACACGCTATTGTACTAGAAATCCTTTTATTGTGTCTACAAGGTCTTATCCATAATGCGATGGTTTTCAAAATATCAATATGGTTTGCTTTTTAATTAAAATTTAATTAATGGTATTTCAATTTTTCTCTCCCTTTCTCCTCACTAAAAAACTTTCCAAAGAATATGTATGGTAGACGAGCGTAGTATAAGTATATTTATAGAAAAATATAAAATAGTTTTTCTCCTCAACACACATATTTCATTTCTTATTTGATTGAATAATTTAAAATGACGAGAAGAAGAAAAAAATAGGATTTTAAAAACCTTTTAAGCTTAATTCCATTAGCAGTGAAGAAGAAAAAAGTTTATTTTGAAATGCCCTGGGGTACTATGCATCATTTTTTTGGTAAGGGGCATAAAGAAAATAACAATGGAGGAATATGTATTCACATAATTGCTTTTAAGCCTCAAGGCCGAAGAGTGTTTAACATTCTTACAAGTTGTACTGGGGCTATGATGGCCTTTGATTGATTTATAGGAACTGTAAGTGAGAAGGGTTCAGTTTGGTCTTTATGCATTTTGCCTATTTGATTAGATCAAGGACGATTGAAAAGAAGTACCGTTCATATTGCCAAGAGAGCTGACTTTTCGATTGCGGATGTGACGTCATTATAAATCACCGGCAAGCGAAAACTCCACTCTATTGTCAATATGAATGTATCATGTTTTTAAATAGTCTTTGAGTTAATCAACTATTGAATAACAAGGTACGTTCATATTACCTTGAGAGCTGACTTTTCGCTTGCCAGTGTGACGTCATAAAAAAATCAGCGGCAAGCAAGAAGTATATATATAGGTATATATATATATATGTATATATATTCTAAGAATGAAAAAGAGAATATTGATAAATAAAAATGATTCTTCACCATGCGTTCAAACCAATCATCGAAGCTCTTAGTCCACTCCGAGCCCTCTAACATTAGTTTTAAATGCTTAACAATATCTTTGCCGACAAAAATCGTTGATTACGCTTTTTGAATGCGCAGGCATGAAAAGAAGTCACACAAAATGTATATCTTCTATTAAAGATGTCATAACTCAAGTTTTCATTAGGAGCCTCGAACACTTGATTAAATTTTATATGTACCTACATCTGTAAATGACACGTACAAGCATATTATATTCATAAGCTTTAAATATGACTTCTTTGAAATTATGTGTGTGCGTTAGTGAATATATGCACCTTCTCTTTGTGACAAAACCCCATTCAAATTAAATGAATATTTATGACTCTTGCATTCTTTATGCAAATTTTCCTATCCAATTTTTGGATACATTAATATAATAAAAAAATCAACCTTAATTGATGATGGATTAAAACCGCCCTGATTGTAAAATATATAATCAGCTTTTATTAAGTTAGGAGCAATATTTTTTCCAGGAAAATGCAGAGTTTAGTTTTTATATAATTAAATATATAATTGGGATCTTATTCTCATGCGTTATACGTTGAAAGAAAATTTGCATGAATAAAAAAGCTGTTAGCCCTCGTGGCTAACATTAAAGTGATAAGATCAACTTGGGGCTAATAATTTAATTATTAAGATCACATTGTATCTTTTGATATGGGTCACCATCCATGCCATTTGTGGATCCTTTGAATGTGTTACTCCAATATTATTGATTTGTATAAATTAAACAAAACTATTCTTTACGTTTCGGTAAATAAATATATATATATATATACGAGGTGTGATCAAAATGTATCCGACCTTAATTTATATTGGTCAAACGAACACAGCTATGGGGGCGGGACTTGCTGTGTGGTTGGGAGCATGACTACTGCGCATGCTCATTTTTTTCTACAGCTCCAATACAAGTCAGTCGGCGTCAGGCCATTCATGATTGAACAGGTGCAAGTGAGTGTCTTCGGATTTTATTTTCTTTAAAATGTCAGAAAAAGTCGAACAGCAAAATTTTGTTTTAATCTTGGTGATTCGCAAGTGGAAACAATTCCCAAGATTAAAAAAGTGTTTGGAAATGAAGCGATGGGCACCATACAGATAAAGGAGTGGTACAACCGCTTCAAAGATGGCCGCTTGTCAGTTGAAAGTGAACCACGCTCAGGGAGGCCCTCAACATCGAAAAACGATGCCATCATTGATCAAGTGAGGAACCTGGTGATGCAGAACCGCCGAATCACGATCAGAGAACTTGTAGACGAGGTGAATATTAGTTTTGGTTCCATTCAATCAATTTTGACTGACGACTTGGGCCTCAGGAGAGTCTCAGCAAAATTTAATTCGGAACTTCTTGACAAAACACAGCACACCAGTGGTTCGTCAACCTCCCTACTCTCCTGACATGGCTCCCTGCGATTTTTGGCTTTTCCCAAAGCTGAAAATGCCACTAAAAGGGACCAGATTTCGGACCAGAGAAGAAATTATGCAGAATGCGACAGACCATCTGAGAGCCATACCGAAGGAGGACTTCCAGCGATGCTTTCAACAGTGGCAGAAGCGTTGGGAGAAGTGTGTGGCAGCCCAAGGGGACTACTTTGAAGGGGATTAGCATTAAATACTTGTATCATAATAAACGTTTGTTTTATGACCAAAAGTCGGATACTTTTTGATCACACCTCGTATAAATATATATATATATATATATATATATATATATATATATATATATTATATATATATATATATATATATATATATATATATATATAATCACCCTCCTAGTGATGCGATGGGCCAGTGTGATGAACCAGACCAGGCTATGGTTCGAACTCTTGCTATATTAATAAAAATGGTAATTTTTTTCGTTTTCACAATCGATTGTTGTATTTTTAGCACCCAAGTCACGGTAATTTTAAAATCCCATTTTGTTTAAAATAACTTTAAAAGCTTTGCAACGTATAGGACTCAGATTTGAAATATTGGAACCTTAAAATGGGGTTCATTTTGATCTGCCTTACGGAAAGTTATGCCGAATGAATAATAGACATAAATAATAATGAAATATTTTCTTTTGTGAAATTTTATATTTGAATGGATTGTATTTTCATAGAATCCTCATTTATTAAATCTAGATTTTTATTATGTCGTATACAAAACGTCCAAATTCATTATGGAATATTGAAATACGGTGTATTTTTGATACAAACATATTGCAAGAGCATTATTTGTTTGAAAAATATATGTTTTGTACTTCTCATCTTTTTATCCCTTTAAACAAAGAGTTTATCTGTTATGAGGGGGAGAAAAATATATTTTAGAGAATCTTCTATAAAATTTCAAACATGCTAAAGCATTCTTTCAAACTTTTGTCAAATGCTACTCCGAAAATATTTAATTTTTTATATCAATTTTCTTATTTTATATTCACCAACGCTTTGACGAAGTCGTGCAGGCAATAAGTTATTTTTTTAAATACTCATTTAAGTCCTTGTGCGTCGATTTTTAGACATAAACATAGCCTGTGGTTGTTTAGTTTATATAATTTAATGTTGATCTTTTTTTTTGCTTCCAACTGTTTGAGTTAATTTAGAAATATATCCTTTTATACCTCATTAAATTATGTAAATTGCATACTTTCCGGTAAGGGATTACTTTATACCCGACATGAACAGAAAGATAAAAACAATTGTCGATTAGAAAACATAGCGACAACATCTTTCTTGTGTATCTCTCTGGCATCTATTTTACTATAGTATCAAATTAATCACAACCTCTCCCTGTTTAATATTAATAAACTGTTGTTATTATTTTATTGCACTTCATTAAAGAGCTTAAGTTTTTCTTTTTGGGATGAAGAATTTTGTGCTGTGTCTGTAGTTACCACTTATATGAACTAGAGGAACAAACATGTCCTTTTTAAATTATTAATAACATTTTAAAAGAAATAAATCAAAACTGTTGTCCTTTTTATTATTGCGTTATAATAAAAGCTTAAGTTTTTTATTCTTCATATCAGGGTTCCTCTTCAAGAATAGAAAAACTCAAGCTGTTTATGATTCGCAATATAATAATAGCCACAGCTTATTAATGCTACAAAAAAATATTATTAATTTGCTGTTGCAATTATTATTCTGCATTATCATAAACAGCTTGAGCTTTTCAATTCTTCAGGAGGAACTATGTATGAAGCATATAAGAACTCAAGCTGTTTATTAGGATGCAATAATAAAAAGGACAACAATTTTGATTTATTTCTTTAAAAATGTTATTAATAATTGAAAAAAGTGACATGTTTGTTCTTCTCGTCCAGAGTCCTATGGAATAAGTAACTCCAGACACAGGAGGGGTCTGCGTATCAAAGCTCCTCCTCAAGAATAGAAAAACTCAAGCTGTTTATGACAACGAAATAATAATAATAGCAACTGCTTATCATAATTGAAAAAATGATGTTTGTGATTAATTTAATATTTTGATCAAATTATTTCCTTAAGATCTCCGCATTTCTCCGTGAGAATTTCCGAGAGAAAGTTAAAGATTTCGCGCAGTGCAGCTTCAAAAGGTATGATCCCTTGTTTTGGTGCATTCGGTGCATCACATATATAAGAAGCAAGTTAACCCACTGTAGCTTAGAATAAGATTACACATAGCAAAAAAATAATTAGATATATCCTTATTATGCTATTAGTGAAAGGGATAGAAACAAAATATAGTTGGATTAAGTTTATATTAGTTTGCCTACTGCAAGCATCCATATTAATGTATGAGTGCATTCTCATAAGGCCCATACTATAAAATTATATTTATGAGGAATATTAAATGAAGTTTTGGGTCTTAATATACTTTTTTTTTAAATATATACATATTCATGAGAAGAAACCTTATAGATTCGAATTATAAACATTGGCACAACATGGCAGCGGATTTTTTAATAGATGGTCAAGGCAATCACAGAAAGCTATCATACTTTTATCAAATGTTGTTTATCCTCCTGGATAAGAGAATAAGTCCCTGAAGGAAGATTTACTCCGTCATTTCATTGAATATTATAACTAGTCTATCTCATATAGATATAAAGAGCTTATTCCCTTTAATAGCAGAGAAACATCATCGTTCAGCTGTATTTTGTGCCCAAAATAAACAAAGTAATTTGATCTACGTCATCGGTAGCGGATCATAGAGATAGAAAAATTAGTTTAGTTTGGGCACAAAAATGTATTCCTCTCAAGGATCCAATATGCCCTCTATGTCTTAATATCTCTATGATATATCTATATAGACAATGCCAAATGATCGTTAGAGAAACATAAACGTCAGATATGACATTATGTTAAATAGTTGCACACAGTAAATAAGTAAACCCCATTATTTAACCCTGTAACCAAAAGGATTAAAGGACTAACACTTTGGTTATCTTGTCTAAACTGATCTGTATTTCGTAAGAGGTATTTCTTTTATACCCCTTTTTATAAATTTAATATTCTTTCGCAAGTTTTTATTAAATATAAACGGGAAATGGAGGTACATATAGGAGCAGAGAGAAGGACTCTGCTACAACCCCATCTCTTCTTTAAAAATAATGTATCATCCGTTAAAAAAAATCCAATATGATTGTGTATCACACATTCAAAGCCTTAATTTCTCTCAACAAACACTATTTAAGTGCTCCTCACCTTATGAACAAATAACAATGAAACGTCGAGCAATATGTATATAGTCAGCAAACAAGGGAATAATAGACTATAGATAATAGTAATTTGAACAGTAAATGCATTTAAAACAGGAAACTACAGTAAAAGAAGACTCTTCATACATTTATATATGCAATTACGAAGCAGCAAAAAACACACATTCAGAGCACTTTGCACTAGTGAAGTCATTTCAAATGACAATGTAGCTACTCGTGTGTGTGTGTGAGAGAGAGAGAAAATGAGTAGATTTTTGGAGTGATTTTGACGTTTTTGCATGAAGAGAGAGGAGGAGAGAATATGGAAGCAAGTCTGCAATCAGGCAAAGTTCAAATGTTTGACATAATAATAAGTCTATATTTTTTCAAGATGGAGGAAGGAGAAGGCGATGAGGGAGTGATATCATCAATGATATTATCCTTTTTTTTTAAAGAGTGTGGAGTAAGACATTTTATGAAATCAACGGTGTGCATTGAATCAAAGTAATATGTACATACTTATATACTCCTAAGAAAAGAAGACCTTCTTTTTGGACATTGTAGTCTATTAGTTCAAATAAAGTCGCCTGCGTCCACAAGTATATATCATGTCCCTCAAGCGACAAATGAGTTGGAAGAACATTCTCTCTCGTAGGAAGAAGACGTCTACATCTGATGATGATATTGAGGAAAACGAGGATGGGTACATGGATGGGGACAATATAGCATCGGCTCCACGACTTCGGCCTTTCCTTCTTTTGAGGCCAAGCATTTTTCCAAGTGGAAGAATAAGTGGAGGAGTGGCAAAAAGGGAGAGAAGGGAGACGGGGATGATTTGAGCATCAGCTCCACTACCTCTGCATTTACATCTTCCAAGTTCCCAACGCCCTCATGGACCACAAAGTTCTATGCCAATAAGTTCCTGAAGAAGCGGGGGTAAAATTATTATTATTTATATTTGTTGTGTCATTTATTCAGGCAACTGAATATATATTTACACTTAATGCTCTTTGCAAATAACTATTTTGGGATCCTCTGAAGGCATATTTATATTTTATATTAAATAATAAGAAATAATTGGATATTGCCAATTGCACTTGTCTGACCTTGCCATATAGATGTGTTTGTTCACAAAAATATATCAAAAAGTCTGCAAGGGTCTTCAAAAAAAAGTCTTCTCTAAATTCAAAAGCTTAAGATGTCCAACAATTACTGATTTTTGATGCTTTTTGAAATAATATATGTTGGTTTTTAGTGTTCTTTTAATGTTATTTATGTTTTTTAATAACAAAGATCACTTTTCATCTTTTAATATACCCTTATATATAGTGTTCGACGGCAATAATGAAGTTTATATTAAGCTGAGGAAGGTAACGAGTCTGTTTAGTTATAAAATAAGATTATTTCTTATACATAAGTTCCTTGAATAATATTATGATTGCTGTTTTGTAATACAATTTGTTCATAGCTATATAATTGACCTCAATATCGCCTCTTCATTTTGGGTCCGGCTCAATTAAAAGCGGATTTGATTCTAATTGCGCCACCTTTGTGTCAGGATAGGAACTTTTCTTATTTAGAGGCCAATTTAGCCGCATGTTTAATATACAGAAACACTTTAAGAGAGTACTAAATGAAATGTTTTGAAGAACTAACCGAAAAGGTAACTACAAACTGTGTATGAGCTAAAGAAAATGCAAATGTTGAGTAAAAATATTTCTTTGTTAAATTTATGGACTGAGTAAATTATTTAGGAATATGTAAAAATAACTTTTTACTATTACCAGGGATCCACAATCACATTTTGAATAAAAGATTTTTAGTAAAGTTTCATTAAAAGTGAATTAAAAAAATAATTCATAATCAATATATAATCCAAATATGTTAAAAAGGATGAGTAAAATAATGTACCCTTTAAGTGTTTTTCTTGCCAGTTTGTTATTTTCTAATGTCAAAGTGTTTATGAAGACATGCTTGTAGGAGTCCCGTAAGGAGCCCCTATTCAGGAGATTTCATTCGAATTATGATATTATGTTAGATCAACATATAGTTTTCATTGAATTTGAGTTTTCCGCCACCTATTCGGTGGGAAAGAATTACATCTGTTTGGATATAAATTATCATTATAGCGTTAAATTAGTTTATCTAACATAGGATCTTTCAAATTTACCCTCTCCTATCGGAACTTAAAGCTGATCTCTCAACAATGCGACTCAAGCACCCTCCCAATGAGTTAATGGACTCCCTTTTTTGAACTCTTAGTCATATGCATTATTAGTATATAGATATAGTAGATATATATATATATATATATATATATATATATATACAGGCTTGTTGATCGAAGTTTTTTCTGATCGGCGATCAATAGCGATATAGCGATATTTGATCGCTGATCGGAGTATCGCAAAAGGTCCTGATCTTTATATCTTTTGATCGTAAGAAAATCACTAAAAATAGCGATCCGATCAATTGTATAGAATAACTAAAAAAGAAAAATGTTTGTAATAAGGATTTTGAGACAAACCCTACATTTCTTAAAACTTAACTAGCTGTCACATGACCAAAATCCATTCCCACGACTAATATTTGTTTAGAAAACACAAAATACAGACAGCCACTAATGGAAAGAGCCAGTGTGTGCTATCCTGATATATTTTTTGTCCTAAAATATAAAGACAGGCGTCTATGGAAAAGTCATTGCTTTGTAGCTCATAGGCTATGAGAAATATTTATTCTGGCATCTCCTGTCTTAAAATATTCAGACATATGTCAATTGTGGAGCCAGAGTGTTGGAGCTCATAGGTTATGAGAAACAATCATTTTGATATTTTTGTCCTAAAATATACAGGACGCCAAGCGGATTTTGAGGAGGACTAGGCAGAGACTGGGGGACGAAAATTTGTGAAGCAACTTCTACTTATGTCTAATAAAGAGGCAAATGAAAAATGATCTGTGCAAACTTTATACTTTTTCTATATGTACTTAATTTTGATATAGTCGGATATTGTAATAAGGAAAGTAGTAAAAAAAGGTGTGTTAATTGCTCATTTAAAAGGTATGTTTATATCGGTATTATACTAATTTATTTAATTTATTATTTAATTTATTTATTTGGTGGGTACTTTGGACTGTCATATAAAGATGAATACTTATAAAGGTTTGACTGTATATACATTAAATTTTTACTTAGAATTAGTATTACATAGGTAATTTTTTTGTTGATCGCAATTAAATTGATCGGATCGCTGATCGGAAAAATCCCTGATCGTTATATCACTATATCGCAAAGAATTTCTGATCGCTATTTTTGATCGGATCGCTAATTTTTTCCTGATCGCTCACAAGCCTGTATATATATATCAGACTTGTTGATTTATCGTGCACTTGTTGTCGTTCGAGAACAATGAACGACAACTTTTGGTGAACGACAAACGAACGACAATTTTTGGCGAACGTCATTATCTGATATATATATATATATTGTTGATTAATTCAATTACTTTTGAATAGCATTAGTTTTTAACGATACTTTCATAACTTTTAAAATATATATTGCAAAGACACGGTAGATACGGATCTCGTTAGCAGTAAATTTTAAGGAGATGCAATACATAATAGGATATTTTATATTAAAGTAGTTGTCAATCAATTGTTAGTTAGGGCAAAATATGTTTATTTGGATTTAAATTAATTATTTTCAATAGCAGCAGTTTTAATGAATTTTGATAAATGTTCCTATATTATAAAGAAGAGGACATGTAGGTAGTAATATAACAGTCAATCAAAATGATATGCCATTCAATATAAATATTTTATGTTAAGGCAACCATTTGATAGTTGTTACTTTTTAGATTACTTGTGCTATTACTTGATTCAGATATTTTTTCTGTGGATTTCAGACAGTCAAAGACTCGTGGGAATTCAGAGTGTTCCAATGGGGAAGAGGAGTTACCTCCATGGCCAAAGTCTGCCACACTTAAGCGTAAGTCAAGTTGTTGCTTTGATTATCTCATCACCTTCACTTGTATCAAATCATATACATATTCAAGGTAACTAACTTATAATGAAATAATTGCTTCTGATTTATCTTCTATTAATTAACACAGTCATTTACAATTTGAATATCTTAAGTTGTGAAAAATAATATATTAGTTATATATGTACACATAGCTTTGTAACTGATTTTGATATGTTGTTATGATGAATGAATTATGAGTTAAGTAGCCTTAGTTCATAACTAAGAAATATTGAAGTTGTAAGTTTTAGGAACTTCATATCCTACAGTAACAATAATTTTAGAGGATTGAAGCCTTATATAACCTTATATTTATAACCAATCGAGAGATTTAGTTGGACAATTTAGTAATTAATTGTATATAAATATAAAAAAACATGGTTCATTGTTTAGAGTATTAAATCATCGACTATTGTTATATTAGTATTATTCCAATAAAAGTTTTTTATTGATCATTCTTGTAAGAGTTATATAGGAATTCTAAAATATCTTAAAGGATTTCAATCATTTAATAGATTTATATCATTAAACAACCAGAGTCTTGGGATTTATAATTCTTATAAGACGTAAATAGACATTGCATTATCTGCACGTTAAAAATTTAATTGATCAAAACAAAAGCAAATTATTTATTTCTATTTACTAAAATTTAAATAATATACAATTTAGATCATATTACAAACAACATCAAAACAATACATATTTAAAACTCCAACACATACAAACGGTTGACAACATAATTTTTTTTAAAGTGTCATAAAATGTAATTATATTTTTAACATTGTGAAATACTTCGCCGAAATTTTGGGGTAGAACTTAAATAAATCAACCGCATATTGCTATTCAGCAACAGAAGCGTTAGGGATCTTCAAAGAGAAGGACGGATAACGAGCAGCAGGAGATGTAGGAACGGCTCTTATTTCCTTCGGGTTCACTGGATCATTCTTGCAGAGTTTGCTCGCAATGAGAGATTTGCCACCTCATAAAGCACAGTCCAATTTTTAATTAATGAAAAGTAAATAATGGAACCCTATCAAGTTTTTCATAAGAAATAATCATGTAGCCTAATTTGATTGCTAATGCGTCTCCCAATGTCCTATTTGTAATACAATCTTACTTATTCTAATATTAATAGTTTTTGACAGGCAAAAGACATATTAACTTAATACGCCTTATTCAATAATTACTATCAAAATAGTTAGGAACTCTACATTAAACAATTGAAATCATATGATTCCCATATTTCTTTCCTTATATATATATTGTTCCAATTAACGATAGATCCAGCTAAAAGCCTGGGGAGGCTACTTAAAGCATTTTAAAAGTTTGACAGGAGTAGTATCATTAGTAGTTTGTTTTTAAACGAACACAACTACATATTAATGGATTAGTTTTTTTAAATGTTTTTAGTATTATATAACGATTTAAATGTAATTTGTAGTTTTTATTCTAAAGAGAGGACAATTTTTCTATTCTTCTAATATTTCGAACTTGATAATAGTCTTATCACCTAGTGATATACTAAACAAAGGTAATAGAAGTCTTGAAGGCTTATAATACATTTTAAAACTCAATATGATTATCATATTATCACTATGCATGGAGACTCTCTAAAATATCAAAAGTGCTTAGTCTGTATATATATTTTTTCAATTCCTCAACATTACAATATGTTCCATTGCGTGAAATAATAATGGATTCAATGCATTTGATTCAGAAGAAATATATATATCATCAGCAAGGCTAAAGTTAATAGATGGCGCTTTTTCGCTTGTTCCTTCAGGTTGAACAAAAAGAGAGAGAGAGAGAGCGTTTGAATAGCCCGCTTAATCTCAATGTTAGCCCTCTATTGATTAACAGTACTTCATTAACTTTAAAGAAATTCAATTTATCTTACAAAATTCATTACCAAAACTTAATATTTTATATTGCTCTCATAGCAATATCGATTTATCATGATGATAATTATCCTCAAATTTGTTCTTTTGTTTATGATAAGTGTATACCTCTTAAATACCTGAGTAAATTTAAAGAACGTAGTTTTATCAACTTTCCAGCAAAGTCGAGATCTTGTTCATATCTATCAATGAAAATAATTGCCCACTCAATATGCAGTCAAATAACCAATCATCTTTGCGTCATCATAAACATTTATTTATATTTGTATAACCGTTTTCGTGGCATTATAATGATAGAGCCTCCAATTGTGAGAGAGATAAACGACCAATTATTAAAAAATGATATAACTATTTTAAAATATGAATTAAAACGATTTCCATATAAGGTCATTATTGCCATTACTCATTTGCTAGTAATTCATTATGATAATTAAATATATTTATACAATAAACGTAAATAATTCACGCGAATATCATCCCCTGTATGTATTTTAAGTGATTAATAATGCTGATTATGATGTCAAAATGTCCTCTTTTGGGCCTTTTCTTTGTTTTTTTAGTTTTATTTTATTATACGAGTTTTCCTTTACCATTATGATTTGATCAAACAGATCAACGAACTCAGGACTTCTTTTCTCCTCTCAAGAAGACCCCAAGCCTGTACTCCATGGGAAATGAGGAGCCCTCAGTTGTCATTCACGCCTCTCCCCGTGTTGTCAAGGTCCCTCCGCGTCGACGGGACATACCCCTCTGCTGGGAGCCCATTCGGAAGAGAGAGCGACTCTCCAAAAAGAAAGACATCCTCACTCAAATATGGCACTCAAAGGCCTCCATCCGAAAACTCAATGCTCTCATCCTAGAGCATCTTGATCTCTATCATTATAGCGTCTGTCGCCTCGTATGCAAGGACTGGATGGGTATCATTGACTGCTATTATCCACGGAGACTTCAAAGAGAATGGGAGGACTATTTTACATGCGCAGAGGCTAATCTCCCCGTCTCTGTCGCGTCCTCAGTGTCTTCATATGATAACGACAAAAATCCATTCTTTAATTGAGAGATCCCATATTCCTCTTTTTTAAAATTTACAGATCGTGATAAAACTCAAATACATTTTTTATAGTTATAGAATCCAGAAAATATAAAATAAAATGTTTAAAAATGAATCAAATTATTCAAATATTGTAGATTATTATCTTCATTACTTTGATATTATTGTAGAAAGTGCGTTGTGAATGGATTCATAAAAAAATCGAACCTTTGACTCTCGTTCCTTCATGAACAAATCATTTATTTATTTAAAAGTGATACATAAATACAGTAAACCCTCGATATAACGAACTATATGGGGGGGAGGGCAGGGTTGTTATATCCGAAAGTTCGTTAAATCCGAAGTTCGTTAAAGGGGGGCTCTGGAGAGTAAGGTATATCCTGCAGGAGTGACGACGAACTGCCGCTGGACACATTTGGCAGATTAGTGGAGGAGGTCGAAGTCACAGACACACTGCTGGTCTCAGACTCTGTCCTAGACCTCTTCTCGGCTGGGGAGGGGCCAGCCTTGAAGAAGTCAGAGATCTTCGTCTGCAACTTCCTCTGCTGCACCTCACGCATGAGTTCAAACCGCATGATCCGCAGCAGCTCATAATTCTTGACTATGCACAGAACACCATGATCAGCAAGAGCCAGCAGTGTATCAGTTGCCTCTATCCCGGCCGAAATAGAGGGCCCAGGTGCTGCTGCCTCTGCCTCCTCGTCGTCATCTTCGTCCGCAGGTGGCTCTGGTGTGGTGAACTCCTCTGCAATCTCCTCCTCCACAGCCAGCCATCACTACACTTAAAGTCGGTGTGGCCGAGATGTGTAGTGAGTCTTCGGTAGCCTTAAATATAACTAACTTAGGTTCGTTATATTCAGGCTTGTTCGGTCATGGACAAAAAAGGTTCGGTAGCCTCAAATATAACGAACTTAGGTTCGTTATAACTGAGGCTTGTTCGGTCATGAACACAAAAGGTTCGGTAGCCTCAGATATAACGAACTTAAGTTCGTTATATATGAAGCTTGTTCGGCAAGCTCCAGGAAGTTCGGTATCCTCAGATATAACGAACTTAAGTTCGTTATATCAGAGGCTTGTTCGGCCAGCTCCAGGAGGTTCGTTGTATCCGAAGTTCGTTATACAGAGGGTCGTTATATCGAGGGCTTACTGTATCCTATTTCGTTTACTGAAAATATATGTTAGCAGAGGGTGTATGCTCCATACTATAGATATCAAAATTTGGATTTGAATATAAAGATGCGTTTCGTAACATATATATTTGTATGGTGGGTGATGAGGGCGATACAATTTCTTAGAAAAAAAACCAAGGGAATGAATATTATAATTGATTGCAATAATTAAAAATTTCGTTCTTTTTGAACGAATCACTCATGAAGGATACATTTGCTTTCATTTACTTGAATTTTACGTGCAACAGAGACAACCCAGGTTATCGTATTGTTATTCCATAGGTGGAAACCCCCGCCCACCTAAAATTATGTCCACTGAAAGAGCTCTTTGAATACGTCTACGGACATACAATGGCTGCCTTACTTGGTGAAACAATGAATTAGTCTTCGGAAGAAGAAAAAAGAAAATCTAGCAATAAATGTTCCCTTAAAATGACGTCACTGATCATGACGTTTGTCATTTCTCCCTTTTTCTATTCAACGAGATATGTTACTTAGATTAGGACTGCTCAACGAGTAATAATAATTTATTCCTTACCTTCTTTGTTTCATCAGATATGACATAGACGTAGATCTTTCCATTTTATTTATTTCTTATGGATTGCCATGATGTCATTTTGTATATCTATTGCTTTTTTACTTATCTCTGACATTATAAAGTTTTCAATCGGTTGTTTGGACAATTGCAAATCCTTTGGGAGATTTTAGAAGTACAAAGTAAGCCACCAACGTTGATACACTGTTTTGCAAGGCTCATATCAGGTGGAAAAATATATACCGCCGCTGTTGATATGTAACAGCGAAGCAATCTATCCAATTGATAGATTTTCATAAAACTTTCAATTCAAGTAGTATTGTGATAATAAAAATATCTGGATAAAAAAATGGTTGGAGAAGCCCAAAACAAAATTTATTTGTTATTTTATTAAATAAGTTATTTTAAGAATGGAAGTAAATAAAAAATTTAAAACTTTTTCCGGATAAAAAATTAATAGCTTTTTGTCCATCAACCCCTACTAATTGATGAAACTTTGAACGTGATCCATAGCATATTGGCGTTTACTGTCGTTCAATTTTAGTTCTTGTTCATCACTTAGGTGTAATTTTTTTAGCCAGACAGATACATGTTGCGTACAGCTCTCGGATCACTATAATAGCTGGATACTTAACTGAGAATAACATTTAACCAACTTGAAGACGTCAGTGATGAAGTTAAAATGGCTGCCACGAAATATGATTGAAGTCAACAGTCATCTACACTATAATAGTATACTAAGGAATCGAATAAGGAGAAACCTACGATAAATACCAGTGATGTCAGGCTATGCTGATTAGATAGAAAAAACTTTAGTGTTCATTTCATTATCATAGTGTCACTGGATTAATTGATATTTTTTCTTTATCTCCTCCAAAGGGCTTGGAGCATATAGATATAAAGACATAAAAAGCTTATTGGATTCTTAAGAGAAATACGTCATATTTCCCAAAATAAACAAATCTTTCTATCTTTATGATGAACTTACGATAACGTAGTACAAATTATTTTGTTACATTGGGCACAGGTGACAGCTGAACGCTGTTTCTCTGCTATTAAAGAGAATAAGCTCTCTATATCTTTATATTTCTATGGCTTGGACTGTTCAAGGGATCATAATAAGTATTCTTTCCTTCTCTTCTTTGTTTCATCAGCTGCCCACTCCGACATTGATCTTCCCTTTTTTATTAAATGTCTTGTGAGTCCAAATATTAGTTATTATTTTTTTGGGTCAGACACACTTTGTGAGAAAAGAATGTTCTGTTTAATGCAAATTTTTCTTTTTCACAAAGTGCAATATCGCCTCTATTTATTGATTGTACAAGTGATTGAGAACACATTGTTGATTAATCTTCTTCAATCTTGCTCTTATTCATCACCAAGTTATTTTCCTGTGCCAGACAGATATAGTATTAGTAGTACAGTCACTAATAGGAAAAACTATTTCATTGCAGTTCAATAGATTTTCCTCTAGCATAAGTGATCTATCATAGAGGCGCATTTACTGGACACATTTAGAAACTAAGTAGTTGTAGCCTGTGTTTTTTTGTTTTCCTTCACTTGATGTTGAATGATTTAAGGCATTAATATATATTATATATGATTTCAGATCTGATATTTTTCTTCGCATATTTTTTTGCCATATTATTTATGTCTTATGAAAAAAAGGTTCAGAGTTCTTACCCAATTCTTCATTCGTTGAAAGGCATTCTTTTTATTATTCCTATTGATGCAGAGGTGCATCCCTTAATTATTGACCTTTTGGCTCTTATGTGCATCTGTTTATCAATTTAATTTAGACAAGGCTTTAGAAAGACGTGCAAATATATATTACATGTTGAGAATGCAATCTATCAACACCTGGATACATGTAGAAAGAGGCTCCTTCTCACGTTTAATATATTGCAAAAGTAAAGTCTTATTTATTCAGAGCAAACACAAGGTGCCATTTTCTTGAGGAGATGCAGTGACTCTTGCATTTCTAATAGAAAATGCATTCTCATATGTAAGGATGCCATATGTGCGCTTTTTCTAGTGCATTATTCGCATAAAAGTAACATTTTCATTGATAGTTGTCTAATTTTATTTATATACCTTCAACCACAACGAATCGAACACCTTAGAGCAATTAGGATTAGGGCAGCGGCTCGTTATTAATGCCCTCTCAATAAATATTCCCAATTCATCTGCGACGTCATGGGTCGGAGATTTGATAAAATGTATTCCTTCAAATGATCTCGAATACCTCAAACTCATCAAATCGACAATAAGACGACATCAAGGCTTTAGATTGAATAAGAAATAATTTTTAATAAGTCATTTTATATTATGGTTTTATCTTTAGACAGTCATTTTGAATTAAAATGTTCATTTATGTTTTGTTTTTAACGTCTTAAGATTCTGTTTTTTAAATCTTCTACTTTTTAGTCTATTTTTTTTTTTTACTGTATGGATTTGTAGTTAATAAATAAACATCTTAACCAAAACAAAAGAAAGCTGTTTGTTTATTTGTCTCCTAGATCAGCACAATCCGAACTTGATACAGTGGAAGCTGGAAATAAACCGTGTAAGAGCTATCCTTTATTATTTTTTTTTTATTAAATTAAAATTCACATTTCAAAATAGTATGCAATAAAAATAATGTAATTCTAGGGATTAAAACATGAAAACAAGTAAATATAAAAAAAGAAATTAAGAATGATAATAAAAAATGAGGTTGTAATAATAATAAACAAATACACTAAGAAGGCGTCCAGGGCAAAATTAAGAGGTGTGAAGCTCCATAAACTCCTTCCTCAAACCCAGTATCATCGTTGGGGAGCTGGGACATCGGAGCTATCCTTTATATCAAACTAAGTTTAATATACATTAAAGTAAAGAAAACTCTTGAAAGAGATCTTCTCATCATCCCCTCGGCCATCTTCGTTCCAATATCGTTCAGGGACACGCACAAATAAGGTGGATAGGGGTTCCACAAATTTTTCTTGGAGCTGGGAAATCGGGATATCATTTTATTGAGGTGTGCACTTAGTTATATATAAATTTAAACTCTCTGCTTCATTATCTTGCAAGGGACTTCTGGGCATGACTTATATAACTATAACCATGGTCGTTCTTACACATCGTTCTATTAACATAAGTAATTTATTTCTTCATATTCCTTCAGTTGACTTCATTGTTCATGGTTGTCAATATATAAAAAGAGTATGCATATAAATATATACATTCTAACCATTCAAAGACATTAAGTTTTATTGTCACTTTATACGTAATTTTATTTCCTATTGTATGAGAACATATATAATTTCTATTAAAACCATTACATAATTTTATTGCTCTACATATATAAGATCGGAAATATATGAGGAGCTAAAAAACATAAAAGTTGAATTACTTCTTCATGGATTACAGTCGTGGTATGCTCGTCGAATTTAAACTATCGCAATGTTAAAAGGGTCGAAATGTTAATAACTCGAAAAATGTTTGACTCATAAGCACAAAAAATGTCAATTTAAAAAGGATTTTAATCCAACAATGCTGGGAGATTAAACAAGAAAAAGAAGATATGTCTTAAAAAATAGTCAGAATTTTATATACAAATACACTTAATATAACTAATGTACATAAAATGAGCTTTTAGACTTTTGATATTCTTCATCATTTCGTTCAAACTTTGTCTGATTACTTTCTTTGGCCCATCAGACTAGAACCGACTGAAGCATCTTGAGACTCAAATCTCAAGAACAAACTAACAAAGCACTGCTCTAATGAGGTTATGTTTTTTTGTGATAAAATCTTGTTACTCGATTCTGTATTTTAAAGTTAAACTAAAGAGAGTATAGAGAGTCGAAGTAACGTATGGTAGCGCTGAATATCGAGGTATTTGTTAGCTCTCCATGGCTTGAGGAAAGATTGACTCAATTGAATAAAGAGAAAGTGATTCTTTTACTTTTCGCTGTCCCTGTCTTACCCTCAACCATAGAAACCCGATATTCAGCGCAACCACACATTACTTCGGCACTCTATATTATCTATGGATTTAACTCCTGATAACTCAAAAATACATATTTATATATATATTGTAGCGAATTGACTTGCTTACTAACAAAAGGTCAACCTTCCACTCCTTATCTCACACCTCAGCAGGTCCTTAATCTTAAGTACTCTTGTCTGCAGCTATATAAGCAGCAGGCAAGAGGTTAATAAGCACACTCTTTCACAACACCTAAAGAATTGTCATTACTCCTCCTCCTTTGCGCTATATATATATATATATATATATATATATATATACGAGGTGTGATCAAAAAGTATCCGACTTTTGGTTTTATTGGTCAAACGAACACAGCTATGGGGGCGGGACTTGCTGTGTGGTTGGGAGTATGACTACTGCGCATGCTCATTATTTTCTAGAGCTCCAATACAAGTCAGTCGGCGTCAGGCCATTCATGATTGAACAGGTGCAAGTGAGTGTCGTCAGATTTTATTTTCTTTAAAATGTCAGAAAAAGTCGAACAGCGTTATTGCATAAAATTTTGTTTTAATCTTGGTGATTCGCAAGTGGAAACAATTCGCAAGATTAAAAAAGTGTTTTGGAAATGAAGCGATGGGCACCACACAGATAAAGGAGTGGCACAACCGCTTCAAAGATGGCCGCTTGTCAGTTGAAAGTGAACCACGCTCAGGGAGGCCCTCAACATCGAAAAACGATGCCATCATTGATCAAGTGAGGAACCTGGTGATGCAGAACCGCCGAATCACGATCAGAGAACTTGTAGACGAGGTGAATATTAGTTTTGGTTCCATTCAATCAATTTTTGCTGTTCGACTTTTTCTGACATTTTAAATAAAATAAAATCCGACGACACTCACTTGCACCTGTTCAATCATGAATGGCCTGACGCCGACTGACTTGTATTGGAGCTTTAGAAAAAAATGAGCATGCGCAGTAGTCATGCTCCCAACCACACAGCAAGTCCCGCCCCCATAGCTGTGTTCGTTTGACCAATAAAACCAAAAGTCGGATACTTTTTGATCATACGTCGTATATAAGATTGTTGTATATTTAATTATTTCTTGTTGTTGATAAGCAACAATGATTTAAATATATATTTAATATAAAATACTATGAAATAGTGTTAACGATGAGATAAAGTAATATTTAATGATAGAAAATATTTGAAATGATGTGTGTCAAGTAGATGTATTATTTCAAAGCACAACTATCCTTTATTAAAAGCTATAAATCTAGTCCTTGACACCAGTATAATTTTTTTTATTCAATACTTATTCAATGACGTCCATGAAGTAAGCATTTTGGTAATGGAGAAACGAAAAAAATGGCATTCTTGCTTGTTGACGTCAGACATATATCCAAGAATTTCTTGTTTACATGCAATAAAAACCCACCGCGAGCCTCTTACCCTTTGTTATCTATTCATTGAGGACTTTTTTTGTTATGGATACCAAATATTCGATCAAGATTCTTAATACATGATTCTACATGCCAACATAAGTCAAGCAAGCTGAATGTCGGTATATTGATATCCATAACATTCATCCCAAAAAGTTTTTTTACAAAGAATATGCAATTTTATTGCTAGTGATTACTCTGCATTTTATGCATAATTCAATTGTTGCGTTAATGAATGGATTTAATGAATAGGCTCAATTTCGAGTATAATATTTCATCAAGGGTTAAGACTTAAAGTTGATCAAGGTATCCACCAGATTAGGCAAACAGAACTCTCTCTTTCTTTCTGAGCCCCTTGCCATCAACGAAATAAAATATACTCGCATATTTGGCCGCCTACGGCGCCCATATGTTCGCCCTTTGGGTATGGGTAGGTTTTGGAGCTAGTTTGTGAGTGAAACAGACCTTAAAGAATATAAGAGAGGAGAGAGAAAATATTTTCTGTTTCATTTCTGGTCCCATCACTTTGCAAGTAGTTTAATTATGCTTACCCAAGGATTCCATAGGTACCTTCAAAGCTCAAATCTGACCATAAATGTGAGAGGAGATAGTGTGTGGACATACAAACGGACAGAGATTGTTGAATTATTATATAGATTCCATACTGAGCGCTGTAACGTATGATGTTTTGAAGTCAAATTATCAAACAAAAGTCAATAAAAGTCAAACAATCAATAGTATATTTCTAAGCATCTGTTATATATTTTTAAGAAGGTGTTTTTAATGCCATTTGATATGTTTAGTTGTTTTACTTATATATGCTTTATATATTTCTTATATTAATATAAAAATTATTATAAATTTATTATATATTTTCTATTTATTTATATTTATTATTGTGTATATTATGTTATGTATGATTTTAAATATATGACCCAATAAAAAAATAAGCATTTTTATTTTCAGACACTGCTATGGATTGAATTAATCTTCGATTTCGTTTTATATGAACTAAACATCCCTGCGAGGCACATTTTATTAGGGTTAGGTCTCAGGTAGGTTGACATGAAAGAGAGAAAGCTGACTAAAGTTGATTGAAGATCGAATGTAAAAAGGACCTCTCATATTCCAGATTCCTTTGCACCATACTCGATAAGGAAAAAAAGGGTGTGCAATAGCCGTGTGCGTTAAGGCGTGTTCAACTCTCAATGTTGGGGGTGCATGTTCGAATCCTCCGAGAGAGGATGGTCATTTTTGGTCTACCTCATTGATAAGATCCTAGGTTCGATAAACTAATTATACGCTATAATGCTTATTTATATCCAGTCGGAGGCTGCAATTATATAGAACCATATAAGCACAAAAAAGGAAGGATATTTATACAGAATGGCCTTTCCATAGACCTATGTGTGGTATAGATTGTTGATTCACTTTAATCCCCCAGACAAAAAAAGCACGACAAATTTGGAATGTAAAAACTGCTTTGCTTGTTGGTGGGTATACGAATAATGTACCTAAGTATATGCAAAGAAAACAAAATCCTTCATAAACAACAATATTCTCATGGGAAGTATGTAAATATCTCTTTGGTAAACACATATATTGCAAAAAAAAAAGATTTGCAAAAGGATGTCAGGTGCCATTCTCAGCAAAATACTTTTAATACTGAACAAGGGGTATCTTTGGGTTGTTGTTCCAACTTAGTTCCTTTATGGGCAGTAATATATATTATAATATCTATTTCTTCTATTAATCACGACTTCTCTTGTATTTTTAACTCATTTATTGATTTTTTTTTGTATCCTCATTTTGAAATCAACCTTTAAAATGTTTAAATAGGCAGTTCCGTTTGACAAATAAATATTCCACAGAAATACATAGATAACTTCAATACAAGCTAAACGCACGTTTAAGTTGTGATTAGTTCATTGTAAATGAATAAGATCACAACTTTTTAATATAGTAACTTTTTTTCCTCTCATTTACTAGCTCATTTTTAAAGTTTTAATCAGAGCAGTATATAAAAAACTTGGTAGGTTTTGGGTATAAACACTGACATAAAGCTTGTTTAACATACAAAAAGATAAATTACATAGAGTTGGACTAAGTTTATTTGGGTGTCAATTAGATTTGATGGAATTATAGGATTTGTGGGATTGTGAAGGCGCAATAAAATATGAAAATGAGTCTATTGGACGTATGTAGAGTCTTTAAATTCAAATTGAGCTTCTCCTATGATAATGTGAGTTCTTAACGCTTAGAGTCGTTGTACGTTTAATTTGTTTATGTTCGATGCTTTCCATGTTGAGTATTATGAATGTTTGATGTTTTATACGGTTCAATTTTTTAAATTCTGACTTGTGGTAGGTATTTTGTTCAATTTGTTATAAGTATACGCTTGCATTACTCCTTGAGTTGAGTTTACAATGATAATTGGGAAACAAGGGCCGCCCACCCACTGAGTGACGTGGGCCAAAAATTTATGAATGTACCAACTGTGCCCCCCCCCCCATAACAGCCGTAGGGCCCCCAAGCAGCCTGGGTCTGCTGCCGGGCCTGTTGAGAACTCGTCTTCAACTTTGCATTAAAAAAATGATCATATATTCCTACCCGAAAATTTAGGAGTTTTGATTCATTAATAATATGCAGAATAAGAGGAGTCCAATCAAAGGATCATCATGGTTTGAAGCCAAGAAAATAGACATGATGGATGATATTCTTGTCTCTGTGAGTACATATTCACATTTCAAAATGAAGCGTTTTTTAACCACACTTCTTTTGTTCCCACCAATCACGTTGAAGAAGAAGAAGAAGTTTGTTATCCTTAGACATGTAATCCATTAAACAATGTTTCTAGTATTTTTTTATGGCTAAGATGTGTATTTATTAGCTAAAATCTATACAGTGTAAAAATGTAAGAATACACTAGAAAGTAGTAGATAAAAAACATAATCTCAAGACAGTTACATTAAAAACAAAACATAAATGAACATTATAATTCAAAATTACTGTTTTTATTAGGCCATGGAATAATGAGATTTAGGCGCCATTGATTGGACTCCTCTTATTTCGCATAATATTAATTAATCAAAACTCCTCAATTTCCAGGTAGGAATATATGATAATTTTTTAATCTTATATCACGATTAATGGACCATCATTCCCAAAAAATTATCGTCAGTTGAACAAAATGTCTATTGGCGAATTCACGAGATTACCATAAAGGCATTTCCATTGAAAAACTGCATTTTGAGAAAAACAAAAATTAAAAGAATTGGTATCAATACTGATGAGAGGGATTCAGAGGGAGTAGATTGGGATTCCAATTCCATGGGGAAAATCTACTATCATTAGTCGTTTTAAAAACGTATTTAAAAGATAACTTAAAAACATCAACATTTTTTTTTTTTTTTCCTTCTTGAAACTATAAAGAACCCTAGTAGGAGCTGTTATTTAAAAAATGGTTGATGCGTCAGCACTTATGTTCATTTTTTGGCACTAAATATTATTTGACGAAAATTTGCAAAAAAATCCAAAGTCATAAATTGATCATAGCTAATTTAGTAAACTAATTTTTTTCAAAATAAGTAATATCAAAAAGTTTTGCTTCATAACGAAACCTTTGACACCAGTGCCGTCCGATTTCTAACAATGCTAGAGATTTTTAAATTAGATATTCGTTTTCAGCATCAAAAAATGAACCAGAATCGCTGGAACTATGTAAAAGAACTAAAAAATTGGTTTCATTTTGGGAGGTCTAATGTATATACATTTATATCAATAAATGTATTTATATACATATATACGAATATATATATAATTATATATATATATATATATAATATATATATATTGGGCCTTGAAGCAGAACCATGTATCATTAGTTCTCTGATATATAAACATATATATAAATAATATATATATATATACTAATATATATATATATTTATATTATACCTTATATATATATATGATATATATAATATATATATATTAGGGTTGTTCTTATTTTTCAAATGTTTGAAATGTTAGCCATTGAGTGGATTTTCTGTTTCTTGGTGATAAAAGAAGACGACATACAAAGTTTGAACAAAATCGGTCAACATACGAGGTCGCGCAAAGAGGTCAAAGTTTTAAAAATTAGTAAAAATATAGTTTCCCGCCAATTTCTTCAAAATGGTGGACGTTACAGACTTCAATAATAATATTAATTTAAAGGAAATCTAATTTACTACCAGACGTATGTTTGATGTTTTTTAATAAAACAAAGTTTTCAGTAAAAACAAAGCAAGAAAAGGAGTGAGTATTGTTAGCTTATTTCATAGCTTTTTTGTATCAATTAACTTCACTCGCCTGTAGAAGATGACTTGTTCGCTTCAGAGTAAAATAGTACTTTTAAGTTTAGTAAAACTTTAGATGATAAATCCAAAAATGACCTTGGTTGCATTCTATCATTCAGAATTCAGTACAATCTGAGTTTACATCATATGATTCAGAGCCTGTATGACCTATAAGAAATCGATTATGAAAAAAATAAATAATAATTGGTTTCTTAGATTTGCGTCAAGGTATCCTCTCAAAATTTTACTTTGTCTCTGACGCATACATAATCCATTATATGCGTCATTTTGTACGCAAAATAGGCTTTTTTAATGTACATATAACTCTCTACTTATTAAACTGACATGATTTAGTATACCAAAATATTAAAGCTGGTTAACCAAGCTTTCATTTGATATGTTTGGTGTTCTAAAAATCGCTATACTTAAGAGATATAAGCAAATACGTACTGTCCCCCAAAAATTGATCTTTGATATGAGAATATACGATTACCATTTGGTAACGACTGTTAGTGTTACCTGGATAGAAGAAAAAAGAAGGGAGAGAAGGGAGGAAAAATACCTCCCTCCCTTCTTTTTTCTTTCTATCCAGGTAACACTAACACATTACCAGATGGTAATCGTATATTCTCATATCAAAAGATCATTTTTGGGGGAAAGTACGTATTTGCTATATCTCTTAAAGTATAGCGATTTTTAGAACACCAAACATATCAAATGAAAGCTTGGTTAACCAGCTTTAATATTTGGTATACTAAATCATGTGAGTTTAATAAATAGAGAGTTATATGTACATTAAAAAAAGCCTATTTTGCGTACAAAATGACGCATATAATGGATTATGTATGCGTCAGAGACAAAGTAAAATTTTGAGAGGATACCTTGACGCAAATCTAAGAAACAAATTATTATTTTTTATTTTTTTCATAATCGATTTCTTATAGGTCAATACAGGCTCTGAATCATATGATGTAAACTCAGATTGTACTGAATTCTGAATTGATAGAATGCAACCAAGGTCATTTTTGGATTTATCATCTAAAGTTTACTAAACTTAAAAGTACTATTTTACTCTGAAGCGAACAAGTCATCTTCTACAGGCGAGTGAAGTTAATTGATACAAAAAAGCTATGAAATAAGCTAACAATACTCACTCCTTTCTTGCTTTGTTTTTACTGAAAACTTTGTTTTATTAAAAAACATCAAACATACGTCTGGTAGTAAATTAGATTTCCTTTAAATTAATAATTATATTGAAGTCTGTAACGTCCACCATTTGAAGAAATTGGCGGAAAACTATATTTTTACTAAATTTTTAAAACTTTGACCTCGTTGCGCGACCTCGTAATGTTGACCGATTTTGTTCAAACTTTGTATGTCGTCTTCTTTTATCACCAAGAAACAGAAAATCCACTCAATGGCTAACATTTCAAACATTTGAAAAATAAGAACAACCCTAATTACATAGTCTATATATTACCCTGTACTATATATGATATAATATATTATTATATATATATATAATATAGCTTCAGCACAACCATTTATCATTAGTTTTCTCTGATGATTCCAGCATTTAGGTGGAAGTATATAAAATATATCCTAAACCAAAACACGCGCCATAAAAATAACCTTGGTTGTGAATGATGTCCTTTTATTTGCTTTAGGATTACGGGGCGGTATAATAAAACAACAAGGCCTAGTTTAATATAATTGAAAAAGCAAGTCATAGAGGCCATCTTGGTTTTATGAATCTTGCAGTATCGTGTTTACCGGTTAATCATTTGTGGTGGGACAATTAAGGAATCGGCAAAACAATCCTAACGATGTTTATACGAAGTACAACATATTTATAGTTCATGATATAGTCATGAAATATATTTCTAAAATGTTAATTTGCATACCAATAATATATAATCATACATAACAACTGCACAGCTTATACCATGGCTGTTTAAAAGCATCATGGATTGTGGGGGACAGCTTTTCATATGTA
>CP045890.1:13687597-13700224 GCA_013387185.1 Caligus rogercresseyi
TCATTTATTGTCATATTTTTTAACTATTTGATATTTTCAACCTTCTTACAACATTTGTTTAAAACGTTTTATCACTTTAGAATTCTGTTGATTTTCATTTTTTATTAATATTCTTATATAATTTGGTAAAATGTACTTCCATTTTATGAACTTGAAAAATCGACTCAATTAAAAACATAATTTTTTTTTAAATATTAATTTTCGAAACAACTGATAACTATAAACTTATCCATGCTTCTATAATAACTCTAATGTTGTAATTATTTTGGCTGTATTTCACAATATAACATATATAAAGGTTGTTTTATTTCTTTCGAGACTTTAGGTCTTAAAAAGGATTTTATGATAAAAATTGTTTTACTTATATTATTAAGCAATGGCGATTTTTCTTTCATATTATATTTATTTTATACAAGTTGATGTACGACTGTGTTATGAAGAAAGACTTTACACTGATGAGGTGAAAAATACTCTTTGAGACATGTTTACAAATATATTTCCTTAAGGTAGGTTACACTTGAAAACATGATTATATATTTCTACTAGAATATGATAAATATTTCTTCAGATCCTTATTTTTTCATCTTCTAAGCACCCCCATAAAAGAGTTTTAACACAAGGAAATGTTTTTTTGCAAAAAGTTAGTTGAATAATTCAACAACAGAAATAAAATACTTTTTGGGTCATATCCTCTTTGATGATGAATAGATCATTACTCACTCTGACTATAGACATTAAAAAATGTAAAGGAGCTCAGTGGAAGCGTGCTCGAATATTAATGTTCAGGACCTTCCTCCTTGAGGACGGTCAATTTCAGTCATATCAAATAAAAAATCCTTGATTCGATTGACTAATTTACATGCTAACTGCTTATTCATATGCATAATAAATTCATCGAACAAAATAGGCAACAAAAGAATTAAAAACTACAAACATTGATTTTAATGAGCACCGGTTAGTAATCTTTAATTTTTGGAACAATTTTTTATATAAAATATTGTCAAAAACAGCCATTTCCCGTAATTTATATACATATAAATAGTTCATATCCCTATAAATTCTTTATCAGTAGAGAATCCAATATCACCATACTTATGCACAAAGAGAAATACAAGGAAAAAAAAGCAAGGTCTAAAAATATATATATATATATATATTATAATATCACTTTCATCATAAAAATCACAACATTTACATTTCAATCTACATTTTATTTTTATGTGCAAAAGAAATGACATCTTAAGTCAAGCCACTCCCACACATCAACAAAAAAGAAATAAATTTTTTAATCCTGTCAGAAAATAAAATGTCTAAAAAGACTTTTTATTATTATTCATTTTTCTTTTTTAAAACATGCTTAATTTAATGGAATTTATTTTTGACTGTCAATAACATTTATTGGGCAACCTCAATATTGAAAAGAAAAACACAAAGTTTTTCATTATATTAAAATATACTCCTGAGTCTATGAGGTTTGGAGATCATTTTATTTTGTATAGGGGATGCATTGCTGTGCACAATATCGCAAAACGTATGACAATATTTGTATTTATTTTATATAAACTTATCCCTGGAAGATTATATATTAAAAGCTCCTAAAAGTGTATGTACTTTTCCACATTTTTTAAAATAATAATGATATTAGCTCTTAGATAGATTAACATCATGGCGGATATCGGCTAAGTTCCTGTGAGTGAGGCCAATCTAGGAGCTGTACACAGACAAAAAAACTGTTAAAATGATTATTTGTATCCACTTACTTACAGATGCAACTCAATTGTACAATATCGGCAAATCTGATCCTTATATCACAATAATCGCAAGAAATAGTAATAATAAACTGCGATCCGGTAATTTTATTCAAAATTCACGAAGAACCAACCACCTAAGTTATTTTTCCTCAATGAAAATTAAGCAAACAAAAAGTGTTGTACCCTGCTTTGATAAGCTCCATCTAATTCAAAATTAGGCCATTACTTCCATCATTCATTACGGTAATAATTTGATATTGGATTGACCTCAATATATTTTTTTGTTGTATAAATTTATTTTAATGCCCCAAAAAATATTCTACACTACTTTAAATGATATTTCTTTACTGGTTACGACCGCCAAATTATTGATTGGAACACTGATCGTTTGCTTATGGAATTATTTATATATTATTATTTCTAATAATTGGAAGTAGTGCTTATGATCAGGCTTGCGAGCGTTCAGCTTTTTTGGCGTTCCGTTCAGCGTTCAACAAATGTTTTTGGCGTTCCGTTCAGCGTTCATTTATTAACCCTTCCTGGGGTGTTTTTGGAACCCCATTGAAAAATTATGAACTTACGTTATTTCTATTGAGCATTTGAGGGTTCTTTTCTGAAAAGCAACCCTTCAAGTGCAATATGATGCACCTTGGGCCCTTGAGTCCCGCCAAGCACATTATAAAGTTTTGGGGCTTAATATCTTCTCCCACAGTGAGGATATGTATAAGGAACCCTTCAAAATTTAAGAATGAAAAATGTGATTTAAAAAAATATCGACTCAAAAATACCTAAGACAGTGGTTCCCAACTTTTTTTCTGCTGGCCCCCCATTGGTGCATAGGAAATTTCGGCGCCCCCCCCCCCCCCCCCCAAAAAAAAAGGATATACACACATTTTGTTCTCAGAGTCCATTGCAGTTTATTTCACACATTGCAATTAATACAAACCTCAGCCTTTTTTGTTTTTTGTCCATTTTTTAGCAGTGTTATTTAGTCTACGGTATTTATATTTGCATTCATTCGTTTTCCCCCCGCACCCCCCCCTCTATTGCTCCTCACCCCCCTTAGGGGGCGCGCCCCCCACTTTGGGAACCACTGGCCTAAGACCAGTTGATTATGTCATTATATCAATAAATAAAATTCCAAAAATAAGTGAGGACGTTTTTTTTTAGAAAAACATTCCAAAATAAAGTGACAACGTTTTTTTAGAAAAGAACCTCCAAAAAAAGAAGGAAAAATTCAATTAAAGTGATAACGTTTTTTTTAGAAAAGAATTTCCAAAATAAGTTAGGACGTTTTTTAGAAAAGAATTTCCAAAAAAAGTGAGGAGCTTTTTTTAGAAAATAATTCTAAGGACATTTTTTTAGAAGAGTTTTAATGAATCCTTTAAAATAGCATAAAATTTATCTCCGTTCCTATTATACTATATAAGAATTGAACGCTGAACGATATATATATATATACATATATTCAATAACTATATATACATACCATTAGTTTATAAAACAGCTAATAGCAGAAAGAGCTAGCTACTATTACAATTGTATATATCAAATCTATAAGGATCCCCAAACTTTACTCTTTTTTTTTTATTTAAAATTAAATCAACACCCATTCCTTATCCTCCTAGACCTTGAAAAATAAATTATAAACGGCGGATCATGTTTCCAGGTTGATCTCCTTGATATTTGAGAGTAATTAAAGTTTAATTATATTTTTTGGTATAGATCTAGGACCAAGCCATTAAATATTTTAATTCATAAAATCACGAATGGATATTTGAATGGCATATGTTATACTTTAATAGGAGCAAACAGTGGGATAAACATATATACAATTAAAGAGTATATAGTAGGAAAATAACATATTCAATAACTCCGGATAATACGTGTAAATATAAATTCCACACACTCACTAAAAAACATATTATTTTATGCACTGGTGAGAAAATATATATGTACATTTAATAACAGGAGTTCTTTGTGTGAAAAAGGGGACTTCATGAGTTTGTTGATTATTTATCATGCTAATTTTTATACTTCTAGAGTAAATAAAGTAGATTGAAATGCAAGTAAGATTATTCCTTGTTTTGAAAGATGAAAACTGCACAATGTTTTCTTCCTTCTTTAGCTCCTAGATGAGACATTCTCTCTCTCATCTCTCTCTCTCTCTATATATATGATTATATATATATTATATATATATATATATATACCCTAATATATTTATATATATTATATATAGATATAATATATATATATATATATAGATATATATATTAGGGTGATTCTTATTTCACGTTTTTTCGGATTTGAGATTGGGCTCCCCCTAGGTCTTTTACTTTGAGCAAAGATATCATCTTGTGAAAGTTTGAAACGAAAACGAATAATAGAAGTGGCCGCTCAACGGCGCCAAAAGTTATTTTGGGTAAACTTATAGTGTAATTTTTTTTTCGCCATTCGATCGGCCTCTAATGTCCTTAATATCAATGCTATTTTCAAACTATTTGTCGCAAATGTATGTATGGCTGGCATGGATTCCAAATCAGTTTTATTTTTTATGTAAATCCAAAATCAACGAGACAATAAGTTTCAAAAAGTTTCATGTTTTGGGGTATTTTCCATAAAAATGACTATTTCAAAACTTCATTTTCTCTTTGAATTTTGGATGTACATAAAAATAAAACTGATTTTGAATCCTTGCAATCATACCTACATTTGCACATATATATATATATATGTTCTTTATATGTCTGTATAGAACAACCGAATTGCATACCCTATCACGCCCACTTTTGAGTATCCCCTTTGCACATAATAAGTTGGCCATATAGATAATTATGATGGTATACCATGTATAATATTAACCAGAGGATTTTATTACTCCCGTTTCACGTCACAAAGACATGATGGTGTTTAAGGCAATTGAAAAAAAATGAGACAAAAAGAGGGTATTTAAGAAACTGGTTTTGGCGTTCACGAGAAAATGGAGACAGAGAGCTCACACCAAGAACATCATGCTTATGCATGTATACTACCATGCAAGATGGGTCATTAAAGATGTCATGATCGCTTCCAAGAAGTTTGAGAGTGAACAAATAAAGTTTTTGAAGCTTAGTGTCTTAATAGGGATAAGAACATAAATCAAATACTTGGGGTTAGTCACTGACTCTTCAGAGACTTGAGGCATAGATAAACAGATTGCCGAGAGATGCTGTAATTACAACATCTCGATCAAGGCATGCACAGATAACAGAAAAACTAAATAGAAAGTGATGCATAGCAGTTGAGGATATAAAATTTATTCTTTATATCCTATTTTACTATCAAAGGCACAATTATTAAGTAGTTTAAATACTGGTTTCGATATTTTTAAAGATCTTGTTTTTATATTATCTGTGTGACTTCATTTAAAAAGCACTGAAGCAGAAATAATATTTTATAAAGTCAAAGTAATAATAAGAACTATGATTTTCGTTGTTCATCAAAACTCTACAAATCGACTCCTGGCCCAACTCTGCAAATCCTATTTCACATAGTCCTATGGAACCAACAGCTTTATAACGCCTAACTGACTTAAAACTAACTGTAGTTTTACAAAAGTTGTTATTTGGTAATCGCTTCATATTTAGTATGCAACAAAAGTTGTATTGCGTCGGTTAACATTTATTGACAAATGATTATGACATATTTTCAATACAAGTATAAGATTTAATAATGCTAAAATAGAAGTCTTATAAAAGGCTTTACAAATGTAAGATCTTCGTTATGCAATTTAAGAATCGAATAATTTAGTAAGTAATTATTATAATATATATATATATATATATATATATATATATTATATATATAATATCTGAAAACTATATCTTGCTATTGAATGATTGATCCTTGTTTGGTATATATGAAAGTTGAAAAGTTAATTTTATCAAAGGATAGGTTATTCATATTTATACATTGTATGTTGAAATTAACACAGGGTTTTTTTCAACACCTAATCTATATTTGAGAGTGATTTCAGAATATTAATCTATTCTTGTCCATGAAGGGATTCGATTCAATTATAGTTGTTTAAATCATTTTTAAAACTATAAGTCTATATCTAAATTGCGTATATTTTAAAAAAAATGAAGACCATCAAATAAATATTGTCAATTCTTGACTCTTGAAAAATGATTTTTCAAAATATAAAAAATTATTTGAATATAAACGATTAGTATTTGGAGTTTTTATAAATAAAAGTTTTGTTAGAATCAAATATAAAAATATAACTTGATGAGAAAAAATGATTTATTCTATATTTTTATCTCAATGCCCCCACAAAAAACCAAATATATACAAAAAGGTTTGTGCAGATACGTTGTAAATAATAATCAAAAAAATATCAATTATTTAAGCACAACAAATTTATGAAAACATTCTAATATTATGGAAACAATTATGTTAATAAAGGCGCTAAGAGCATATAAATAAATACATATCTGTAATACATTTTTTAAAATATAGAAGCAAATGTGACGATAACAGAAAGGTCTTCGTTTTTAACTGTTCGCATTTTGTATAATATGTTGTGTACTTTGGTTATGACGGCGATACATTTGGCATTCCTTGTGAACGCCAAAAATCTTCCTCAGAAGTTTTGATTTCATGGAGTGTGATCTTGACATATACATCTAGAGCCATCTTCGGAGTTAAATGTATCAAGAAACTTTAAAAATTGGATAAAATGATTATAAAATAGACCATAAGGAAAATATATTTGCGAATTCCAACCCACTTCATAATAGCCATCAAACTCTACAGCATTTTTTTATTATTACAGGCTAGTGTAACATATATTTTTTGCACATATATTTTATATATCTGTTTATTTTGCCGAACTACATTATTTAACAAATTGGTTTTTAAATTGACATGAGTCGTCTTTTGACCTTACAATGTAGGTCATGTACTCCAAACTTGCCATTATGGAGCACAGGAGTTCAAAAATAGGTTAAAGTGCCTTTTTAGGGATGAAAGAAGACTCCATCAACTTTTATATTATATTAAAACTTTAGAGTACTCCCCAAATGGGAAATTGTCTGACTTTCCGGGTGATAAAGTCATGTTTATGGCCCTATAGTGCCTGACAGATTGGATGGCTAGATATATGATTATGGGTTCCAGTCATGTAAGTTAAACAATTAAAATACAATATGACCCATGATCATGGCGACCGAGTGTGAGGGGCGTTAGAGAAAAAAAACTGGGCATTTACTCTTATTTATAATAAGAGATCCTTTAAGAGGTTTAAATCGAATCTTTGGAAAGGTCTTTATGTCTCAAAATGAAGTGGTGTTTTGTTGTCCTAAAAAATATTGCTGGCATTATTTCTGTAACGAAGGTCAAAAATAAACACCCTTCATTGAAATGATTCAACTGAGATGTTATTCATAAAACGGGAATTTATATATATTTATATATATATATATATAGTCCTCTTTTGAAAAAGAAAACGCTTGTCGCCCCATCTGGTGACGTATTTATATAATAAAATGAGAGAGGGACAGATAGAAGCAGAGAGACGGAGAGAGGGGCAGAGATGAGTAGAGAAAGGAGAAAATCTGCTACACTTCATTCTTTTTTGGATTCTCAAATAGCATGAAGAAGTATTTGATTTTTCATACTCCGACCTTGCAAACATTGCTTGTTTTACTGACCCAAAGTTTTAAAGCAATCATTAGCACATCAAACTGACGTGTTTATTGAGCTGTCTCATCTTGTCAGGATCATGATTCCAAATCAAAATATAATTGAGGAAACTCTAGGAAACTAAACGGACACGAACCTAAAATTATAAATTCCTATTCATACAAAATAATATGTTGTTTATTATCTTAAAATATTCAACATGACTTGCATTTGCAACTAATATCCTACAATAGACTTCCTACTTTGTTTTTGTGTAAGGAGATGAAGTTCATGGAAGTGAACTGGAGGGATCCTTTTGGGCATAAGGAAATTCATAACACCCCTACCGTTAATTATGTTTTGTTATAGAATAATTGTATTTTTTTTTTCTTAAAAGATGGCAAATTCGTTGCATGTATTATGTTGTTTGCGGGTTGAACTTACCTACATTGACCTTCCTTAATCAAAGAGATCAAAAAAAGAACGATGAACGATCAAATATGAGGGAATTTCAAGAGAAATTACAAGAGCACGTTTCTATATTTTTGCTGCTTAGCTCACCAGAACTTATCTAGTTTCACTCTAATATACCCGTAACTTGACTTCCAACCCTTACCATTAACTATCCATACATATATGCATACATAATAAACAAACACAAAGTCTATTAAAAACTTAATCCTTTACTTGCTAGGCATAAATAGGTTGAGTCAGTTTCCTAATACCTTGATTAGTTCTAAGAAAAAGTATGAATGAATGAGGAGGACGTCAGCAAAGATAAGATCTTCAAAGGTTCAAAAGCTTCCTTCTTGATCAATTCTTCTCTTCAAGGATATTGATAGTAGTGTCTATGAAAGGCCAAGGGAACGGTAATTTGTGTTTTTAAGAAGAACCGCAGAGGGAAACGACTTGGAAATGTGTCTATAACGGTTTACTTGTCAAAAAAAAAGACATTAGAATACGCACTTACAACACGTATTATTAATGGGGTCTCAGGGAATACTGCGTCATATATCTATGGGTCAAAAAATACACTTTTATTTTACTGATTGGGCTGCTTTGAGGTAATTACATCAGCAAAAAATCAGTCATTAACGTGGACTAAAGTGGCCACTATTTCAAGTAGTATTATCTATTTTAATATTGTTCTAACTATTTAGGGCAGTAGAGGGCGTTGTCTTTATTGTCTGATAGATTTTTTTTGAACGAAGCGGGAATATAATATATTTGCAATGAGTCATATAGCAGTAAATATAGCACACACGGAACCAATATAAATAAAAGGAAAGATTAGAATGCAAATAAAACTCCTGAAAAAATTAAATTTTGAAATGAACTTTCGAGTTTATAATATCTGATACAAAAAAAACAATAAAGGTATCATATATATACATAGGTATATATATATATATATATAAAGAGAGAGAGGGATTTATGTATACCTACCATAGAGATATAAAGATATAGAGAGCTGATTCCCTTCAACAGCAGAGAAACATCGTTCAGCTGTATTCTGTGTGTCCACTATAAACAAAGTAATTTGTACTACGTTATCGTAAGCTGATCATAGAGAAGAATATCTCTATGCTCGCTTACGATGACGTAGTACAAATTACTTTGTTTTAGTGGACACACAGATACATCTGAAAGGAATAAGCTCTCAATATATTTTTATCTCTATGATACCTACTGGGACGGTCATTTATTTATTGTGCTCCTAAGAAAATAAATTAATCAGGTTACAGTGGTCTTTGAGAGGCTTCAGATCTTAAAATACATATAGAGCGGCTATCAGAAAAGCTCAAAAAGAATCCTGGAGACACTTTTGCAACAGAGCTGAAGGCTCAAGAGATGTGTCAAGCTCATCCGTGCTCAAAAACCTTTGAATAGTTTGGGCTCTTAAAACCGATCAAGGCTATGCACAAACACCTATAGGTCTTTACAGACGCTTATGGGAGGGCACTTTCCAGGTTGTGTACACGATGACACTTGTATACGGTCTACAGGGATCAACAATTTTGCAGTTGACTTTGTTGATGTAAAAGAGTTAGAGTCCTTTGACTCATTTGGTCCGGGACCTGGCAAGGGTTTCAAGAACCATAAAATTTCCACAAGGATAGCGGAGATGGCTTTAAAAGAATATAATATCTCTGGAAACATTTTTAAGATGCATTTATATTATAATTTTTATAAACCATGTGTTTTTTAAACTATAAAAAGGAGTTGAAATAGGAAAGCTAGATCACAAAGTAGAAGCGTTTGCAGATGATCTAAATGTTCTTATTCTGGTGATCAGGAGGATATGAGTAAGTCCATAAAAGCAACATTGAGGATCTTAAAAGCATTTTCGAACGTTTCAGGTCTGGAAATAAATGTTAATAAGTCTAGAGCCATTTCTAACTGTGCAAAAGCTGTGATTGTCAACGGCTTAAAAAAACTATGAGAGTCTTAAGGTGTTGGGATCTTTTGTTTCGTTAGATTCATATGGTCAGATTGAAAACTATAAAAACATCATAAACAAGGTGAACAAAACAGTTGCCAAATATTCAACAATACTAACGACGAACATACCGGCTAGAGTTTTCGTTTGGAATGGGCTGGTGCTCCCCAAGATTACTCACCTGTTGAGAACTACCACTTATTGCAGGAAATTAGTAGAAAAAGTACAAGAAATTGCCTTCAAATTTATTTTAAGTATGGTAAAAGTAGACTAATCACAATGAAGAGAGTTACCCTCCCAAAGAAGTATGGTGGACTAGGTATGATCGATATAGAGTCGTTTTGGAAGACAATTACATTCTCCTGGTTCAAGAAGATACTTAGACCACGCACAATATGGGCTGAATTATTGAATAGTAAATTAATAGAACAATACGGGTTTTCAATAGATGAAGTGTATGGTAAAGGACCGGATAAGATTATTAATACCCTGCAGAACATGAATATTTTTTGGAAAGAATGTGCTACGATAGGGAGGGAAATTATATTTAAGATTCTTGCTCTTATGAATTGGCAAGAACCAACTGTAGATAATGGTAGATTAACATGTCTTCAGGGTACGTCACTAAAGAGGGAAATAGACTACATTGGCGAAATTTTAAATGATAACGATTGTTTTACTTTAAGCGAGATTTTAGAGAAGGAAAGAGTCAAACAACAAATTAAACTTACTCGAAGACCTATTGGACCAAGAGACTGTTTTTTTAATTTCATGAGGAATTTTAACAATAAGAATCTTAGAGAAGTTTTAATTCAAGAAAATGTTAAATATGTTTTTTAAACCAAGTTGAAAGAAGAATAGGAAGAATGGATTTTAAATGCACTGTAAAAGATGCATTAAAGTTTTTAAAGAGTAAGCATTTGTCGTTTAAATGGTATTGGCTGAAGTATCGTTTAATTTCAAATACGTTGCCCTTTGGAAGTATTCATGGGCGATCTGAGGATGATCGATTGTGTTTTTTCTGTGAAACTGAGCTGGAAACGTCTTCTCACTTCTTGCTGGATTGTCAGGAGCTGAAAAAAGTTTGGCTCATTGTAATAGAAGAAATTTACTTTAAATTGGGATTACACTTAAAAGTTAAAAATTTTGCTTTCATGTATATAGGTCCTTTAATGAAGAAATAAATTTAATAGTTACCAAAATTCAAAGTGTTTTATATAATTGAGAAGCACAAAGACTCCCCTCCCACACTGTTTTGATGCCTATATAAAGAATATTATAAAAGAAATTTTATGATAAATCCCCTCCCCCCCCCCTAATTCATGTATGTTCGCTGATTGTTTTTATTGAACGGTTGTGATAGTTTGTTAAAAGTTGATTTCTTGAAATTATATTGTATGTTGTGTAAATGTACTATTATTCGTTTTCTTAATAAAGTTATCTCGTTGGGAGAGAAAAAAAAAGTATACATGTCTTTCTCCTTTTAATCTTTGTATAATCTGTGGTTATTTTTAGTTGATTATTAAGAATTTATTAACTGATTGAATAAATGTATGTTTCCCATTGGGTTTCAGAAAATTACATCAGGTCATGACTTTTTATTCTAATTCGGAGTTTTTTTATTAGATGACCTAGGGTCGAGGTTGTGTCATACAATTTTTAAAGTTCCATTGGCAAAGATACCACTAACAAATAATGAGAGGCATCGTACTTTTATGGATATAAAAAATAAATTTGCGTGGAATATTTACTCGACAACAAGTATGTAATCTAAAAAAAAGTTACGGCCAGCCATTATCTGTATTTTTTTATTAAATATATTTATGAGTATGGAAAATCATTATCTTGAAAACACAATAACATATAAGCTTGTAAATTTTCACTTTTTGATAAAAGAAGTGCTTAAAAAAAGTACAAATAATATTCCGACTATATATTTTGTATTATGGTTTTGTGATATATGCAGCAATATAACTCGTATGCAATATTCCCACGTCTTTTTAAAGATAAAAATAAGTACATCAGCACCATCTATGGTCTAATTTTTTTATTACAAAAATCCCTCCCGATTTTTATATGTTTAAATGAAAAGGAAACAAAATGTGGGCTAAAAAAAAACATTCAAACATTTCCTGCTCACATAAATGACTCAGACTTATTTTGTTTGCTATAGTATATTGAGAAGCACCTGGTGCAATACATGGGATATATGTAACTCTTGAATATATTAATGCAATGATGCTATAGAGGAAATGATGAAAGCACAAAAAAATAGTAATCCAGCCTCCAGTAATTCAGGTCACTCTGAGGAGGAAGTAACTTACCTGCAACAACTCATAATGTCTAACATACAAGTACATAAAATGAGTGTGAATCACTCTGTAAGATCCGACTTTGAAGTGTTTGCTCATTTAATTATTGCCTACAATTAAGGGGATAATCTTGGGCAAATAAAACACAATCTTAACTATAGGAAATCCCGGGCACTTCCTTAAGCTTCCAGAGTATATAAGAGGCCCACAGTGTTAATATAATTCAAACCCCAGTGTGTCTTTGGCCCTAAGGTGAATAACATGTTCTGTGTTTTATTACTATTAATCAACCATATTGTGTCGGAGTGCCGGATGTCATAGGTCCATACCCCAGGATCCTCTCAGGAAATCAGACCTTGACGAGAGCTCCAACCCCTAGCTCAGAGATTAGAAGTTCGGACCCCGTGAGGTTGAACTTGAAGAAAGCAGTCGCTTGGTTGGATCTAGGGGAATGAGA
>CP045890.1:13705974-13736567 GCA_013387185.1 Caligus rogercresseyi
CTGTAGGGATCCCGAGAGTGCCTTGGGGATCCAGACCAGTGGGAATCCGGAGTACTGTAGGGATCCGGAGTGCATCAAGGATCTATTGTAGCCAGGGAGGTTCTCCAGCTGAAAGACGTAGGGAAATGTCGTCCAGCAAAGATGATCCGGGAAGTCCGTAATTGTCCGAATTACACAACAAGTCCTGAGCTTAGCTTATTATTATTTCTTATGTTATTGTTCATTCTCACGAAACCTACCTTACCTTACCGTAGCTCAATGTTCATAGGTACCCTTATGGGTCTATATATATTTATATATGAACGAAAAGTACTCAAAATGGGCTCATTTTACTATTTTTATAATAAACTTACCAAATGTGCTCATTAATGCTCAATAAAGCTATTTGACTGATAGCTGGGCCCAAAAGGTACGTAGTTTCCTTGAAAAATGCATTTTATACAAAAGTGTCGTTAGAGAAAAATTCCTAGTATCAAATATTCCGAAACACAAATATGCTTTATCAGATTTTTCCTTATGCATAAGTGTTTTATTACAATTATTCCTAAAACCGACATGGAGATACTTAGCTCCGATTCATATGGCGTTTTGTTTATTAATGTTTTTGTAATATCTGTCACGCTCTCAATCTTCTTAAACCTTGTCTCTACTCTCACGCTAATAAGACATCCATCTGATATCTATATGTAACACTACGACCTTTTATTTTTATCCAAATTTTTATACAATATATTTAGTAACTTAAGGTGATATGAAGGAAAACATGGCATATTCAAATAAATAAATCACCCAACATGAATTTCCTACGTACAATCCCTTTCATTATATATTTTAACCTTGATGTCATTCCCATCAAATTATGATGCATTTTGGACAGTTAATGACTTTGACATTGATTGAAAATAAGTACAATTTAAATATACGTAGAAATGATTTAATAGGTTTGGCTGTACTATTTATAAATGATCACGTCAAACTCGCTGTTTTAAAGAATAACAAGTATATTTTAATAAAAAATACATTAAATAATATGAGCGGCAAAATACATCCTCGATGCTCTGCTTATATACATATATATATATTTTAATTATATATTTTGAGGTTGAGGATTATAGTATTATATATATATATATATAGACATATATCAGGAAAACGATCAGGACACTTTTTTTCGCCAGGACCCGGGCCGGGACTTCCGTATATTTCGTTACTTCGTCATTCTGAAAGTGACGACGTTTTTTTAGAAAATAAATTTTCCTAAAATTTACGTAAGATAAAATACATGAATAAACATTATAGTTTAAAATTTATATATTTATTTATTGCTTTTCTGCTTTGATGTACATAATACATTTCAATAAAAAAATTAAAAAACTGTTCTAACAGTCCTGGCCCGGGTCTAAAAATGGATCCGGGTCGTTTTCCTGATATATATATATATACTCAAATAAAAAAGTTACAAATTCAAATTCATAAAATGGGTGGTAAAGGATCTTCTTAGTTCAACAATTGTCTTTTTATATGGTATATGGAAAAGTGAGGAGTTATAAAGTTCTTGTCTATTATCTAAAGTGTAGGGATGTAAGAAGCCGGAACGGTCCGGAATGCCGTGCTGGTAATTATTCATGTCAGTAAGACGTTCCTTAAAAGTTGAGGATGCGAGTCGAACGAGACTTGTCATAATTTTTTTCTTTGTGCAATATAATTAATTATAGCTCAACCAGCATGCTATAATAATATATTTGTATTTATATAAACTACTTGCCATTATAGACATTGGAAAATGCAGATTACCGACTAGAACCTCGAACCACTTTGACCTCTGCTAAAAAGATCAATTATATTGCCCCAGACACAATCATTTAAATAATGTTTCAGCTGTTGTGGATAAACTAGTTTTTAGGTTCGACAATTATCGTCACATTTATTCTAAAAACGCTTAGTACAATCAGTATTCTTTGATAAGAGAAATTGCCATACATACTATCAAAAAAATCTTCAAAAGTCCTGTGAATTGACATTTTATTATGTTCCATTGTAATATAGTAAATAAGACACGATATAAAGCTTTTATGCATGAGTGCATAAGCAAACAATCATACACTTCAGCGACACATTTTTAATACTTTTTTACATGGTTCGATGGGATTTCATCATATAGAAGGATCTAACATTATAGAATACATTAATAGCCTTCGAAATGAGGATCTTTTCCTCTGCAAGGTAATGAAAAAGGTCCTCTCGTCTCTATTAATGGGAGATAAGGATTGGAACTCATGCTTTAGGTACAAGATAAAATTAATTATTATTATCACAAGCAGCTTTACTTTAATACAATAATAATCCTAAATTTGAGGAAAAAAACATTTTTTGTGAGCAAAACATTACTATATGGAAACGAAAGGGAGAAATGACTACGACTCCATTTAACTGATCCAACTGAGATGTATTTCATAACACGGGAAATATTTATTTACAAATATATAAACATAGTCTCTTTGAGAAAGAGAAAGAAACGTCTGTCGCCCCATCTGGTGACGTATTTAATAATAAAAGAGAGGGGGACAGATAGGAGCAGAGTGAGGGATAGAGGGACAGAGTTGAGCAGAGCGAAGGAGAGAATCTGCTACAAGTTAACATTTTAGGAATGCAAATCTTTATTCTAATCGTTTTAAGGGTTGATATATCGTAATATTATATGACGTGAATGATAAGTACTCCGCAAGCTCTTCCGCACATTTATTGAAAAACCAAAACATGACAGAATTATGAGCTGTTACTAATGTCTATGTCCTTCTCAAGGATTATGTTCTGACAGAACTTTCTATAGTGTGACACTCTGGCCATGAACTTTTAGAATATTTATATTTGTATGACGTCATGGCTGCTTGATAAAATCTTTGTAATATTTTGAGTTCAAACAACATTGAATTATTATAGAGCTCAAAGGGGGAAAATGCTTAACTCAAACTTAAATAACTACGTATAGGATTTATCACACATCATCTTGGTTTTTAAAATTTTATTTTACTTTATTGATAAAAGAAAGCGTTGAACAAAAGCACCTGATTTAGTTTGGGATATTTTTGAAATATAATTTATTACACATTATCCTTGCTTTTGATATTTATATTTTTATTTATTGCGTAGAAGTAGGATTCAGTCGCAAAAATATATAACCTTGTAATATATTATGTCGTTGAAATTGTTTAATGAATTACAAACATATTATTATTCTTTTTATAGCATCGTTAGAGAGGAAATTGCTCTTAAAAATAGTGAAGAAAATAAGAGCAAAGGTAGTTGCAATTTTCAAGTACAAAGGAGAGATATGAAGGACAAAAATAACGCAAGGACTCAAGTGTAGGATATGAGAGTCTAATTAGCAACCAGAATTAATTTAAGACATCTCTATTTTGACTAAAAAGCTAAAGTATTAATAAAATCCAACTATTCAAACGAACTGAACGTCACGCACGAAAGGAGCTGTGTTACTTCAGCAACCAATGTTATCAACCAGACTTGGTGACATTCGCGAAAATTTGTCGTTCGTCGGTTGTTTGTCTTTCACCAACAGTTCGTCGTTTGTCATACTAAAAGAAATTGACGACGGTTTTTTAGAAAGGAATTTTTTTCTCGCCATTCTGAAAAAGGAGTGACGTTTTTTTAGAAAAGAAATTTTTCCCTTGAAAAAGAAAATCATTTTCTTTTTTGGCGCCAAACACGAACGACCAACGATAGGAATTTTTGTTGTCGTTCATCGTTCGCGAACGACGATTGATTACAGGTGAACGACAAATCAATAAGTCGGCTATCAACAAATACCTGCTGATGTCCTTGTTTATTTATATTTATATGTGTTTGTATAATTACACCTATCGATTAACCAGAGAGTTGTATTAAGATAACCCAAGATTATAATAATGCTGTTATTATGGAATTACTCACAAGAGAATGATTGTTATTAGATAAAATAAAAACAAGGTCACACAAGAAAGTTTCTTATTGATTGTATAATTTTATTAAGCATAAGAGTAAAGACTTAGCCACAAAGTGACGAATAAAGATTAATGTCCAAACTCATCGTCCAAAGGAAATTGTGAAAACAACGGAGTAGAATTAGAGTGAGAGAGATCCATGAGAAGACGGACTATTCATAGTTAAATAAGTTTTGATTTGTAAATATAAACACAAAAAAAAAAATAATGAAAGTAAAATATGTACAAAGAGCAATATGATAGATACACAAAACATTAAAGAACCTGTAAAAAAACAACTTCAACAAATAAAGGGCCTGAATAACTCGTAGTCTCCTATTTATGTACATATGATGCAAGTATGTCTCTGTAGCACTTTAGCATGGTTCCTATAGAAGAATTCATAATTCAAAAACAAACTATGTGAAAGATCTCTTACAACTAATTCATGTAGTATATAATTGTAGTCAAACTTGATAAATATTTCTGACAGAAAGAAAATTTACAGAGAAGTAATCTACGAATAATTTGAATGCATTCTTGATTAGATACGCTATCTTTATTTTGGCGTTCCTCTTTTAGCGTCTGATCCTTTCATGTAAAGTTTCTAATAGCTGAGTGCACGGAGCATTAACTTGCATGCAAAATAAATTAGCACTCTGAGGTAATTTGATGTCTATTTGATGATTTTTAATCATTTTTCTACAAAATAATATTATTAATAATATTTTTATGAGGTTGTTTTTTATTATTCTTTTTGTGTCTACATTATGTAATACACGTTTTGTGCATTTGGGTCCTAAAATTCCATGTTTTCATTAACTTTAGCTGCTTAAAAATTCGAAAAACTTTTTGTTGTTAGGCTTTCAGGTGCACGATAATATTATCAAGATATTTTGAAATTATCACGAGAAGGTGTTTTGTTTAACGCAACTTTGTGAAAAGAGTTTTATTTCATTTGTTATATATGTATAAAAAATAATACACTATATTATTGCAGCAGATATGAAAAAAACTTTATGAGTCAGAAAAGACTGTTTCTTAATACAGCTGCTCTATACTTTGTTAAAAGATACTCAAGAAGTTATGGTTTAAAGTCGTATAGATTTTTAGTACATTTCCACTTTTATTAATCTTTCCAAGTACCTAAGATTTTAGTGTATAATTGAATAATCATTGTCTAGGAAATCGTATTTAAATACTCTAATTTCATAGTTAATGTAGTCCTATCTTGTCTTTGCACTTACAATGAATAGATCTTGTCAGATATATTCTGTAATAAATACAATTACTTTGATATGAACAATATTGAAATATTCACAAAGGACAAAACAAGATGTTGCAATGGAGCATATAGGTGTGTTTTGTTATTATACCATGCATATTTGGCGCCTACGGCCCCAATATTTCGCCCTTAGGGTATGGTAGGTTTGGATCTAGTTTGTGAGGAAAACAGACCTTAAAGAATATAAAAGAGGATGAGAGAAAATAATTTTCCATTTTGTACTAACTTCTCATAAAAAGTTTGACTTTGTACAAAGAATATGTTTTAAGGTTACAGAGATTCTTTTTTCTTTTTCTATTTCTTCTAACTCCTCCTCCTACTTTTCTTTTTTCCTCTCTTACCTGAAAAGTAGGTGGTTCAAATCAGACAAGGTCTATTTTTTTACTTCATTTATGGTTCCCATCACTTTGCAAATAGTCTAATTAGGTCATCTGAACCCAAGGATTCCAATAGGTACATTCAAAGTTCAAAATGACCATAAAGGAGATGATAGTGGGTGCGGAAATATTAAAGACTTTCAGAGATTGGTGAATTATTATATAGATGATCAACTTAAACTATTTATTAATTTTATCACATCTTACATGTGAATATCTTTATATTTTAATTGGTAAAAAGTCGCTAATTTTATAAATTGTTATAGTTTACAATTTTAGTATCCTGGTTATTATATTTGTTATACTCTCATAAATAAAAAAATTGTGACGTGTTAAATAAAAAAAGATGTTTAATGTATTTAATTAACGTTTATTGGAATCTCGGAGTTGGAATCAAGTAGAATATATTCCCATTCAAATTATGGCGGTAATAAAAACTAAAAAAACATACTCATCATTTTTTTTTTTTGTAGAAATATTGGCTCAATATTATCCTAAAAATAATATTATAATTTGTTGTAATGAATCACTATTGGCTCTGTATGAGTTTTTTTTAGATCCCTCTCATATTTTGTAAAAACTTCAATTAAATCACAAGATACTATTTTTTGATTAACAAAAAAATATTTTTCTAAAAGTATTTTTATATACCATGGAGTTTTGTTACTGCATTTGTTTTGACCAACATTAATAGAACAAAATTAAATCAGATAATATGATTGAGTATTGGAATCCTCATCTTTATCCAATATTGATCCTTGCTACACCTATACAATTTATAATTTGTTATAATGAATTACTCTTATCTCTGCAAGAGTCTTTAAAAAAGTTCCAGTATCTTAGGCACAGAGTTCTTCAACAGCTTGTAAAGTTAATTAAAGATGAAAATACCAATTTAAAGACGATAAAATAGTTTTTAATGTTCGAGAAATATAAATAAGGTTTTTATTTTTCAGACCGGCGTTAAAAGAACAAAGTTGAAATTTATTGTTTGAGTATTCCATTCAATTATGGTACATGTAGAATATATAAATAGTTAATTCCTATTCTTTTTCCGATAAACATCAATCTATATGAGACGTAATTGTTTTTTTCTCACGAGACAAAGCCCTCCTGACGTTATTTCCACTGTCTCCGAGTATCTTTTTTATCTGAACTATATATAAATCTACAGAAAATTCAAAGAAATCCATTAATCCGATTAAAGAGCAAAATTTTGTCTTTTTAAAATGAACACACGGGGATCCTTTTCAATGATAAACATCTCAAAGCTTATTTAAATACTCTTTTATGATCATATCACTAACTCATATATACTGACAAGTGTATAATCCAAGACTTATTTACTGGCTCAACTTTGGTCTCTGACGATTATATCCTGGAACACCTTATCAGTATATTATTATTGTAAAAAAACAATATTATTTAAAGGCTTTCAGCGTTTCCACTCCACTTTTTTGTTAGCGTATTTGAAGGAATTGCATCTAGGAGTAAGTAGCTAAGGAGTGTGGGAGTCGAACTCAAATCAAATGGAGAATTTTTGGGAGTCATTGATTTCCAAGGCTTTATATACAATTTGAAGATGTTATCATAAAGCCATCTAATTGTCTGACGATGATGACTATCTAATACGGACGTTTTTCATATATATTGTACATAAATATATCTAATTGGGACTCGTTCGAAAAAAAAGAACAGTTGAAAAAATAGAAGTAATTTACATCCTAAATACGTCGTCAATATATCCATGGTTCTTGAGATGTGAATATCAATTTAAAGCCAATAACTTCTCTCCTCCAGAATACTTATTGTTCCTTCTCATAGGTATGGCTGGGCAAAAAAAACTGCGAAATAACCGTAACAGGACTAACACCCCCCCCCCCCCCAACTAAAATACCGAAAATTACCTCCCATGACATTCAACTAATATTATCATCTCTTAAAGTCCACTTATAAAGTTGACTACGTTTTTTTTTTCATTAGTGTTTAAAACCTATGTTCCTAATTTCGGTCATAAACATATGACCGATATTAGGAACATAGGTTTTAAACACTAATGCAATTTTGTCATAAAGAAAACATAGTTAATTTCATAAATGGACTTTAAGAAATAAGAAATAGTAGGTAAATGGCACGGGCGGTAAAAGCCGGGGGTGATGATCGAGGGGTGCTAGTCCGGGTGGTAATGTCTGGGGGTTGGTATCCTACACTCGAATTTAACATATGGAACCAGAACTTCTTTATTTGCACGATAAACATATTTTGCATTGGATATTTTTACGATTATTTTGTAATTTTCTACATTTCTCCGGCATATCACACTCATTTTTAGCCTCACTAGATTTTATTTGAAAGTGTACGAGCCCTGCAAACAAGAACGCTGAAAAAACGGTATACATTTATTTTGAAAAAAAATACGCGGGAAACACAATTTTAACGTCTCCACTTTTACCCCTATACATCACTATTTTTAAGTAGGAAATATTCAATTTTATATATAGTAGTTTTTGTTCCATATTCTTTTTTGGCTTTAAATCTTTTTATACTCCAAAAATGACTCCTTCTATATAACAAGTTATTAATAATTAAATGAAACGGCTATTCAGAATGTTGTTTATATCTTAGCATCATTGGTAATAATGTTATTTTCACGATCAGAAGGAATATATGAGTTACCAAATGAAAAATGGTGTATAATGTGGTGGTTGGTTCGAACTACCAATAAAGTATCCTCATTAATTGAAGTGGTTGAATAATTTACTATAACTTTGCTCGTATACTAATATCTTTACAATTATTGGTATTATTTTAATCATAAAAAATATATACTGAGTAAATTTTTATTTAATTGAATACACTCAACAAACGCTTTGATTCCTATATGAAACTCTAACATCATATCAAAATTTCCTTTAATCTTTCAAATCTAACTCTTTCTATATATTTTTATTCTGACCATTTCTCTTAAATAAGTATAGCATATAACTCAAGTCATTCTTCTGTTTGCTTGTCAGGCAAAAAAAAAGAACCATTGCAGAATTGAAGGCTATCGAATTCGCCATCTTAATCAGAAGCTCTGAACGCCAAAAAAACTATCAACTTATACAGAATAAAAACCATATCAAATTATAGCTGTTATATTGAACACAGGTGCCAGGTATACAGTTTTAAATTGAAGATACCACAGGAAGATAGTACCAATTGAACTCTTGACATCAATCAAATAAAATAGCTCGCAACAACGGCGCTGCAGCACAAAAAGTTTAATAATGAAAATAATGAAAACTTTAAAAGGAACATTATAGATATATATAATGATTATGTTTGATTTGTTTTGTTACTTTTTTTGGCTCCTTTGACAAGTTAATTGTATAGCCTGTGCTTTTAGTTGGTTATTGCTATGTATAGTTTATAGGGACCACTATATTGCTGATTTTCTCCGAGCAATAATTTAATCTATAATATTATTGTAGGTTTTCACGTAATTGCTTGGCAGAAATAAATAAATAAATATAATAAAATATTGCTTTATTTATTTTTATCTTTTTTTTGAAAATCCAGGGCCGATAATTGTTATCCCTAATTAATTTGATTAATGCTTAGAAGCTGTCAGTTGCCAATTAAACATTTAGCCACAGTATTCTTATATCAGGATCCTAGTACGTTGTGACTAATTTGGAAATCCTTTCGTAACTACAATTGGTTCAAATGCAAGTACTCGAGTGAACATAACTTGAATAATATGTGTGGGATTAAAACGAATTTATATGACTCTTATTCCAGTAATTGATAATAATCTATGTTCCTTATTTAAGAATGACGCTGGATATTTATAAACTATAACTGATGCCTGCTGAACCGATGTTTCAAATTCCTGGTTAATCGTACTTACTGATATCTATTTTGATTATATCTTTATCCTTCTCATAACTGCAGATGATTGCAAAAGGTATTTTAAACATAGCTCAATAATTGTGACTAAAACATTTACCTTTTTTATATGGATATAATTTTTTTCATCATATTTAATGTCAATAGAAATATATTTGGTATTAGTATGAGTTAAACTGACAAAAAAGTCACTATGCATAATTTTTAGGAGACATACCAAGAAATATATGAAAAGTATAATACATTAGATAGACTTAATATTTTTATACTTCCTTTCATAATCTCAAACTATGAGAGGAGATGATTCAAACACATATTTTAAATTCGATAAAGTTTTAAAATTGTTCATTTATGTTTTGTTTTTTACGTAACTATCTTAAGATTGTGTTTTTTTCTCCTACTTTCTAGTGTATTCTTATATTTTTAAACTGTATGGATTTAGCTAATAAATAAAAATCTTAACATAAAAAAAGTTTTAAAATAGCTTCCTTCTAATCAAAACTCCTTGCATATGTAAATAAAGTCCCCAAACGGACACACACATATATATATCTATATATATATATATATATATATATATATATATATATATATAGATATATATATATATCAGGAAACGACCAGGTACCCGGCCCGGGTCCGGCTGTTTTGAGTGTCCCGACTTAAGCATTTCGTTCGTTCGTCATTCGGAAAGTGACGACGGTTTTTTTTAGAAAAGAATATTTAGTATTTTTTAACATATTAAAAACTTATTTTGTAAAAAATCACTTTTTTCATAAATTACTTTTTAAATTTTAAAGAATCTTTCCTATAAAAAACGTCATCACTTTCAGAATGACAAAGGAACGAATATATTAAAGTCCCAGCCCGGTCTGGTCCTGTCTCGGCTTGAAAATTTTAAATCCCGACCCGGGTCCCAGCGAAAAAAGTGTACCGGTCGTTTCCTGATATATATATATATTGAATGGAAGTAATTAAATATAACCTTTGCAACCCTTTATTTATTTGTTCCCTTGTATTAAATGGTCCAAACCAATTATATGCTGTTCACACGGGACTTTGGTTTACTAGAACAAAAATATAGACCCGTAGCAAGGTATTTAGTAGTCCAATGTAGACCTATTCCCTTAAAGAGCACCTACGTACCCTGAGCGGTTGAATGCAATAAGAAATAAAAGGAATATACACGTTTTCTTGGCTTATTTTTTATATACTTTATAATTAAACATTAAGTTAAATGATAATACTAAAAATAATATTAAATATGATAGAATTTGTGACCTAAGGCCCTTGAATATTATGATACCTTACATACATATATATTTTAAAGAAAGGCACACATATATGAGTAGAGGAGGGAAATAAGTCTGAAGGTTCCAAGGCCATATTATTATTATTATTCTAAGAACGTGAGACTTCCAGCTTGAAGACTGTAGAGGGGGGGGGGGGGGGAGAGTTATCTTCTTCGTTTTTAACAAATATATATATAATTATCTGACACAAGAGTTGGAGTCTTTTTTCCTCCTCCTCATTCTCCGTACAAGGTGACAATAGTTCTACTTACAGGGCCCCATAAGATTAAGGATATGTAAATCAATGACGTCATCAACTAGGTAACTTAGAAAAATGCAAAATTTTATCATTGACCCGAGAGAATAGATAGTAGTAAAGATATTATTTTACGTTTTAGTGTGAATGGTCACAAGTACATATTAATGTAGTTGGTGTGAGTTTATTACCCTTTTTATCCTCTGTGCAACTGCATGTGGAGAAGAAGACGTAATTTGCTTTATAATTCGTGAAATAAATGATATTTTTGCTAAATAAAGCAAGAGATATGATGACACATACTCTTTATATTATGCTGGCCATGAGTAAGCATAGCTTAACTTCTCCCACCAAAATAATTCATACCGTCATGTGCTATCTCAGTATATATTACTTCTTCTCCTTATGCCACGCTCTTTTCTCTCTGACATCGATCTATAAGAGCAAAAAATATTCTTCATTTGTATTTAAAATGGCGGCTTTAAATGAGAGGTTTCGTGATATTTTTCTTCACTTTTTTGGGCTAGATTGATTACTATTCGTGTGGATATATATTCTTAGGATATTTTCCATGAGCTCAACTCAAAAAGACGTTCCCCTGACGGAAGGATGACTTGTTCCCATTAGATGAGATCTGAACACGCTTCCACACAGCTTATGGGCTTCCTTAGGTTTCGTAGTTCCTATAATAGTTGCTATAATTCACAAAATAATGTTTTGTAAACAAAGCTATCATGGAAATGACTGCCAAATTGCTGTTTATAATTTCTTCGTTATTTTAAAATAATGAAATAAAAGGTCAGTGTTTGGTATTACTACAAATTTGCCATTAAGTTGCCTTAGTAGTGACGTCACATATTTTTAAATCCATTTCCTTATCTTTATGAAGACGACACCATAGAGATATATAGAGTACTTGTCAAAAGGGAATGCTTGAAACTTCGACATCTACATAATATGTAAATAAGAAACAAGGGAATCAAAGTAATGAAAAAAATTTAAAGCCATAGTCGTGAATAAAAACTCTTCAGAGATGGGTTTTCATATATTAAACTTTCTGAAGGGATTTAAAAATTAAATATGGTTTATTTTGTCTTTATTTGTATAGAATATGATTTGATCCTCTGAGTATGAAAAACTCTACAGTCAACTTATCCCCTCTTCTTTTTTAATAGTTGGGAAGCGCTCCATATATTTAACCTCGGATAAGTACACAAGGGTCAAAGACGTAAATCACAAAACCTTTCGTTTATGGAGGGGAAATCCCGTTAAATATGTATATTTTATCTTTATCATGATTCACAATCAAAAAAGACTTCATCGGGTTAAAAATACCCTATCAAACCGATAATATATATTTTTTTAAATAATATTGTAGTTTATATTTTGAACATCATGTAGAAAATAAAACTTAAATAAATGGAAGGGAGAATATTGATCCTACGAAAAGTTTCCCTTGAAAGGTTTCGTTGTTATTTTCCCTATTTACTTATCCGAGTAAATTTAATTCTCTATGGAGACGTGACCTGACTCATAGTTGTTGTCACCTTGTTTCCTTACAAGTATGGCTCAAAGTAGGAGACGGATGTGGATTTCTCTGGGGATGAAAGACTGAACTGTACGTGTTTTCGAAGTGTTGAGGGCACCGTGGTGAGCTTGGTGTGTATGGATCTTGGCGGTGGGGGAGGTGGGGGCTTTCGGGATTGAAAGGAGTCGTTGGAGTCGAAGGATGAATTGGGGCTACTAAGGCTGGTTGAGAGATGGACTGGGGTGCGGGGCGGAGAGGAGAGGGGAAGGGGTGGGGGATTCAGAACAAGGGACTCATCGCTCTCCCGACCCGAGTCCTTCCCATCCTCGATCTTCATACTCCGTTTTAAATTCTCTAAAATGGAAGTAGAGCAGTCGATGGGTTCTTCTTCTTCCTCTTCTTCTGACTTTGAGGAGGAGGAGGAGGACTTCAGAATGCCCTTTTGGATGTCCAAAGGGACCCCTGAGGAGGACGTCCCGGAGCGACCCATGTAAGAGTCTTTTTTACGGAAGCTCCCGGGTCGCTTGCCTCGGATCTCGGCACGCTCGGAGAGAAGCTCGGAGATTCGCTTGCGCTCAAAGAGCATTCGACTCTGGAGCAGGGTTAACTCTCGACAAATCTCTGCAAGTTCCTCGTCATGTTTAGATCTCAGCTGAAAATGGTAAATAATAAGTAGATAGAAGTAGTCAAGTTATGCATTTAAAACAAAGTCATTAAGGACTATACAAAAGAGAAGAAACGTCCTAAGTATATATTAAGGATGTCAAGCTCGGACTTTTTGTCTAGAAAGAACCTGATAGAAAGAAAAGAATGGACAATGGTTGTAATAAAAATAATTGGCTTCATGAAAAATAGCATCACTTCATTCGTGGCTGTTGAGATGTGAGCATCAAACCATAGATATCATCAGACATAAACTGTTTATTTCCATGGCATTGTCGAATCCTTTGAAGGGACTACATCAAAATCATCAATTATTATTAATTTAAAAAAGCAACTCTGGGAAATAGTAATCTTTTATTTCGTTTCACCATATCTGGCGATACAGGGATAATCACTTTGACGATAGGACATTGAAAAAGAAAAAATAATGTGTATTTTTGTGTAACGGGGGGGGGGGGTAAATGGGGGGTAAATGCCCGGGGGGTGCTAGTCCGGGGAGTGCTAGTCCTAAACTCCCTTGCCTTAGGACCCATTTACATATCATCAAATAACAAAAGAAAAGACAAATGTCTGGGTGAAATTATTATTATTGTCCACTACCTCTCTTTGCAATCTTTATCCAAAACATACAAGTGCTCTATAACTTGATTTTCGTTATTTGGTAATGCTGAGTAATTGACTCGACTTCTCCCCTCTCAGGAACCCCACCATTCATAAACAAAGTATCAAAACGAATACAATATTTTGTCATTAGTTTAGATTATTACTTGAAAATGTATTTTCTGTTCCTTACCTCCATCAAATACAAATCACATTTTGTAGTCATTTCCAAGGCACAATACGGCTTAGAGTTACGCAACTATTATTATTATTATTTATGAGATTAATTCATAAGTACAATACAATAAATAAAAGAAAAATGGTGCCATCTTGAATATACAGAAGAAATATTAGTATGGCTCTTATTTAAATGAAAGAACGCATCACAGAACCTCGTAGGACATCTGTTAATCCGGTTATTTTATGAAAAACAAATGAGGAATGAGTTGAAAACATTTAACATGTATAGGTCAGGTATTTATACGATTTTAATAATATCACTGGATTTATTCGTTCTCTTCCCTTTTTTCTAGACCTTTCTATATGGACCTTAAAGTATGAGAACAATAGTAATACCGCAATTTCCTAAGACAGCAGCATGACTTTGAATTCATATATTCCTTTTATTCTTTATATTCTTTGAAAGAAATGTTTTTAATATTACTTTTCCTTCTTTACAGTTAGGGGCGAATATTTTTTTTTACTTTCTCCATAGTCATTCCATCCTACTCCTATTACGTAAAGAAGGAAACTGAGTTTTTGATCACTAAATGAGGAAGAAGCCAAGGAAGAAATGAACTCAAAAGTCACCTTCCTCTTAAATGCATGTTTTATTTTTCCTGTGTATTGTGCTATTTACGTTTTGTATTTCATTTTCCTTTTCTTGAAGTTTGATGGCGGTGGCCAAAATGAGTTTTCGGGCCTTGGAGGACCTCTCTCGACTCTCTCTTTTTAGATTGACGTATCGGGTCTTGAGGTCATAGAACTTGTTTCTCCAGAAATCCTCTTCCGTCTCCACTAAAATGGAGGGGGCGGAATCCATGTTTTAACAGTTCCTGGAAAAAATAAGAAAAAATAGAATAAAGACCAAAAAGAATAGAGAAAAATGGCATCATTATTAATATAATTATTGACTGAACTGTTTCGAAAAACAAACAAATCGGTTGGAGTGCGTCACCTCTTTTATTCGATATATCAACTGCAAGTCTTCTCTCTGTTGTAGTTATAAAACATAAGAAAAATAATTGACTTGCTTTATAAAACCTCTTGTTTGTAATATTTTTCTCACAAATTAAACTAACGACTTGGTGACCCTTGCTTGTACAGCTTGTTTCCCAACCTCCCTCATCATTTTTCATTGCAGAGTGTCCTTGTTATCTCAATATATATTAATTTACATCTCAATATACATTAAGACTTTACATATTTATAAGTATATGGGGGAAAACCTTGTATTATGTCACTTGACATTCTTCTACTGATCTTAGAAGTCATCATTTAAGTAGATATATTTTTTGAGAAAATTTGTTCTAATCGAAATCAGTTTCAAAACATTCATTTATGAAATCCCTCGTTGTCCTCTATTTCTTGCTAAAAACCACCGATGCTCAATATATAATTATTAAAATAAATAAGTAAAAGTATACAATGACAGCCATTTAAGGTCGTGAAATATATATTCTTAATGACGAGGAAACTTTGAAGAGCAAGAAGGAATTATTGTTATCCCTTAAGCAATCCTCAATGGTCCAGTATTTCTTACCAATGCCCACCAGCCCATACGATAATTGTAATTACAATATATTATATAAAAGCAAGGAGAAAACATATACAATGGAAGCCATTTTAAGTCGCAAATATTTATTCTTCAAGGCGATGAAACTTTGAAGAAGGATCATTATGGTTCTTTGAGCAATACCAAGACTTCAGGAATAGAAAAAGGGGTATATGTCAAGTGAGAGTCAGTGACGTTGCTTTAAGAGACAATTTTTTTTGTAGGATTCCTTTTATTTTATTACTAAAATGTTTCATCCAGAGAGGATGTCATTTTAGGTCGCTAAACGTCATCAAATAATTATTCGAGCAACTTTTTCTGTCTTTGTTGAGTATTTAGCTTTATAATGTATTATATATACACAGATATATACACACACAACATTCAAATGATGCGGGTTCGCAAGGAAGGGGTGTGGGTAAAAAGTTCACTGCCAGGGCAGCCATGAGCACTTAAAGAGAGAAACCGGTTTGCAAAAAAGAAGAGAATGATATGTTTTTTTGCACAAAATACGCAGCCGAATAAGCAAAAAGCTACTTTTTGTGTTTATTGTGCTGGATGCAAGGGAAAAAGAATACGTGTAATTCATTCACCCAACGCCCGATAAAAACCGTTTGAAAATAATGTTTGGCAAGTATTTGTAAAGGACTGGCCATATTTAGACTTTTTTAATGTATTACTTTATACATTTATAAGGTCTTTCATTATAAGCTTATATTGTTTATCTATATATTTGTGTATTCATTGTGGTCTTCACCAAGTTCATAATATAAAAATATAAATAATTTACCTCAATGGCGGGAAAACCATTTGAAAAGTATTGAGAAGACGATTGGTAGGAAGACTGCCAAGTGTTTGAACTTACTTTCTTTGTAAACTCATTATGAGTATTATACACTTTTAATGCTTATTTAAACTAATATTTATCAGATGATAATAAAAAAATAGAGAAGCGATATTATAAATACTAAATTAAGTAGTGGGGTTATTATTGCTTATTTTATTTTCGCTGGCATCCATTCAAGTTGATCCATATTTGCCTTTTCCTTTCGAAAGGGGAGCCTGCACTCTCAGCATTGAAAGTCTAAAGTTTTGTTCAATTGGTTCATATTTCCTTTTATTTAAGGGATGGTAAATGTATAAATTAGCATTTTCCACTTAAGCTAATTCCATTCCCCAAAAATAGTTTGTTATAATATAGAGTAAAATGAATAAATACGCAAAATATATTGTTTTAGGATACAAAAGTCTTCATCTCAAGGGCGCAAGTGTTCCATTTCCGGTTCACAAAAAAATGTTTGTCATTTTGATCAAGCGAACACAACAGATAGTCTAAATATAAGGAGTCAGTTAGAGGCATAGAGAGATATAAATATATAGAACGCTTACCAACTACAAAAGGAAGAGGAAGGGAGAATTGTTTTTCAAGAGGAGAAGATAAAACATGGTATTTTTATTCGTGTCCATAACTTACTGAAGTCATTTATTATTTTAATAACATGTTAATATATTTATTTAGCAAAAGGTTAGTACTACTAACTTATAATGGAGTATTGCTGATGCTTTTCAATGATTTGATCCACTCATTTTCTGTAGGAACAACTCAGCTGTCGAATTTTCATTATTTTACTTTCTATCAGCGCTTTATATATCCATAAATGTTTTTATTTTAAAGCAAAGCATTTATTTTTATTAGATAAAAATACTTGTACTATAGTTCTAAAGTTACACAATTGATCCTACAACCCGTATATATGGATGATAATAAGCAAAGCATATGACCCGCTTTTTAATATAAGTACTATAAGCACAATACTCCTTGAATCCAAAGGTTTTTAGATAGTATCAAATGAATATCCTCTATACTGAGAGCTGAAAACAATTCAATCGGTGAAAATATTATCGGCAAATGTATTTCTGCTCATTTATACTAAAACTAATTTGATTAGAATGATTACACGATTACAAGAAATGGTAGTTCATGTAGTAGTAAAACGGGTTTACAAATTCATACAAATTGAGAAACGCGGGAAAGTTTGAATTATTGAACCAATGAAAAGACAGGGGGGAGGAAGAAAAGAGGAAAAGGATAGATATCTAAGCGTCAACTTTTCCTTCATCAATGAAGGGTTTTATTTTAAAGAAATATCGAAAATAAGCAGCCATATTATTTCTTACATAATGAGGGAAATGTGAACATTGTAACTATTACCAAAGAGTTTAGTTTAGTTTTATGTATAATTTTTTTTTTCTGAACTGTGAATAAAAAAAAAAAAAAAAAAAAAAAAAAAAGAGTCAAAATAGCTCATCATGTAAGCATAAAGCCAGAAATGACAATGAAGGATTCCTTCACTGAGGTTGCCATTTAATATATGTGAAACGTAAAAAATACATGAAGGCATAATAATAGACAAATAACCCTCATCAAAAGGAATCATTGGTAATTAGATAAATGGACAATTAAATTACTATACATATATATATAATTGCTGCGTAAATATGTCAGGAGTACTCCTGGGGTCCATGGCATTTTCATGGAGGACTTATTTCTATTTTGATAGTTTACTAGTCGTGCAATAGAGAAAGAGAGAAGGGGGGGGGGGGGGTGGAAGTGAATCATTGATGTTTAACATGACTGGGAAAAAGTATCATGAAATGTGAAACTTTTAAGGAACAAAATAAATTAAAAAAGAAAAACAAAACACAAAGAATGAAACGTGATTATGATAACTATTGATAAACATGCTTCTTCGTTTTGTTGATACAAAAAAGAAATCTCTTTCTTTGTTTGGCATTTGTTAAGTTGTGGAATTACGCTCAGAAAATCTTCAAGCGATATAGAGGTTTTATTCGTAAGACTCGGATTTGATAATATTTTAGAGTTGTATAGGAATGCAAAGCTTCCAAATACTTTTTTTACATTTAGGAATTATACTTTGTCAATATCTTAAACTTTTTAACGGTTTTATTAATGAAGAAAATTCATCTAAAACTAAGAGGTTTACTTATATATTTTCTTAATACACAACGGTTCCGGTTTTTTGCATGAATGTTTTGAAGGTATATACATGTATTTAATCAAAGAGACCATTAGTCAATAAACCAAATAGTTACATCAGCTGATCTTCTCCCAATTCGTATATTTATTTTTGATTGAATATCCTGGCATTTTTATACGTTTTTTAAATCAGGTATCTGATTGGAGTATATGTTCGAAGCATAAAAAACTGTTTTTTGTGCACAACCATGACTAAAATGATTTAAGCACGGAAGTAATGGCAATTACTTAATCTGCCTCTTGCTATGGTATCAATATATCCAATATTTATATGAATGTAAGTAAAGTATTCAAATGGTTGTATTTATTTAAGATTTTCGTTTATCATAATTTATTGTGTTCATTGTTAATTTCATACAATTAGAAACTCGTAATAGATATACACAAATTATTAGACTTTAACAGAATGAATAAGGAATACCAAAAGAAAAATCGAGACCGAGAATTCACCGGTACTTTTGGTAACTCAATAAAGGGTAAAATCACGAATTCAACCACAAAACATTGTGGAATATATATATATATATATTTGTAGGATTTTTCCTCCTTTGTATATTTTTTTCCCTTGGCCCAGTGGGCATATATTTCGACAAATTAAACCAAAGATATACAAAAAGGTTTGTACAGATACGTAGTGAATAAATTATCAATAAATAATAATAATTTATGTGGAAAAAATACAAGAAAACATACAAAATAATTTGGAAACAATCATATTAATAAAGGTATTTCAATAAAATTCATATGAGTAATACAAATTTGAATATAAAGAAGCAATTGGAATGGCAAAAGAAAGATCTTCGTTTTTAACTGTTTGCACTTTGTATGATAGGTTTTGGACTTTGGTTATACAAATGACTTTGTATATTTTATTAAACTAAGCGACATCCAAATACGACAAAGGCTTTTGTCAATGTTCATTTAAATGAATCCTGTTTATTTATAACTAATATACATATAATATTGTATGATTCATAGGATGGATATGATAAATATGATATATTTTCTACTAGCCTATGAATGAATTTCTCCACTCTTAAGCACCTTGAAACATGGTGGAAACAATGCTTGCTCCCCCTATTTTCAACGTTTTCTAATTATCAGCCCAATCATTTTTACTCCCATCGATGGTAGTGGTGAGAAGGGGGGGGGGAGGGTTGTGGCTAGGATTTTTATTCTTCCTTTTTAAAAGAAGAATAAAAACAATAAGAATATGAATGTATATATTATATATAGAGAGAGATACCCAAAGGTAAAGAAAGAAAAAAACATTAATTTGTGTACCACTCTGCTTTCACTTTCTATTTCATCCGGGTACGCAACCACTTATTTTTTTAAGCGTCTTCGTGGAGGCAGGGCAGATAGAAAAAAAAAGAAAAGAGAAACCGGTTACCCGCCTTTTTAAGGACCTATCTATCTCTCTTTAGGTAGTATGCCTATATATATATATATATATATATATATATATATATATATATATATATATATATATATATATATATATATATATATATATATATATATATATATGCACAGATGAACATTACTAAAACACATTAAATCAACTGTTTATTGCCATGAGTAAAGGGGAAAAGCAGAAAATAAGACGTCTGGGACCCATGATTTCCAATTGAAAAGAGCTCAAACGGATGGTCATTCAAAATAATGAGGAAATGAGAAAATGTTGTTCTCGCAAACACACCAATAAACATGAATTATTCATTTGTGAACCATATTTTGTATATGTCTGATTGTCATATTGATGCTCCATTTATCGACAGATGTCATGATACTAAATTCTTTTTTTAAAGTATGAGCAGTTGTTTCATTCAATTAATATTAATAGTTGGAAGTGGAGGAGTCCATTAAAAGTATTATCAAATGGCAAGGATGAAATTAGTATTTTTAAGGATTCATTTCTTCTCTCTGAATTGCTGATGTTCACTCTTCAACAGCCGGGAGAAGTGAAGTGATACTTTGGTTAATAATACCAACTGTTTTTTAATTTCCCCTTCTTTTTTTTAAAAACCAATCAAGTTTTTAAAAAATGGCACCTTTTTTCGACATATACCTTATAATACCTGATCAAAAATGTTTTTACCAATGACAAGGATTAAAGCAAATTTTAGTCATGTTTAAAGAGTATAGTTTGGCTACTTCTTTGTGGTAGAATATATTAAAAAACCATATAGAATTTCAATTGTTATTATTTAATATTCGTTGAAATAAAGACATTTGAGTATTTCAAAATCTATACGGTAAGCGTTTGAAATGAGTTATGTGGTTGTTTATTCGATTACACCTTCGATCTCAGGTAGCCCTCAATGGTTCGAGGTAGTACCATCACTCTGGCATCTTATCCTCAAACAAACAAACAATTGAAATGGGATGAAAAGAGGCTTTATTAAGCGAAAAATAATGTAAAAAAAGTTTGATTGTTTGTATTTTCAATGTTCAATAATCAAGAATGTGTTTGACTTGAATAAGTAATAAAATACATTTTTGGTGTCTATATAAACCCTTTGAATTTTATCCATATAGAGATATACATGAACATTATACAAATATACACCGATCCTTGAATACTACATTCTAACTTAATAATAAATAAAACTCATATTTAAGCATATTTTATTACTAATTTGATTATCATATCCTTATCATTATATGAGTCCTTTCTTTATAGAAAAAGAAGATCAAAGGAAGTATATTTGACCCGCATACGGAATGCGTCTGTATTTAATTTTTGTCAAACATAAGACGGTTTTTAATGTACATATATCGGTTTTAACAAACAAGTGTAGAGATAGAAACTGTATAAAAAGGATGGTTTCTTTGAAATGGCATTTCTCCCTTTCAAAAGACAAAAAAAGGACATGTTTTAATTTAAGTGGGTAAAATATAAAGCACATTGGCTATAGTAGTTAATTTATTCTCGAAATAAGTTTATTGAAGCTGATACGATTTCAATGGTTGAATGAAGATATGAGATTTATACTCCATGATGTCTGAAACACTCAAGTTGCTAAATTATAGATATAATAATCAAAACAGAATTTGTCGATAAATTTCATTTTATAATAAGTATAAATTCAAATGATTCAAATTATTGGTGTGAATCTCAATTTGTGTGATTTCCATTAAGTTAATTATTTTGAAGAAAAACAACTTGAACCACTGTTACCAATATTATAAATAATTTAATGGTTCTAGCTTGATAGAAGCTTAATTGGACTTGACTCTCTAGAGGGAAAGGTCGTTTTGATCGACTTCATTGAAAGGATCTTAAGTTCGACAGACTCATTTTAACGCTATAATACTTATTTATATCGGATGCAATTCTTTCGAAGTAAAAAAACTATATAAAGAAGAAAATATGCAAAAATTTGATATGTTGACGCGTCGTGAATTGATTACTTCTTTTTAGAATAAGCAAGGAACTAATATGTTAAAAAGTATTAGTTAAAAATATTGACAAAAATTTATTAAAAAATAAATGAGTAGTTTCTTTACATATAATAATTCCAGGATCTAGAATATAGACCTTTTTAAAGGCTGAATGACGGAAAATATTTGCTCTAAATAAGGATTCTAAATGATAAATATTTATAACTAAAATTTAAAATGATATACAATTTCATTCAGTAAAAATATATATCGTAAAAAGTATAAAAGAATGAAAATCGAAGTTTGTCTCTTAGAAAATATTAGTCAAGGTAGTTTTGGATAATATTGTACATTTATATTACGTTTAAAAAGTAACTTTCCATCTTATGTTATTTATAAATTGGTTTTGCAGAACATTAAAAGTAGTTTGTTTTCTCGTTTGTATGTTGTTATGTATATGTGTTTTATTTTTTATTTTTTCCCGTCAAATTATGAACTTTCTTAATAATTTAGTTAGATACATTAGACCTGTGTGCTTTTAATCTGATCCACAGGAGCAATAGAAATATAATTTTATTAACTTATCAAGCAAGTTCGTTAACAAAGACTTTAAATTTAAATAAGTAAGAAGTAAACTTTTTTTAAAGATTGTCATATATACTAAAGACATATAATGGCAGAAGATGATTCAAATTATTTGTGTGAATCTCCATTTGTGTGATTTCCATTTGAAATAATCAATGCTTCCAAGCGATTTATATGAAATCCTGAAAATTACAAAAGTTGTTCTAATACGGAAGCAATGAAGGATTAATAGTGTAATAAGTGTAAAAGATGTGAGACTTATTGAGTTCCTTCTGGATGTAATATAAACTAATATATTTGAGTTCACTTAAGCATAACGAAATGCGTTTTAAGGTGTTTGTTACGGTATAAAAACGAACTAAAATATAATTGGATCTAAAAGAAAATAATAATAATCGGTGATGAGATCTGTGGACACGAATTCCATTGTAATTAATGTAATAACTGTTATTTTAAGTCATCTTCCTATATTATTGATCGCTTTGATTAAATGATAGGAGAAGAAATGAGTAAATTGTTTAGTGCCTTTCAGAAAAAATAATCATTTTTAATATTTTGGTTAATGTCATAGAAAATTTTATAATGTTATGATACAAATAAAATACTGCATTCCTTATAAGATATTATTTCATTAATAAATATTTAAGCAATAAGATATAGCGATTCATAATATAATATTCTAATATTATAAAATAAAATTAGGAGATGTAACGAAATTTCTAAATATAATTATAATCTCGGCGAGATACACATTTTTGACCTCAAAATCCCCGATCAAAGGGGGTCTTTATGGAACAACGCTTTCGACTTGGTGAATTTTAGTTGGATGAATTCCTACAGATATTTCAGCCATCCAAAGAAAATTGTGAAACAATATTTTTGCTTCTACAACCCACAGTTTTAGATTATTATTATTATTATTTTGTTCAAGTGTTATGCTTTATGTTATGTTATATTTAGTTTTATAACTTGTCAACATTATTTAGTATTTATATTATGAAACTTGTTTAACACTTTGATATGTCCTTATTGCAGCTAGGTCTTTTGGCAGGTAGTCTCATTTTAAACTATAATGTTTATTTATGTATTATTTTTACACAATTCTACCGCCTATATTACTGTGTATCCACAGTTACAATTGAAATAAAGACCATAATAAAAAATATAATGATAACAATGAAGAATCGCCTATTTAATTGTTGCAGCAAATGCATCATTTTCTGTGGTCGTGCTATTAATATAAGATATATATATATATATGTATATATAGAGATAGATAGAAATACAAACTAGAATTTGTTTTTAAAATACCTATATATATTTTACCACATTTAGTCCCAGAAAATTGTGCCCATGTGGATATGAATAAACATTTTATCATTTAAAACTAGTTTAATGCCTAGGTAGTTATTTTTAATATTTCATATACACAATAAAGTGACCAGAAGGGGGCAAAAACACAATAATGAATATATACACATTGAGATTTATTTATTAGATTTATTTATATATTAGCTTATCTAATAGTTTGTAAGCAAAGAAACTAAAGTTTAGATCTGTATGTGCTAGATAGTACAGCCTCTGATGTTGTTCAAATCCCTGTTATGAATGATTGAGATGTCAAAAGGCATAAGATATATATATATATATATATATATATAAACAATCATTTGAGTTATATTCATATTTTATAGCCACAGAATGTTTGTATCGATATGAAACAATTATTAAATACATTTATCTTTATAAAATTTATTATAAAAGTTATTTCACTAAAACATATCAAATATTTTTGTATTTACGTAATACTTATTAAATATATATATGTTAATAAAACTTGATTTATATTTATATATCAAGAAAACTTATTATATATTTATATTCTTATAAAACATATTAAACTAGTTTTTATATGTATTTATATAACTAACTAAACATATTTATTATATAACAAGTATATTAAATATATTTTTATATCAATAATTTACTAAATATTTGCATTTCTTTTCAATAATTTTGTAATACCACTCATTAATTAAATATTTTTATTTATACAATATTTGCTAACAAATTTACCAAATTTTATATCAATACTTTACAAAAATTTATCAATAATTTAGTATTTAAATTTAGTCATATCATTTATTAAATATTTATATTAATAACAAAAAAAATTTAACTGTTTTGTACATTTACGGAACTCACCAAATAGTCTAAAGGAGAAGCAGCTAGAGTTTAGTTAAGCGGACGTTATGGGACAACCCCTGTTGTTGTTCAATGCACTGTTAGGAATGATGTGGTTTCTTGAAGTCATAGTGGTGTAGCAGCAGCACATATTGATCAAATCATATTGATTCTTTATAAACAAATAATAATCACAGACTCACTCATAACACGTCTCATTGAAGGGATTCCATAAACTAAACTAATAGTAGATGTAGTAATAATTATTATTATACTGAAGCAATAATAATAATAATATGGATGGTTACACACGGCGAAGAAGAAAAAGAAAGAGAGAAAGAAAAGCGAGTGCGGGGATATTTTAAGAAGGTATAAGAAGGGAAAAAATCACCCTCCAACGATGACGTCAGTGGGATGATAGAAGAAGAATCATAGATATTTAAATGTAATAAGCGTTTACACGAAGGAAAGGCCCTGATAGTGTGCATATGCATATAAGATGTATGGATCAAAACATTTAAAAACATAAGCAATTGGAATGGTTGAGCTTTAAAGTTTTAAAAGAAGGATTGTCGCAAGGCTTAATCAAAGTGTCTTTAAGGTGTTATTTTATAATATTATGTCTATGGTTTTTAGGAATCTCTTTATTAATTGGAATGTTATGCAAGTTGCATATACAATTTATTATTATTATAAATTAAAGTCATAAACTTCTTTTTTACTGGCTAAAGAATATTAATATTCGCTATTGAAGTTACTTTTATATGCTTAAAAATACAAAGTACGCATCTTTTGATTTCTTCTTCGTATGATAAAAAACATTATCTTTCATTCGCCCTTCACTTTTGAGATTTCTTAAAAGAGTTTTCCACCATGTAGACATAGCAGGAGATATTCCTTCATATGACAGTTGATGGGGTTGTCTAACTTTGATATATTAAGGCGACAATTAGATATCAGCAAAATACATTTCTTTCAATTTTCCTCTCCATTTTTCATTGTCGGAAATGATTCCATTACTATTTATATACTTATATATATATAATTATAAAATAAATAAATTTGTAATACAATATAATATAAGAGTTATGGTGAAGATTTCAACCATTGAGGAAGTAATGGTTATTCTTTAATTTATCATCTTCATGTACCAATTATAATAAAATCATGGGCTAGGGATTACTTTATATCCTACATGACATAGAAAGAGAATACAGCTGTCGATTATAAAATTAGAGACATCTCTTTGTATCACTTTGGCATATATTTTATTATACGGGTATCAAATTAAGCACAAACCTCTCCCTTTTTTCTATTATTAATAAGCTGTTATTATTTTTGCATTATCATAAACAGCTTGAGTTTTTCTATTCTTGAGGAGAAACCCTAAATAATCAAGGTGTTTATTATACCGCAATAATAACAAAAAACAACAGCTTATGGACTATTTCTTTAAAATGTTATTAATAATTTTAAAAAGGGAAAGGTTTGTCCCTCTCGTCCACGAGTCCTGTGGAATAATTAGTAACTCCAGACACAGAAGGGAACTCCGGTTCAAAGTTCTTCCTCCAGCATAGAAGAACTTAAGCTGTTTAATTAATTTTAATTAATTAAAAACGGTGTTATTGATTAATTTGATACTATAATAAAAGAGATGCTAGAGAGCTACTAGAAAGATGTCTCTATGTTTTCTAATCGACAGCTGTTGTTCTCTCTATGTCAGATCGGGTATAAAATAGTCCCTTGCCAAATCATGAATTAAAGGCTTAAAAAAGTACCTGATCAAGTACAAACCAACAAAACTGTTTTTGGCTGATTAAATCACACAGATATATGAGTGCTTGTTGTGTAAAAAAATACTTATTTTACTTCCGTAATACCATTCAACACAACTGTTCAAAATGCGGTTAAACACTTAAAAGCATAAAAGTTAATTTTGATTCTATGGAACATCAATACTAGACCTTGCTATTGATCATTTAGATTTAAAAAATTTAGATCAATTACACAGAACTAATAAACCACAGATCCTCCCGTTGACGTCACAGTTAGAAACAAAGAGAAGGAGAAGTTTTCTAAGTATATCCCTTGCTTGCCTTTCAGAAATTCCTATAGACTAACCGTGTTATAATAATAATAATCATTGGTATCATTGGTGCGGGAGTAGTTTTAAGACGAAACCTGAGGAACCCTCACTCCTTTTTGAAAATCTTTTGTGGGTCCATAAGAAATATATATGTATGTATACATGTGAATATGGTTTATCGCACGCCTTTTGAATATGAAGAACTCAAGTGGTGGTGGAGTCCTTCTTCTTCTTCTTGCCTGGAGTTGAACTCCACTTAGTCAGGAGAGCAAAGCGCTATGCACAAAAAGGGACTCTCTCAAAGTCGAAGAAGAGGAGGAGAGAAGAGAGTGAGGGGGGAGTTCAATGTCATGATCAAAAGTGTTATAGATTTGAGTACTCTCTTGTTTTAAGGGAACTTCCGCAATTGGGGAGTCAAGAGAGGGAGTGATGAGGGGGCCCTTTCCGCTGGTATTGATGCGCGTGCATGCCTCGGTGGCATAAGGGATACAACAAGACAGTTAAAGAACAAGGAAAAAATAAATAAATGTAACCATAATGACGTCACGAAGAAATTTCATCATTTTTTGAAACATTTAAAATGTTGGGTTTTAAGAAACAAGGACTTAAGATCAGCTGTTATATAAACTTGTCGGTTTTGTATTATCAAATTGAATAAAATATACTAAATATCTCCAGGGAATGAATAGACTATGATGTCCTAAGAATATATACAGCTTTTCTTCATCATCCAATTGGCTAAGAATTTTGTATCTGACAATGGATCCTAAGGATAATATATTAAAAATACTTTGCATATGTCAAAGCGGTGCTATATACAGATAACGTATCGTAGATATATGATCGAGATTTGTATACAGAGATGAAACAGTTTATAGGAAGGTACTTGGGCTTGTTTGAAATAACTAAATTTGAAAATAAACACAGACTCCGGTAGGTAGAGATTTGAATAGAGAATTATAAGATCTTCATCAGTGATGCACGATTTAAAAAATGAGGACACATCATTAATGATAATTCTATCCCTTTCAATTGATGAGCCGCAGGGGCGTGCACAGCCATTCAGAGTTAGTGGTGCTCAGATTTTAAAAAGGGATTTTAATCGGGCGCGAAGCGCGCCCGCAATAGTTCGTCTGCGCGCAGTGCGGACGAAAAAAATTGGGTTTTGGCTGTTTGGAGTGGGTTTAACGGGTCGGTTTCTTGGTCTGGAATGGTTCATCAAGTGTAGCTAGACATGGCATGGCATCTCAGATTCATCTATTAAATAACATTTAAAACTCCTTACCTTTGCATAATTTTGTCTTTAGATATTTCTTGTAGATGTGGAAACATTTTTCATTCAACATAATATTTTAAATAAGTATTACTATGCAATGAACCAACCTGTGTCCCTCACTTTGCATGCAACCCCGTCAGCTTGTCCCTTTTTGCATGGTAAAAGTAAAAGGTGTGAGTCACATGACACACTGGTTGTGACGTCGTCAATCACTTTATTAACAAAATATGATAAGCAAAAGTTTTCCTCTGTTCTATTTTCATATTTTTATAACAATGTCAGCCTTGTTTCGTGCAACCTTGCAAATTATCATTATAGACAAATACTTAACGAAAATAAGTTTTACATATATATTTATGTAATATACTAAATAGCCACTTGGTAAATAGCAACAGCTATCTCCACAGCTAACATTTATTCCACAGAAAACCTAAAATTAGCAAGGATTTGCAACCATGTTACTTACAACCCTTTCACTTTTACTTGCAACCCTGTTACTGTATGCAATGGTAAAGAATACAAAAAATAAATAAACTTAATGCCTGAGCTGAGAAAATAAATGTTTTTATTATTACAAATATGTAACCAAAAACGGTGAAATCCAAAAATGCAAAAGAAAAAAACAAATATATAGGGTTGCTATTGTGTCTTTTTCCTCCTGGTCCTAGAGAAGCATCCTCCTAGGTGCCATCTCCTTGTAGATTCTGATTACCTCTCTGTGGTTTATTTCTAGATCTTGCTCAATGGAAATCAGCATAAGATCTGAGAGACGTTCTTCTCCACACAGACTTCTTAGTTTGTTTTTGATGAGGCTGAGCTTTGAGAATGACCTCTCTACAGAGGCGGTTGTCACTGGCAGTGTCGCATAGATTTTAATCATTTTGGAAAAGGCTGGAAAGCTACGCTGGCCGTTGTTTTCCCTCAAAATCTCAAATATTTCTTTTAGGTCTTTTGAAGGAAAGCTGGCGTGGAAGACCTTCAGCTCTGCCAACAGCCGGTCCTCGTCTTCTCCATAAAAATCACAGAGGGTATGCACAGCTTCCTTTGCTTCTGGGTTGAGCTGGCGAGTCCATTCGGCATGTACAGTTAAGGAATGGAAGGACCTGATAATTTTATCAGTGGGAGTAGCTTTGTCCTGGTCCCCCTTGAACCTCCTGTTAAGCTCGCCAATCATGCTTTGCAGAAAGGACAAATTTTTGTGTCATAATAAATACATTTATATAAAAAATTATACAAAATGAGCTATGTCATGATGTCCATGTGCCACAAAACAAACAATAAAAAAATACATCAGTCAAAAAAGGGCACATTTCTCCAGAGGGCAAAAGGGCAGGTGCTCTAGCACCACCTAGCTTTTATCTGTGCACGTGCCTGATGAGCCGTCATATATTTCAGTTGCAGTTATTCATGATATCTACTTTAACGCGACACATTTTTTTAATAATAATTCTTCTACCCAATTCATGAACAAGATGGTTTATTAAATATCCACTCTATTCCTTTAAGACCTCTAAAAGATTATTGATACTTATAACAGATAAGTAAGAAGAGTATAATATAAAAGACAGGAACACGATGCTCCGTAATGACGTCACCTTATTATTTATTGCATAGAAAAACTCAATTTCCTTAGGAAACTGCAGATTATGAATCTTACACCCCCTTTCCAGCTATCTCTCCAGTATTTATACACTTTTATATAGAAACATATCCATCTGCAACTGAATGAAAGAACAAACAATTTAAAAGCAATAGTCCCTCAAATTATATGCATATTCATCCATTATTTACTAATTATTATAATGATTTTTTATCCCATTCGCCCTTTTCACAAAAATATTTCAGTGATTTTAAAGATATAAAAGAAAAGAAGCCATATTTAACTTTTACAACTATATACAATATATTACTTTGGTTTCTATCAATGCATATAGCAACAATTATCCAAAATAATAAAATAAACATGTTCTGAAATATACTAATTCTATTATATAGTTCTCAATATCAAAAGGTTTCAATACTTTTTATGTAGAAATAATAAAATAGATATTATCTTCTTTAGGGACACTTTGAAATGTCGAACAAAAGATTATTTATCTCTTTAGTATATTTAAGGATATAAATAGGAAATAAAAATTGCTAAAAAAGAAAATATTTAATTTAGCATGCTGCTTCCCTTGATCCACTTCATGAAATCTAACTACTTATATGCCATTCCCCCCCCCGATGAAAAGTAGTACCTATTAAACTGTCTGAGCTTTTACTCAGTCGAGGTTGCTATGGTGATAAATTAATTTAATCGTGATGTTAGGAATGAGACATGTTATTGATGTTGTTTTCCTTATGTAATATTTATTTTGAATAAGTTATATCA
>CP045890.1:13736667-13805192 GCA_013387185.1 Caligus rogercresseyi
AAATAAATACATAATAAGGCTGGCCTCTTCCTTTTACGCGGGGATTTTTAAATCATATTTTTTCCTAACTTAGGTACCTTACTAAGTATATCTATTTATTCTGGGGATTAATATCCTATTGATACAATTATATATACACACACAGAGATATATTTCCAGAGGAAATCAATGGAATTAATCCCTCAATGGAATGCCAAATATTCCATTCTTAATCAATGTCCATTGTTGTCTATTTATAGATCTTACTCTTCACTTTAGAGCCAGTAGACACTATTAGCAGATTCTAAATCAATGAAATATACGTCTCATTATTTTTAAAAGGAACAATTAGAATCAGTCATATAATATTATTATTATTCACAATAATATTAATAGACTAATCTTTCCGTCTACTTTGCCTCAGCTCTTTAAATACAGATTCCAAATTCGTATATTGATAATGAAATTATACCTAGAGGTCAATTAATTCCATTTAATCCTTAATTTCTGGCAAAGTATTGATATTTGTAAAATATATATAAAATGTCATGGATTTTCATATCATATAGAAAGGATTTTATGCTAGCTGGTTACTATTATCTAAATTAACTTTTTGCATATTTATGTTGAGTTCTCTTTGATTGGTCTCTAAATTTACACCAGTAGTTTAGTGTTTTAATATGGTATGTTTGATTGTAGACTTATAGTATGGTCAATTAATAAGACAAGTCTTTTTGTTCATAAGTGTAATTTAAATTGTTTATTCTTTGTCTTTCCAATTTTGTTTAAATATATTATTTTATACTTAAAAATATATATTCTTTTGTACTTGTAATTTCTCTAAATCAATATATTTTCTTCTTTAAAAAAGCCTACCAAGAAGTGAAATCATGAGTATTGTATAGCAAATGGTTTTTTCATTTATTTGTCACCCGAGGCATAACATAAATTAATAAAATATCTCGAGAATGTTTTCTTTTTTTGATTTTAAAATATTTATTTATGATCTAAAAAGATATCTCGAACAGAATAAAATGCACGTATAAGGATGAATAAATAAAAAAAAAATTTGATAAAGCTACGTTAAAAACAAATATAACATTAAAAAAACACATGCATCATAATGTTTCTTGGTGTCCTGAGGTCGGTTATATATTTCTATTTTCGTCAACATAATATACTTCTATGATATATATACAGTGAGAACAAAAGTAGACATGAAATAAAATGAAAACTCACTGGACAGTTGTGCAAATACATATACAAAAATAAAGTTTTACTGTAATTTCATCGCGCGTAAATTTGTCGCAGACCTTTTTATAGCTGTTTTTTTTTGTCGCGGGTAAATAAATCGCTTGCTCTTTTATAGTCAGTCAATTTTGTCGTTCTTCTTTTTGTCGTGGGTATTTTTGTCGCCAAGCTTTTTTGTAGTGAAGTATTTTCGTCGTTCGTCTTTTTTTCGTCGGTATTTTTGTCACGTAGCTTTTTGTAGTGAAGCGTTTTCCCGCACAATTATTTTTTTACTTTGTAAACCTAATCTCGTTCGCTTAGTCGGGGGTACCATGGGTTTTAATCATAGAGATACAAAGATATAGCGAGCTTATTCCCTTTATCTGTATTTTTGTGTCCAATATAAACAAAGTAATTTTTACTACGTCATCGTAAGCTGATCATAGAGACAGAATCTATCTCTATGATCAGCTTACGATGACGTGTAAAAATTACTTTTTTATATTGGACACAAAAATACAGCTGAACGATGTTTCTCTCTATTGAAGGGAATAAGCTTCTATATCTTTATGGTTTAAATCTACTGCTGACACTATTTAGGGAGAAAAGACATGCAGCCTAAGAGTTTTGCACACCTAAGCCTTGGTTGTTCCGCCGGGTGTACTGTGGATTGTAATCGACCACTGACTCTTATTAAGGTGAAAATAACCGGCCTAGTGTCTGAAAAACTCTTGAGCTGGGTTTTTTTACGACCCAGAAGGGTCTGCAGTAGATTTTGAACCCATATAGCACCCAGCTGAGGCCGGTGCAATCCTTTAAATTAGGGTATATATTTTTTAGGACGGGGTTTTCCCCCTTAAGAAGAGTCGGCGGTGGATTTTAAACCCATGTGACATCCGGTTAAAGTAGGCGCATATCCTTAGATTAAGGTCTACGAAAGTATTAGGCCGAGTGTTTTCATCTTAATAAGAGTCGGTGGTCGATTACAATCCCATAGTACTCCCGGCAGAACAACCAAGGCTTAGGTGTGCAAAACTCTTAGGCTACTTGTCTTTTCTCCCTAAAGAGTGTCAGCAGTAGATTTAAACCCCATGGTACCACCGACTAAGCGAACGAGATTAGGTCTACAAAGTAAAAAAAAAATGCGCGGAAAACGCTTCATTACAAAAAAGCTACGCGACAAAAATACTGACGAAAAAAAGACGAACGACGAAAATACTTCACTACAAAAAAGCTTGGCAACAAAAATACCCGCGACAAAAAGAGGAACGACAAAATTGATTGACTATAAAAAGCAAGCGATTTATTTACCCGCGACAAAAAACGGCTATAAAAAGGTCCACGACAAATTTACGCGCGATGAGATTACTGGACACCAAAAATAAACATTATAGTCTTTTGAGATGGAATTAAAAATATATTGGATATTTTCATAGATGTACGTTGATTTCATTTTAAAAAAGTCATGAAAATGAGAGTTTAGTTATTGCGAACAATAGCGAACTATTTCCGTTAGTCTTCGTTCGTAAGGTTCGTGAGAATGGGGACCATATGCGTTGGAAAAAATAGAAGGGTCGTTAAGAACCATTCGATATTAAGTCTGTACTCGAATAACTTTAGGAAGAAAATATTGGTGTGCGGAGTTGATGTCAAAACAAGAAAGGAAAGACTATTCCTATAAAACCGTCTATTCTTCGGTCCCGTGATGATCGCTGCTGCCGCCCGATCCGCCTCCCTCACTCTCAAGATCCCCTCCGTCTCCGAGGATTCATGGGTTCTTGCGGGGAACGTCATCAAATTCTATCCTTTAGATCAGCAGAAAATTATGAAAAAAATAGTGAAATATTTTTAAATAGTTACCCTTATGATTTGTTTTATTGATTTGTTTAGATTTTTTTAAATGTAAAGTATAATGTTTTTTTTACATATATATTTTATATTTATATATTTTTTTATATCTATTATGTAAACAATAAAGGAGAAAAAAAAGTAAAGAGGAGTGTGAATGTCAAAATTCCTAAAGCTCTAAGAAAAGTACTTATGTATGGAAGGCCTGTGAACTTATTGACTATTCGAATGCCAATGGACTAAGAAAGGAGAAAAAATATTTTTCTTTCTTTCTATGCTTTTGGGCTACAAATAAATTTATTATTGTCCACAATTAATTGCAAGCCCGAATTCGCCTCTTTCCAATTTTCATCCTAATGGTCATGACTGGATTTTTATATTAATCGATGATTTTATAGCAACAACGACATATGTAATGTATCCTAAGTCTGTAACGTAGACAAAATAATTGTGTTCACTTATTTTTCGCCCAGGGAATTTATATATATGTAAAAGAACATGTAAGAGTTCTGATTAAATTAAGATCAATTTGGAACCTGGTATAGAAATATTATACTCAATACAATAACATGAATTGGACAACTTGAAGATCTGAGCACCAACATTTAAATCAGTACGAAGTTATGACGCAAAATCGATTTGTCGTTCATCTGTAGTCATTAATGCCTAACGAGCGTTTTACCCAGTCGTATCCAACTTAATATTTGGTTGTAAGCATAGTTTTAAACGCTCTTTGTCCTATTAAAATCTTCAAAATGTGGTTTCCGAATCGTATATCCTATTTGGCCAACGATGGTTTATTATTAATAAATAAGTTATATTCCATTGCTTTTAACAAAGTTTAAGAAAATCAGGATTGTCAAATAATAGTTTCATAGTGCTTATAATATATATTGTTGTGTCCTTTTTAGAACTCTAATTCGTTGAAATCCGTTTGTTTTACCAGATGAATATTTTTTGCTGGACGGAAAAGTAAATATAGTATAATATTTTTGGGTGAGTAAAACTTTCTAAAAGTAATAATTGAGAAAATTTAGTCATCTATGCTATTTAGTTCCTAGATCAGCTCCAACACAGAGGAACTCAATCCGGTATCGAGTAGTCTGTTTTTTAAACGAATGGAAGTCATAATATTGATTATTAAAAAAGTTAAGCCTATTTTTCTATTCATCCCTCTTATAAACAAAAGATAATTTAAATGCATAGAGCTTGTAAATCCTTTCTTGTGACCTCACCCTTTCATTATAGACAGGTTTAAAACAATATAAAGAAATTAGAGGATACCAACTTTCATTTCTTCCACAAATATTAACCATATAACCATACATTTCAATGCACAATATATAATAAATAAATCTACAGTTCCGGTCTTTACAAGCGATTTCTTATTATTACATATTGTGGCCCAAAGGAGTTCATGCCACGAGTAATGGATGATGTAATTTTGGAGGTTTAAATCAAATATTAACTGCACAACTGGATTAGAACATTAAAAAAAGGGTTCGGAAGCCGTGGTTAAAAAATATAGATTGACATAATATTTTTCGTAGACATTTTTAGTACAACCAAGTCGAGCTTTTAAATCTCCAATGTGAGGGATCAATAAGAAATATGACATGAGCCATGTTTTTCGACAATGGCATCGGGGGCCAGGGCTTTTTTTTTTTTTTTTAGGGGGGGGGGGGGTCAACTATTGAAATTATTATTTTATAATAATAAAGTCAAATATATATTCTCCGCCTCCATCAAATATATATGTATATATATATTGCATATCTGTAAAAATTAGTAGTAAATACAATCTTCTTTTAGATGGGAGTTTTTTTACTAGAACAAAGGATATAATTTTTTCATATTCCATAGCTTTTATATAAATTAATTTCACTCTAGTATAATATATATATGTATATATACACTATAATGAAAAAAAAAATGTTGATAAATTATATATTTTTTTCTTTAATGCATTTCATTAAAATTCACGTTACAAAATAGTATCCAATAAAAATAATGTAATCGTATGGATTAAACATGAAAACAGGTGAATATAAAAAAGGATTTAAGAATGATAAAAAAATGAGGTTGTAATAATAATAAACGAATACACTAAGAAGGCGTCCAGGGCAGAATTAAGAGGTGTGAAGCTCCATCAGCACCTCCCTCAAACACAGTACCATCGTTGGGGAGTGGAGACATCACTGAGGATGTCCGTGCATTTTAATTGAAAGTGTTTGATACCGAGCGTAAGACTATAATGATTATATTAATGCCAAACTGAATGCAACTCAATGAAAGTATAAAGGAAAAATGTCCCTATCAGACAGAGGGCATGATTTGGACTTTATTATTAGTCCGGAACCTTATCAAAGGCTTTTGCATACTATCTACAATAAGATATATATTAATATATTTTATTACCTTTACCGTGTTGATGAAGGCATGAGAATTTTACTGACCATACATACAATTACACTACTCTACAATTATTGTTATTCCTAATTGCTTCTCACGCTAATGGATGTGAATGATGATTTTTAATCATAATAACAACATTTTCTTCCTATTTCTCATTAGGTGTTTGGAAGCAGGCCATTGGATAGTTACAAGAGAGAGAGTGAGAGTGAGTGAGTGAGGTAATCCTTTCATGGTTATTTTAAGGTCGAAAATGGTATTGAGAATGACTAGCAAAAAATAGAAAATAGAAGCAAAATAATACGGCTTGATTGGAAGAAAAGGGATTTTGAGAGTATTCCTATCTCATTCTACAGACCTACCTATGTACATTTCACTTCCTCAAGGGAGAATGTGTAGAATTACGTATCAATAAATCGAGAGGAATGTCTACAGTGAATGAACGTATTACAGTAAGGGTTTCTTGTTTTTTTTTGTCACTGACGGGAAGGAAATGTATGCTCGAGTTCACAAGGATTAAGGATAACAAAAGGGGACGTTTGGAAGGACTGAAGAGTGAAAATATAAGATAATAAATAGTTGGCATGATGAAATGATTCCTGGACTTATGTTAGATGGTCATTTCTTAAACACGGTCACTTCGCACTTTATAGTCAGACACTTCCTAGACAGGGATATTTCTTAAACACCCTATAAAAATATACACACCAATATTTTTGGGGCCTTGAGTTCAGCCTATTAATAATGGAATGAAGAAATATATATATATATATATTCTCTATTCCATTTAATAGGCTGAACTCAGGCCCCAAAAATATTGGTGTGCATATTTTTATAGGGTGTCTATTTAAAAAAATATATATATATATATATATATGTATATCAAACTTGTTGACGTTTGCAAAAAAATTGTCGTTTGTTTGTTGTTCATCAAAATTTATTGTTCGTCATTCATCGTTCGTTTTAAGATTGAATCGATCGTCGTCCATCATCGTTCGTTTGTCGTTCATCATTCTGAAAAAGTGAAGACGTTTTTTATAAAGGAAAATTTTACCTCGTCATCATAACGTTTATTTAGATATTTTTTCCATGAAAAAGAAAAAATATATTTTTACGACAAACATTAGGCATTTTTGTTGTCATTCGTCAAAATTTTGCCATTCGTCGTTCATCGTTTGCAAACGACGAACGACAAACGATTACAAATAAACGACAAATCAACAAGTCATATGTATATATATATATAATTTTGGGCTAAAAATTAGCCTAATGGTTTCACCAGGCACAATTACAGTATTATAAGGTTACAATTACCTCGAAAATGGAAAATTGGTAAAAAGAAAAAAATTATGGTAATTTGGGGTTCCCCGTCAATGGGCCCTTGAGTTCGACAGAACACAATCATGGTATTTTGATGTTATAAATCCCCCGCCAATAGACCCTCAGGCTCTGCCCGACACACTTATGGTATTTTAGAGCAACAAATCAAGTCGGGTTTTGCTTGTTACAAATGTTGCATATTCGAGTGTTATATCCCCCGCCAATGGGACTTAAAATTCAGTCAGACAATAATTATGGGAATATGAGATTACCAGTGTTCGGCAAATTGACTTTTGGGTTAAAGTTGTTGCAAATGTGACATATTGTTATTAAAACAGCACTGCCAATGGTTACATGAAAAGACACCAATTTGCATTATTGCGACGACCAGAACCTGCACACTTCTAACCCCATTATTTCACATTTCTAATAGGCAGAAGTCGAGACCCCAATAATGTGTGTGTGCATATTCTAAAGGGGTGTCTAAGGAATGTCCCCATTTAAGAAGTGTCCGTGTCTAAGAAGTATACATGTTTAATAAATGCCCGTCTAACAAAATCATGATCCTGATTAAATAAACAATCACTTCTTTCGAGGCTCTTGAGGTGCCCACATCATTTCACAGAGAAGAAATGAATCCGTAAAATCATAAATTGTATCTTCTCAAGTGCACCCATTCATGTCATTGTCGAATCCTTTAAATGGACTCCTCCAATATCCCCTACTAATGTTATTTGAATAAACCAACTGCTAACGCTAAGGGAAATAATGATTATACTTATCTTGCGTCATCATATCCAAGGATAAATGGATCATTAATCTGAGTAAACGATAAAAAAGAGCTACCAACGTTTAATGAATATGTTTATAGAGATCACATTATCTCGAACAAATACCAAGTCAAATAAAATTGGCAGTAATTTTGCTGGGTAAGAGATTAATACGTACATAATTAAAATGTACCTATCTCACCCAGGATATTTACATTAAGGCCCATCAAGAAGAGGATGGGGCGAATCTGTGCCCTAGAAAAATGAAAGTTAAATCACTCATAGCCTGAGTAACGTGCTCCCATTTGATTGTAGAGCACATTTATGTAATATATTTTACAATCGGCTAAGGTGAATGGGGAACGTGTGTGTCACTTATGGCATAACGAGTGAATAATGTTTTTTTTTTCTTCTCATAAATAAAATGAAAATCCATTGGTAAGATATATTTCAAATCAATAGTGCGTTCGAATAGAGGAACAGCGCTTGATCCAGGGATTTTAAATTGAAATAACGAAATTATAATAGATTTAGAAGTAATACGAACATTTTCCTCCCTTTTGAAAATAGTATTGATGATATTTATGCGCAAAGTAACGAATCAGTATAATGGTTTGAATTAAAATCGAAGAGAGATATTTAATTCGAGATAGATGTTCAGAGACGAAAATTGCCCTTAGAGAATTACATTAAAAAGATTGAAGTTTTATGTACTTTGAGTAATTTATTATTAGTCAAGACGATAGCTTCTAGATAGTCGACTACCGACTGATAACGCATAATTTCCGGTGAGTCAGAGTAAATTTTAGGAACTAAACAAACAGATAAACAAGATATTTTACAGTTGACTAAGTAAGATATAAGTGCAAAAAATCGTGAAATTTGTGAAGAAACAATATTTGTATATGTAAAAATCCAAAAACAACAGTTTTACTTATCGTAGTTTTAATGACAAAAGCAATTGCAAAATTGATGAGGAAGCATTATTTTGATGAATATAAGCACTGTATAAAACATCTGGGTCCAACTTAGCGACCTATATATTTACTGGATACTTAACAGAGAAGAAAAATTATGTCCACTGCAAAAAGCTATTTTAACCCACATAGAGAGATAAAATGGCTGATTCACTTGGTGATGAACCAATTAAGTAGTCATGGGAATATAATTTTTTACAATCCAGTGACGTCATACTATGCTGTGTTTTAAAGATAGGTACTCTCTTAAGAAGACGTCACTGGGCATTACGTTTGTCATTTCTCTCTATTTCCATTCCTTAAGACTTGAGAGCCTAGACTTAAACTGCTCAAGGGATAATAATATTTCCATTCATCTCCTCTTTTTTCATTTTCATCTTCCCATTTTTATTTAGATAACATATTTGTTTGGTCCGTGGTCCAACCATAAATATTTAACGACATAGAGAGCGTATTGGACTCTTCAGAGGCATACGTCATATTGTCCAATTAAACAAAATCTATGATCAACTTACGATGACGTAGATCAAATTACTTTGTTTATATTGGGCACAGGCGACGGCTGAACGACGATGCTTCTCTGCTATCGAAGGGAATAAGCTCTCTATATCTTTATATCTCTATGGGTCCAACCCCCTTCATAATCAACATCCTTTTATTTCCACAGCCCTCAAAAAACCATTTCCCTGTCAAAATGATTACTTCTGTTTTTACTCAACTCATGAGAATGCTCCATATATCTTTAAGAGCTTTAAATCATAGATTACGAACATAGATCCTATCTGCTTCAAGATAATGCATATAATCTCTTACCCAGTGTTTCTTTACTCCTTATATTTATATCATTTCATGGCATTACTTCCTCAAACATCCATAAATACATGCAAGGCGGCACCCCTCCTATAGACTCCCCACGGAGGATAGATTACATTTATTATAAATCCTAATAATAATAATATATAGATATGTGCATAATAATAAGATAGACTTATTATGGATTGAGTATGTTGCGAGGGAACTGCACGGGTCTTAAAGGGAGAAAAAGAACCGTTTCTCTGATGATCTTTTATAGAGAGGTTAGATCGTTTTCTATTTTTGGATTGATGGAATCATACATAGCTTATTGGATACATAAGATCATTGTTTGTTAACACTATGTACGGATAGAGGCTTGGTACTCATGCTTTTTTTCTTTCTTTTCCCGATCAGTTTTGAAGAGAAATTCCCATCGTTTTCTTTTTTTAATATTAAATTGATGACTCTTGGCATTATAAATATGATCATTTTAATTAATCCTTGACTGCAAAAAAAAAGTCTTGCATGTTGACTTTAAGAGGCCGCCAGTATTGAAAATATTGTACATATATGATAAATGTTCTCACCAAAATACCATCTAATAATAAGATAGGAACGAAATTCTAGTTTTTATTTGGTAAATTAATTAAACAAACTTTATTATCCAATGTATTTCAAATAAAAACTGAAAATAAAGCATTAAATATTGACCACGTGGTCAAAAGGACGAGTACCTATCATATGTCTACTTCCTTTTTGTTTAAAAATATTCCCGCCGTTTTTCTTTATTGCATTGATGATTACTTGCATATACAGGGTTAGGCAGAATTAATGAAACATGGAAATAAGGCAATAGCTTCCAAAATGCGCAATTTAGAAAATATATCATTTTGTAAATTTGGTTGACTACTTCAAACTATTTATTACAAAATTATTCCACGTTTCCACCCACTGCACAAACTAAAGCCCTAAGTCTCTTGGCCACACTAGTGCAGCTGTTACGCACAATCTTCTCGGGAATCTTGTTCCAGTCAGCCTCAACTGCGGCTATCAGCTGGTCCTTTTTGGCCCTTGCTTCAGCATTGGCCTCCCTTTTCACCATCCCCTACTTGGCAAAGTCAAGGGAGTTGCAATCAGGAGATGAGGGAGATCAAAGCTCCTTGCCCCAAAAGTCGTAAAAATTGGTTGCACATCAGTCCTGCAAAATCTTTGCAGTATGGGCCGGAGCTCCGTCTTGCTGGAGGCAGACAGGGACTCCATCAAACTGTTCATGGATCCACGGGAATACTTTGTTCTTCAGAAAGTCCAAGTACACGATCTTGTTGATTTTAACACCGTCTGGAATCCGAGCAAGGGTGATTTTTTACCATTGGAGGCCACTGCCCCCCAGACCATCAAAGATGCGGATTCTGCATCCGGTAGACGTTTCTGGTGTTCTCTGGATCTTGAAGGCATCCCTGCATAATATACGATCATTCTGAGTATTGAATTTATTTGTGGTCTCGAAAAGTTTATCATCATAGAAGATCACAACGACACTTGGGTTGTCTGCGTACAATTTGAGTAGTAACTTTGATCTTGCCTTCCTCTTGACCCTGGTGGCCTCGTTTAGTAGATGTATATTCCTGTACTTGAACGGCTTGATGGCCAAGTCAGATTTGACTACCCTCCCGAAGGTCCTTGCAGATACATCGTACTCCTGAGCCATCTTATTCATGGAGCGGACGGGTTACGAAGTATCATGCCGGTGAAAGCCTTGGTCAGCCTTGGTGTCTTCACTGATCGCTTTTTTTCCTTGTCTAGGCCTCCTTGTGGGTTTGTCCGTCTCTTTGATAACTTTTTTGGTACACCAGATGAATGTACGGCTTACCCCACGCATGTTCATGATAGCCTTGTGGGACTGGACCGAGTCCAACAACTTGAGGACGGCTGTTCGCTAGCTTTCAAGGTCCATTTTGTCGTTGTTTTTCAACAAAAAGTTGTGAAACCAACAAAGCAGACGTAAAAAGGTCCGTGTCACATAATTTTATATCTTAACAAAACCTCTCAGAGTTATATTAAGAAATATATTGCACTTACAATCTGATGTTTCACTAATTCGGCCTAACCCTGTAGAATAAGATATTTTTAATAATAATCTACTGCAAAACAAGCTTTCATTTTTTCTCTTAATATTTATCAATATTGAAAATATTAAACATTAATTACATATCTAATGAATGTATTAAGAAAAGTACTCGTTAAAAAAATGTATTAATTGATTAATAAAATTTTGTATCCATTATTAATCCATATGATACAAAATATTTGTCCTTATTCAAAATGATTTCCTTTCCGGACCTTAAAGGATTAACTATATACGTAGTGGTAGAAGCCATTGGTCTTGGATAAATAAAGAGGGATCAATGACAAAGTTACAAACCTTTCATTAATTGAGGGTAACATTTCACTATGTAAATGAACTCCCTAGTGTATTGTTTTCCATATTTTCAGCGTGATTTGCTCAAGAAAGTGTCCATCATTATAATAAAAATGGTCTTTATCACATCAATATATCTTATTAGAATGTTTTTTGTCATAAGTTTTGTTCTTTTCTATTGTAAATCACATAGAAATAAAGTTATATACATATAAGAGACGTTGATTTTATGAAAATTCCCCTCAGTTAATGAAAAGTTTTGTGTTAGATGGTTTTCTCATTGGTCCATATTTATTTGACTCCTTCTCCTTCTTTGTCTTCTCTTTTCAGTTTGAAAATATTCCCGCCAGAGGAATATGAAAAAGAAAAGATTTGAGTGTGTGTGTTGGCGTGACAAGAATTAATGTTGGTATTTTTTTTCTTCATTTATTTAATAGTAACGTATGAGAAACACATAAATATGATGCATAGATGGCAATTGTATATATTTAACGAGATTCATATGTTTACCTATGTACATATAGGGATGCATGATGTAATAATAACCGAATGTACAATACGATAAGAGCGAGAAGTTTGAATGTCCTTTTTTAAAGTTATATAAGACTTCAGCTATTGGATAGTGGATATAAAATTAGTTGGAGTCCTTTTTTAACGGTCCCGTAATTAAATTTAACCATAGGATCCAGTGTCGTATGGTAGTTCAATAAATTAGGAGATACTCGCATATTTGGCCGCCTACGGCGCCCATATGTTCGTCCTTCATTTATAAATTAAAGAATGAAAGATAAAGAGAGGAAAAAAAAAAGAAAAAAGCATCTCATTTGACTGAAAACATATTCTTTGTACAAAGTCAAACTTTTTATGAGGAATGTTTGTACAAAACAGAAAATGCTAGGTAGGTAGTAAAATCAGAAAAGATGTATCTAATGACATTTTTTTCATTTCTGGTCCCATCACTTTGCAAATAGTTTTATTAGGTCCGCCTTGACCCAAGGATTCCATAGGTACCTTCAAAGTTCAAATCTGACCATAAATGTGGGAGGAGATAGCATGCGGACAGACGACGGACAGAGATTGGTAAATTATTATATAGATTTCCTAGGACAAATCCAAGATTGTTCGGAAAGTTAAGGAGCTTGATAAGTTTTTAAAAGGATTTAAGCCTTAAAGTTCTGTTGATTTAATATAGGTATATACCAAAGAAAGACTTCAAAGCTGTGCAAGGTTATGGTAGACTTTATATATTAAAGCCCCCAAACATTTTAAGATTCTCATTTGACTACCATCAAGGGAAAGTTGCATTAGGTGTACTACGGCTCAATCTAGTCTATTCACCTTCATATTCACCAAAAAATCATGTTAAGGATTTAGAGTGTTCCAGGATATATGTTTGTCTATTTATATTTTCACCATAAGGTCTATTCAATGTAACATAAGCAAATTGCTCTCTTTCTCTAACATATTGTATGGAACAGACTCAATTAATACCACAACTGTATAATAATTATAAGACTTCTTGACGTTCGCAAAGAATTTCCTTCATCGTTCGTTTTAAGATTAAATCGTTCGTCGTTGATCGTTCGTTTGACGTTCGTCATTCTGAAAAAAATGACATTTTTTTTAGAAAGTAAAATTTCCCATGAAAAATAAATATTTATCTTTTTTTTGGCGCCCAAAGCGAACGACGAACGATACGAATTTTTTGTTGTCGTTCGTCAAATTTTTGTCATTCATCGTTCGCGAACGACGAACGATTACAAATGAACGACAAATCAACAAGTTTGATAATTATTAATATACAAACCCTATTTGAGTTGATCTTATAATGAACTCTCTACGATTACTCTCGCTTTGCAGGGAGTATGGAGAACGAAAACAGTCGAGAAAGGTGAGTTTCTTTGAAGCAATGTTTTACACACATAACTCCCTCGACTCTTGTGTGTGTGTAATCGTCTTTATTTTTCCCAAGAAACATCCCAGCACTTCGGCTAGTCAGGGATGTCAGGAATTATAAAAAAAGTAATTCAATGTATAAATATATATATAAAACTATATAAATCGCACAAATACTAAAATATAAATATATAATTAAAACAAAACTTTTTTTCGAAGAAAGAAAAAAAAACTTAAATTTAAAACAAAAATAAATAAAATATTTTAAAAAACACTATCGTCAGCTATATATGTAGGTATTATATAGGGGCACATTTTTCCAAAGACTTGGCAACTACATGTGCTTCCCTCATGGTTTTGGCGTTGCGAAGTTTAGGTCTACTGTTCCAAATAGCTGTAGCACTGGTGACAAATGTGGCAACCGACTTAGGGAAAGGAGATCGGATGAGGCCGGCAGTCTGAGAACGAGTCGATCTGACCCCACCTTGGGCACCGAATAAGATCTTGCCTACCGGGTTTCGGTCGCCATTGCTACCATCCCGGCTTGCAAAGCATTTCCAGGTTTCCATAGCCACAGCCCGAACTGATATCCCATTAAGGGATGGAAGTCCGGCCTTGTGGAGCAGAGCATCGATCCGCATGTGACTGCTAGCCCTTATGCCAAGTATGTAAAGACCTAGCTGCGTTTTTTATGGAAACTTGGATCGATCTTGCCGCCTTCAGTGGACCAGTTACGTCGTTTTTTAGTCGAGGTACATTAGTCACCGCGGCAGCGTAGCTGACTCGACCCAGCATAAGACCTTTGGCCAATTGTCGCAAATATACTCCGAGCCGTGCGTGTTAAGGCGTGTTCAACTCTCAATGTTGGGGGCGCAGGTTCGAATCCCGAGAGGGGATGGTCATTTTTGGTCTACCTCATTGATAAGATCCTAGGTTCCATAGACTAATTATAATGCTATAATGCTTACTTATATCCTATCGGATGCAATTCTATCGAACCATATAGGCAAAAAAAAAAATATATATATATACTCCGCGTGGGAGGTGGAGCGAAAGACGATTAATCAGCGCCGCATACTGTTTTGCTGACCGCACCACATTGGCCTCATGGGGACTGGTGGAGAAAGCTGCGTCAAACGTGACTCCAAGGAGCTCAATTGTCCTGGATGGCCTCACATCCACTCAATCTATTGGTATGGTAAATGTTTTGACCTCAGAAGCCTTGGAACTACCACCAATGAGAAGCTGCGTCTTGGAGGCGTTCATTTTGAGACCATTTCCCGTCGCAAAACGATTAGAACGCTTCTGCCCTTTCTGTTAGAAGTCTCCCGATGGTGGTGAGGTCGTTGGCTACAGCCCAAATGCAGGTGTTATCTGCGTATCCAGAGTTGTCTTCGTCATGGATGCCCAGACAGGCAGGCATATCTGCAACTAGGGTCAGGTATTTTTAATATTTTTAAGAAATACGAGAGTGACAGGGTGCAAAAGTGCGCTTATTTGGCTCACAATGTTCAAATAACATATTCATAGACAGTAGGGGTTGTTGCTTTACTTCTGTTCGACAATGGTCTCAGCCATCCCGGAATCGATAAGGTATTGGGTTCTACAGCAGTCGTAAATGTAGTGTACCATTTTCTGAGGGTATGTTACTATAACCAGTGAATACAGTTCATTTTAACGCTATATATATATATATATAATATAAATATATATATATAATTATATATATAGGTATATATATATATATATATATATATATTGTTCAAAGTTGTTATGCTAAGCATAAACATTGAAGTTGAATGGGATGTGAATTGGTATTCAAACAAATGCACAAGTATTATGTAAATATTACATACATTTGTGGGTTGTTGGGTTCTTAGATGTTTGTTTGTTAAACATGGTTGTGTACTAATAGATGACTGTCTTCAAGCATGTAGGGGCACATACTTTTTTTGACAATGAGATTATTCATATTGTATGAAGTATTTATAACAACTGTAGGCGGTTGTTGACGAGATTATATCACTTTTCAAGGGTCTCCTTGAATGAGTCATCTTCCATTTGACTTCAAGGATCATGTCAGGGGTCTACTCGTGAGGGGATACAGAATGAGCTTGAATGGGATGTTCATGAAGCGGAAAAACTTAACGAGAATAAGTCTAGAATGAAGTTGTATCAGTTGATTGGACGTAACACACCAACCTATATTATAACTTGATGCACATTAGACTGATTAAGATGAGGAAAAGAATTGTTGACGTCAGCAACTGACGAAACATAGAAGAGAAGAAATGAATTATTATCCTTTGAACAGTCCAAGTCCAGTTCTTCTGATGTATATGAAAAGATTAAATTAGAATATACTAAGTCAGGGTTGGAAAATTTGATTATACTTACCCACATAGTGGCTCCCGTGTTTGGTATTACGTCGAAGTGGAATGACGTGTTGTCTTTAGTAGATAATATTATGGTGGCATGAGGTGTGGCCCCGTACGCTTTGGCTGAAAGTCGATTTTTCTTCCCCTCCCAAGATGCTACAATGGACTTCTCGGAACGGTTGTCTTCGTCCGATGATGAAGTGGAAGATCCGAAGAGAGCGTATACTAATTGGCGGCGTTTTTCTTCAGGGATGGTTTTTCGAAGCAGTATTTATGCAAGTGTCCCTTGCGCTTACAGTGACTACAAGTGGTAGAAGTGTACCCGGGACATAAATTAGCCTGTGTCTTGGGGACTCGCAACAGTAACATACACCCCTCTGCATTTTTTTAAAAGGTAACGGGTGTTTTGGAGCGGGGAAAATTAGCAGAGTCCGATCTTGAACTAGATGCAGAGCTGGATTTTGGTCTAGGAGAATCCTCACATATATTGGCATCCGCTCTCCTTATCTCTGAGAATCTGCTGACGGAGAAATGATTTTTTGAAGCCTCGTAGTTTTTTACGCAAAGGGAATTTTCTTCCTTGTAATGGGAGCAGGAATTTTGCGCATTTCCTTCAAGAGCTCCTGATCAGGGCAATCTTGGAACCAGCGGAAGAGGAATATCTCGTCCACTGTGAACTCCTCTAGCCTACAATTAAAAGCGATGTCGCTGAGCTCTGTCTTCCACTCAGAAGCCTTCTTTCCTAGGGGAAATTTGTGGGTGAAAAATTCATATCTCCTGTTAAATAGAGGATGTACACATTCAAAATGGCCATCAAGGATGGTCATTGCACTCTCTGTTGATCCTTGGGTGTCGTACACAGGAGTGTCACTTCGAACTGAGACTTAATTTGAGAGGCGAGATCCGGTTTTAAATAATTTAAAAAGAGGGATCTCTAGATGTCCACAGATACGAGATGTGCGTGGGCTGCATGGAAATAACTCCTAAATGAGTCCTGTCATAGGTGCCTCGGACCGAAAGATTGGAGGCTTTATCTCCTCCGCTATTTTCCTTGACCTGGCAATGATGTCCTCGCTATTGGGATGAATGCTTACTGGGGGCTTGTTGGATTGATTTGAGAAAGCGGCTGATGTAAGGCATTCTTTGCCATGGTCAATAACCTGTTTGGCATCTTAGGTCAATTGCTACCCTTGGTGGAAATAACGATGAATTCGTCTGCCAAGGAATCAACCTCACTTGGATTTATTTCCGACAGCTTATCGAATCTGATTTCCAGCCCTTTAATGCCTCGTTGAGGCGAGAAATGTCCTTTTGGACTATATCAAATTTATTGGAGGAGGGAGACAATTTGCATGCTTTATTGGAGCTATTTAATTTTTTTACTCTCTTAGCAATTGAGGTCTTGCAGCCCCCAATTGACTTTTTAGGAAATCTGATTTAGCTTCGATAGTAACATAAGGAGTTAGGAGTCCGGCCCGGTCCCGGCGAAAAAGGTATCCCGGTCGTTTCCTGATATATATATATATATATATAGGTACATACAGGATTTGGTATGCCCTTTTTAATACTTGTCAAATTAAATGTTAAAAGGCTCATCTTAGAATCATGCCGTGGGAGTTATTAAATATTTCCCTTCTTCGTCTCCTCTCTATACAAAGACGCAAGAAATTTTTTCAGTGTATACAAGGAACTAATTTTTTTTTGTATCTTTATTAATATTTTAGCCATTTGAATGTATTTATATATTTTATAACCATATTAATTTAGATAATTGATAAAAAAGTTAATATTTATTTTTGTGATTTAAGGTTTTTATTAGGAAATGATTTTAAACATTCATGTTATTTTTTTAATAACATAATTTACCTTTTAAATTTATTTTCAATGTTCATTTTACTTGATTGCCTTGATGATGAGATAGTTAAACAAAAGTTTAATTTTGGTTTGATTTTTTTACTCTCTTCATGTAAAAATATATTAGTCTATAGCCTTACTTCACTTAAATAAGTCAGGAAACAAGAGTTAATGATTCATTTTATAATCAACAATTATTTTATACATAGAAATTTGTCTATCCTGCAGTGCTTTATTTTTGCTTCACTTGAAAGTGATGTTTTTGACAGTTATATTTTGTTATATTGTTTGCAAAATGAAAGATGTTATTTATAATTTAAATTCGTCAAACACTTGTCTATTAAAAGTCATAATATTTTAAGAATATAATACTTTTGGAGGAAATAAGCTCTCTATTTTATATCATATCTACATTAAGTTAACAAGGAGCCCCCTTAGAAATTAGCAATCAATGCAGGCTCACCTTTATGGCAACGCACTGCAGTAAAATATCAAATGCTACACTTTACTACAAGCAAAAAAGATATATATCATAAAGAAGGTAAAGTGCTGCATTTTTACGTTTTTACGTCCTGATTAAGCAGTCTCACATATGCACACACCAAGGGAACCAGAGGGGGGGGGGGGGGTGCCTTTGAAAAGTCCTCTGGCAATAAAGTATAAAGGTTATCCATTGCTAACTCTGTGATTTGTTTATGTAGACGTCTATATTCTTAAAGGTTATTAACGCTTTAATATGAAATTCGATCCTGAAATTTTCTGCAATAACAAAAGAGTATAATTAAGAAAAGAAATAGATGATTTAATGGCGAATTATGAAAAATAGGGATGTATTGAGGGCATAAGGTTCGAGCAGTAAAGTTCGAAGATTCTTTTGATTAATAATGATTAGTCTTATGAGCGAAAAACTTTGTTATGGTTTTAATTCAGATTATTTTGAACAATTGTATGTATTGGTCTTTATATTTTAAACTGAAAAGATTATTTCTTGATCACAAGATCTATTTGGATCCAATGGTTATATAAAAGGAGCTTTTTACGAGTCTAACTGATGCTACCAAAAAATGCCACAAGAAATCATAAAAGTTATGTTGTATTTTTTTCGCCATTTGATTCCCTTTCATTTTTTCTATAAAAATGATATTTCAAAATATTTAGTGCAAAATATAAGTATGATCTTAAGGATTTCAAATTAGTTTTAATCTTTTATGCACGTTCAAAAATAAACGAGAAATTTAAGTTTTGAAATCGTCATTTTGGGGTATTTTCAATAAAATGATTATTTCACAGCTTTAATATCTCGTTTAATTTTTTATATACAAACAAAACAAAAATGTATTTGGAATCCTTGATATCATACCTACATTTTGCACCAAGTTATTTTAAAATAACATTTACATATATTGAGAACTTAATTATCATATCTGAACTATAAAGATTTAAAAAAGTCGAGTCTGTAAGTAATATTGTACTTATTTTCATTGAAGTATTAATTGAAAACTGTGTTGTAGTATTATGAAATAATTATAATATAGGAATTGCATATATAATGTTATATTTATATTTGAAAGATCAAAAAATCAAATATTCTTCAGATGGCATAATAATAAAACAATTACCAATCACAAATATCCAAATCCCTGTGATAGCGAAGAAAAAGCTTCTTTAAAATGATAAAATTCGATGATATCATGGCAAGTTGTAGGTAGTGTTGTGTCGGCTTCAATTTATTCGGTCCAGTTCAGTCTTAGGACCAGTACTATCGGTCCTTAGGACCGTTGGTCCTTGGGATCGGTCCTTAGGACTATCGGTCATTGGGATCGGTCCTTGAGATTTTCTTTTGTTAGTACTTCAATTTTCCATAAAGTATTGTAAGAGTATATATTAAATACGTTCTAACTGCTATTATTACATGTACGAGTATATATTATATTATAACTTGGTGTTAATTCAATAGCAAAAAAATGTATTTTATAATATTTATATTAGATAATTTGGAAAAATATATATATTCTCAAATATATACTTTTCAATATACATTAAATGTTTCAGTAAAAAAAATCACCACCCTTTCGTTTCAACCGCTATATGCTAATTCTTAGGTATTATCATTAAGAATCGACGATTTATTGTTGTAATAATAATCAATAATGAATAGTTATTACTAACATAAGTAAAATGTTATATTTGTCGTCCGTTTATTTCCTCATATAAATGATTTTTCCTTTCATAGCATTCCGAGATGTTGACTATATGACGTAGGCTATGACGTAATAAAATAGAATAAAATCCTTTTTTAAGGAACAAAAAAAGGACCGGACTGGACTGCAATCCTCGGTCCTAGATAAGGACGGACACACCACTAGTTATAGGTTATCAAATAAAAACATAGTTTCGTGAAATACACACTACTCCAGGAGCCTTCAAGTCAGGAGCTGCATATCGGTCAACATCATAAAAAATGTTTTATGTTATAGCTTTTTATATTTCAATGATATTTGTTAAAAGTTTGTGTTTTTATATTAATAATTTGCTTGTTAAGTACTTATATATTTTTGTACATATATGAAGCCAAAATAAGGAACAATAAAATAAAAATGATGGACCTCTGGCAAAGAAAACAAACGAATTCACCAATTGATTTTCATTTCTGTGTGAATAAAACGTAAATTAGGTCAATTAGTGTTACAAATATATTATTTATAATAAAAAAAAGAGGATATATTTGAAGATTTATATTAATATCAAAATAAGAAGAAATCTAAAACTAACAATTCATGAAAATATAAACTCTCCTAATAAACAAAAAAATTATTTATTATTATATAAATATGTATATTATATATATATCTCAATGATGGGGGCGCAGGTTCGAATCCCGAGAGGGGATGGTCATTTTTGGTCTACCTCATTGATAAGAGCCTAGGTTCTATAGACTAATTTTAATGCTATAATGCTTATTTATATCCTGTCGGGTGCAATTCTATCGACCCATTTAGGCAAAAAAATATATATATAGATTATATATATAATCATTATAGCAATAAAATTAGTCTATCGAACCTAGGATCTTATCAATGAGGTAGACCAAAAATGGCCATCCCCTCTCGGGATTCGAACTTGCTCCCCCTAAATTGAGAGTTGAACACGCCTTAACAAACTCCCTTTTTATAAATATATCAATATTAAAACCAGCACAAAAACAAAAATTAACTTAATAGAGACCCCATTGTATGGAAAATAAAATCTCTCAGATTTTTATATTAAGGAATGGGATTAAGAAGGAGATGTACTGAATGTGTCACTGGTGTTCTCAATATTAAATACCCCTCTCATGAACCCCAAAAATGGAGTAGCAAGACATCTTAACATTTATATCGAATCAGGTTCCCCAAATACTATATGCAAATCAAACTGTAAATCCATTATTTTTTAAATACTAAATTATCCCCTCACTGCTCTATGAAGCAATTTGCTTCTAGCCAGGGGGAACATTCACTTACAGGCTTATAATACATACAATGAAGCTTATCTATTTCAAGCAAAAGGAATCTTGCTCTTTTTTTTTTGCTCATTAGAGACACATAAAGGGATGCCTCATTAAGGCAAAGAAAAAGGGCGGACACATGGTTCTTCATCCACTATGCTCTGAATAAAAGTGGCTTGAAAAATGACGATGCTCTTTAAGGAGAGAAATTAAGAGACTCTTGCGAGGAGAGTCCTTGCAGAAACTCTACCTAATTAGGGAGGCTTGCATAAAAGCGCTAATTATAAGTGGCTTATGCACCAAAGAAATAATATATTCTCATTTGCATATGTTACCTACACGCAAAGATTCTCGTCATATTTTATAAGTCAAGGCAATGATGAGAGGATGCAACCAAAAAGTGTACGAAGTAAAATTTATTTTTCTTGGTGTTTGTCCGCAGGTTATTCCAACGGATCATTGGCCTCACCGGCAGCCATCATTACATATTGCATCAAAGCCAATGGTTTCTTGGAAAGATTGCCTGAAGGGTGTCTCACCAGAAATGGGCCGCACGGGTAACAATTATGGCATATTAAAACCAACTACCAATGCGCTCTCGGGAAATTGCCCTCATTCAAATGCAACAACATACCTCTATGTAGCCTCGCAGGATCCTCCATTATTAATGGAATATCCATAAACCTTGGGATTTCTACCCCAACAATGCTTGCTTAAAAAGGAATGCTAAACCATTTTTTTAGGATCTCAGGATGTCTCATTGGATATAATGATTGCATATTTGGCTTTCAAGACAACTGTCAATGAGCTCTCGGATCCTTCAGGAACGATCTTAATTGATCATGATGGCATTCAGAACAATGAAATAAATTATTCGTTAAGGAATATTGTGGAGTTGGAAATTGGCTTCAAATCATTATTTATACATCTGGTTGTACATTCTCCATTATAAATGCTTATGGTTCCAATTCTAAATCTACCTTCTTTCAAATATATTAGAATCTCAAGAACATCAGAAGCTCCTCTTTTGTTGATTGGGGACATAAATGTTGATATCAATAAACCATCAAATAAATATCCCAACTCAGCAGCCCTTAGAGAACTCGTTTGTAAACTCAGGTTGGTCGACATCACAAAAGTATTTAATCCTGATGATAATGTTTCGTGGAGTTGTGGAAACAGTCGTCCAGAATCGATCTTGCCTTTATATCATCAGTCTTAGTTCGTAATATTAAGGAGGCCCGGTACATTCCGGAGCCCTCATCAGACCATAAACTTATTGACATTTGTCTGCGCCATAAACGGTTGCATTCCTCATTCAAAATACCTAAATGGATTCTTTTGAGGAGAATTTTTTAATTGAGATCTAACCTTTCTCAAAACCACGTTCTTATAAGGGGCATACAGGTTGCTATTAAGAGTTATTACTCATACTGTTAAACAATTTGTTAAGCGCCAAAAAGGATAGCTGTCGAATTCCAGAAGGATATTGCAGGCACTGGGTGATTCCTCTGTCTCGTCAAAAACATATCTGCAGATCTTATAAATCAGTAGAGAGTCAAGGACATTACTGAGATTGAGATGGGAAGAAAGAGAAAGGGAAACCAATGTGACTTTGAAATATAAAAATTTACCTTGTGCCAAGAGCAGTTCTGCTGATACCATCAAATGCATAGTTGATAATAATAGGATCTTGAAGAATCCAAATGAAATACTAAACTATTTTCATAAAAAAATTTCAGACATTTTAGGTGGCATAAGACTGAATTTTCCGAAGAAGAGACGCCATTCTTCGCAACAAATTTTTACACATAAAACATTATAGAGTATATCAAAAGGAATTTTAAGGACAAAAAAGCATCTGGTCCTGATGGCATTTGTGGACAGATTTTCACTCTTGTTCCTGAAGAAATTGCACCTTATCTTTTATCAATAGGCCAATACATGGAAATGAAGGGAAATGCCTAATACACTTTCAAAAGGTCGTATTGCTCTGATCCCTAAAAAGGGTGACGGAACTGATTTAGTCATTGGAGGCCAATAACTATTTTAAACAATGCATACATAATTTTAATTGGTATTTTAGCGAAACAAATTGAGCCTATTTTAAATTTTAAGGTCAAGTCTGAATAGAAAGGCTTTCTTAAAAATAGAAAAATCACTGATATTTCAAGGAACATTCTTACTGCTATGGAATCAATTAAACGACAGGGAAAGTTTGGGACTCTGATTGCAATAGATTTTAGCAAAGCGTTCGACTCTGTACGGCATGATCATATTTTAAAATGTATAAAAAGACTTCTTCCAAAACGATTTTTTAATCCAATTAGGGCTGTGTTGTTGAATGGCTCTTCTGTTATATCTTTGGATGGCATCAACAGTGCTCCTATCGAACTTCGGAAGAGCTGTAGACAGGGTTGTCCCGTAGCTCCTCTTCTGTTTGTTTCGGAAATCAACGTTTTAACTACGGCTTTAACTAAGAAGTACGCTGGATTTGGTGTTTCTTTTAATGACAGAGACATCTAATTGACCTATATGCTGATGATGTCACTTTGATGATAGAGGCTAACACTGAAGCACAACTCATTAAAAGAATTGAGGTTCTCTTGTCATTTTTCAAAAAAATTGAAATCAAATCCGGTCTTTCAATTAATAGCAGTAAGACAGCTATACTTCCTTTGGGTGCCTGGATTCCGGAGAGTTCCGTTTTGTTCAGAACGTTAAAGTCGTTAGCTCAGTTAATATCTTGGGCATTGTGTGGACAAGAAATGGCATTTCAAATTGTAACTGGACCCAAATGAGTGCTAAGATATATGGACAATTGAGGCAGTGGCGAGGTCTCTCTTTCTCAAAAAGATTGATCTCTATAATTTAAGAGTTGTTCCTCTTGTTTTATATAGGGCTACTTCTCTCTCATCTCTGGCTGAATTATCATTAGAGGAAGAAGAACGTTGGCTTAACTCTCTCTTTCATAAATCCTATATTTCTTCTCTAAAACGTCTAAAAAACTGCATTGGTGGAGGGCTGTGCCTCCTTAGGAATATTTACCAAAATACATCGCAAAGTAGTGGCTGACATGGGTGTTTATCATAACAGAGAGTGGAGGTTTTATTATACTTCCTCAGAATTTTTTAATTGGATACAGATGGGATCACTCTTAACCAACCCCGAGCTGGAAGATTTTTCTCCGTTTTTATCTTCGCTTCAAAGATTGGTTTGGAAGTCAGAGCCCAAATTATATTCTGATACGACTATTGATTTTTATACTAAAATAAGAAACAAACCATTTCTCCAGATATTTGGTAATCTTAGGATTCTGGAGAGATTTTCTCTCAATCATAAGATTTTTACCATTCATGATTGAATGTCGACTCCGTTTTAATGTAGCAAGGTTCCGTTATCTCTCTCGTGCTGTTAATAGTTATTGTCCTACTAACCTTGTTTTTAAAATTGAATACTCCTAAAAATATATTTGATTGTGCAAAGTCAATATCACATAGTTCTATTAATATCTTTTGTCTGCCTCCTTCATGGGAGCAAAGAATTCTCCACTCCACTCAGGGCATAATTGATGCATCAAAGTTTACTGCACAATTCCAAATTTCAGGACAATCAATTAAGTTTTTTAGGCCTTGTTATAACTGTGGGCGTTTATACAATGACATTTTTCATGCTTTCGTAGACTGCCCCGTGCTCAAGTTAGTAAAAAAGTTTGTTGTAATGAATGTGTGTGAGAGTAAAGAGATTCCCCCCGGTACTTTAAGTGCTTTTGTACTTTTTGTGCTTTCAAATTAAAAAAGAAATGCTCCCCCATCTCAAAAGCCATAAATTTAGCTTTAAGTAATATTAAATCTTTAATTGCAAAACAGATTGTGGCGAACTCCTACTTAGAGGTCGACAACCTACGCTCAATCATCATTCGGCTCTTTCTCTAAGAGTTCCCATCGCAGGATCTTCTTCGTGGGAGTGGGTGGAGGACCTATTTCGTTATGTGTCATCAATGGCAGCAGAACACTTGAATGCTTTAAAGAGGATTTTAAAAAGTCATCGTCGCTTGTTACGGAAAAAAATGATTTTTTGCATTTGTATAAGGTTATAATTTTAGATAGTAATTTTGATCTATAATATTCAATTATGTTTTTTCTCTCAAACACAACTGTCTAAAATATTTTAATTTAATTTTATTGTTATCTGTTGATATATTTATTTACTCGTTTTTTAGATAAACATAATAAATAATTTTATAACCGGAAAAAAAGAAACCTTCAGTTGATAAAACGTATACTAAAAGAAAGACGAGCTGCGTAACAATATTTTGGGATTAAGTGAAATATGTCAGGTTGTTATGAAAACAGATATAAATAACTTTTATAAAGTAAGCATTTTCAATGTTTCCTAAGAATACTACAATCTTTAACTTGGTCACTATTTTATGCATTGTCTGATTGTGTTATATTTCTTCATCTCAAAGAGCAAACACATAGGTACTGAGCTCATGGTTAATTTTTAAAATAATCATGAGCTCCCCTCCCATATTTACGATGACAAAAAGCTCATTCCACAGGTATATAAATTGTCAAATTAATACTAGCGTCATTTCCAACACTTCTTTCCATTCCTTTATGAAACGTCACACCATTAGATATAGAAAAAGTGCGTTCAAACAAATGTCGGTAGACGATATTCCACTTTGGATAAGCCGGAATTGGAACTCGTCGCAAGAAAAGTCAATAAACTTCACAATACTTAACTAAAATAATCCTTACTGATAAACACAATTCCAACCGGATAATCTATAAATGGTCCTCGATAATAAGTCTTTGATATTTTAGCTGCTGTTAATTACGCAGACCTGGAGCGACGAAGGACTCCTGAAATTCAGCGTCGAAATGGATTGCAGTTCCAACCTGTGTCAGTGCGGTCACCTATCTAGTGTGATCGTAGCAGCCTCCCAAACGTTTCTGCTAAATAAAATAAATTAGTTATCATATATATTTATGTATTTACACAAACACTTTGACATTTGTTTAGAACTGTAATAATATTTTTACTAAAGCCTTCTATGACTAAAGGCCCTCTAACTTTTGGGTTCCCTTGAGTGGCCGCTAATGACAGGTTCGAAGGTATAATGACTTTGCTCACCTCCAACCATTTCAAGGTTATCTTAATTGCGAGTAAAAATATCAAGATTATAAATAATTTGTTCTTGGTTTATTGTGAGAACTGAGTTTTTTATGTAAAAATGTTTTAATCCATTCGATGTTTCTGTTCGATAAAATATTTTTTTAGATATATCCCTAATTTTTTTATAATAATTATTATTATTAATTTGATTTATTAACAAAATATAATATATTTTTTACTTTGTACATAAAATATAAAATACAGCAAAGTGAACATCCATAAACTCTGTTTCTAGAGCGCGACTACGAATGTAAATAGGTATTTAGAACTGGAAGCGTGTTACCTGGTGTGAAGAAGTTGAACTTTGCAAAATATGTAAACAAGTCCAGAGCTGAAAACGCATTTAATATCGGACAACGTATAACAAAAGACAGTTAAGGAAATAATTTGTTTCCTATTGCCTTCCATTCTTTCAAAATTCGAGTGCATAAATGATTTATATAAAAATAACTTGTATTAAATTTCAAATAATCTCTAATAATCATAACAAATTATGTGCTTAATTGTTTTTTGCTATAAATTGTCCAATACTAAATGCATATGAAGAAGTCACAGAGCAGATACATAAAGAATTTATCTTTCTTTCTTACTACCGAACCAATCGATATACGGTATTCGATAGATATATAATAAATCTACCGAATACCGAATCGGCGGTACAGAGTCCCAGCTATGCTTGTTTCTATATGATCTGACTGTCTTGCTAATTTGGTGAGAAGAAATAGTGCCATCAAAGAATACCTTAGGGTAGTGTTTTCCCAAAGTGGGGGCGCGCCCCCTTAGGGGGGGGGGCTCAGAGCAATTGCAGAGGGGGCGCGGGAAAAACGAATGAATGAAAATATAAATACCGTATACTAAATAACACTGCCAGGAAAATGGACAAAAAAAAGGTTGAGGTTATATTAATTACAATGTGTGAAATAAACTGCAATGGAGTCTGAGAACAAAATGTGTGTATGTTCTTTTTTTTTGTTTTGTCTAGGCAGTGCAATTGTGGACCTGAAATTTTACTCTTATCCGCTTCCCCTCAATTATATATTTAAAAAAACGAACTATTGCCTTCGGTATATCTGATCCCTTGATGATCATGATGGATTAGTTATGACTCTCCCATGTCCTTGTTTCTTAAATACGCCTCTTAATAATAATATAAAGCCCATATTCCTTGGCAATTATAATAATAACTCATGCTCTTTGACAAATAAGTAAATCACATTCCACGCCTATCAAAACAGCAGGGTTGTACATACATAGGTACGTACTTGGGGAGGCTTTTCTCTTACGTAACCTGAGTACACAAGAATGAGTGCTCAATAAAGATGGATTCCCTTTGTGATGTATTCCGTTTTACAAATTATAGCCTGATGTGAAAATTGTTTGCTTTCTCTCTCTTAATTTTTTATTTGTGCAGTTAATGAGCCGAGACTGATTACTCCTCTGTGGTGGCAAATGTTTCAAAATAAGCTAATTGTCTAATTAAGAGAAGGACTCTTGAGATGTTTATTTACATAGTAAATAATTTGTTGTTCATAATACAATGCAAGTTAGTTCTATATATATCTATACTAATAAAAAAAGAATTCCGTTCGTTCGTGCGTTCGTTTCCCTGTATCTCCCGAACGGTTCATTAGATCCTGACGAAATTTTCAGTGAATAGTTTTGAGAGCTCAGGGAGTGTTTTGTGGGGTTACAAACTCGCAGAAAGTTCGTTATCGACATGCTTATTTATTCGAAAAAACGTTTTTTGACGATTTTTTAAAATTGCCAAGTAAGATTTTGATTAAATTATCTGTGAATAAGAATGAGTAGTAAGACCTTTTTTTGGGGGGGGTGTTTACTGCAAAATTCGTTTTCTACATGATTTCTTAAAAATAAGTTATTTTCTATCATGTCTTTCTTCCCGAATTTTATTTTTATTTTTTAAATACAACTTTTTTATATTGCAACATCGTGCTATTCGAATTTTAATAATCCCAAGAGATGGAGAGTGATGTCAATCGCTCTCAAGTTTTCTTGGTAAAGATATGAAGTTGCAGTCCCTCTTAAGTTTTTTCTTTTGCTGTTTTCCTCCATCAACGGAGATCAAACTAATACTCAAATATTCACCACTACCATACATATCTTCGGGACTCTATGTTCTCTATGAATTGGTTACAAAAATAATTGATGTTTATGAAGTTTAAACGCCCAGCCTTAAGGAATAGAAAACGGAAAAAATGGCAATGACGATGCAATGACGACTTTTTAATGAAACTTTTCATTAGAAAATAGCATAGGCACTTTATGAAATGACTTAAAAATAACTTCTTTTTACGATGTTTAAATTCCACGCCTTAAGGGAAAAAAAAAGAAAAATGGCAATTTTATATGAAAAATCACATGTGATGACATCACTATAATTATTTGTATCATCTTTTTCTATTCCTAATACTATGTCAGGTTAGAAAATCCTGGGCAGCGCCGGGTAACATCCGCTAGTAGATATATATATATATATATATATATATATATATATATATATATATATATATATATATATATATATATATATATATATATATATATATATATATATATATATATATATATATATAGCTATTATAATATATATATATATATATATATATATATATATATATATATATATATATATATATATGTCCCCAAACAACAGACCCGTAAGTCAGTGTCGTCCTAACTTTTGCTTTATAAAGCCAGAGTATTTTATCTGAGGTTAATATTGTGGTCTATGCAATATTTCACAAACAAGAGCACTCCAGAAACCTTGTAGTTCCCTCCATGAAGGCCCCTGATCAAAAGTTACACCCAGGTATAAATTAGCAAAATTGATGAAATTTTGGAGATGCCGGGGATCGAACCGGGGCCTTTCACATGCAAAGCGAACGCGCTACCACTGCGCTACATCCCCTTGATACATTCATGGAAATATTTATTATTATATTGCACCCTCCTTTTTTTGTTTAAGAAATTTGTAAAACTCTTCTGATAAATGCTTTAATAGTTTTTTAACATGATAAAGTAAGAATATTTATCTAATCTATCTACCTGTATATATACATATATATATATATATATAATCTATCTGTCTGTATAGATATTATATATAAACACACACACATATATATATATGTATATAATTATATATATATAATATATATATATATAATCTATCTGTCAGTATATATATTATATATAAACACACACACATATATATATACATACATATATGTAATATATATATATATATACAAAGATAGTTTATAATATATTAGTCAATCCTGAAAGTAATAATATATTGTCTCCTTATTTTGCGAAACTGGGTTAATAATGATATATCTATAATTATGTATGCATATATATTTCATAACATTGAAATGCATTGACATGGACATATAATGGCCATTATATTTATTACTACTAACCTCCAAATCAATTGTCAACTATATCATAATGTGTAGCTCATTATTTTGTTTGGCGAGCGTATATTCTTAAACTACACTCCTTTCAGCATATTTAACATCTAAAAGTCAGGATTCGATCATATAACTATAACGTTTATTTTATGATATATTTTATTTGCATTTACACAAGTAATTTTTGTAGAATAAAAGTACTTATTTATGCACATTAGAGGGTGTTATAGTTCATAGCTAGTGTTGTGTCGGTCCTTATCATGGAGATATAAAGATATAGAGAGCTTATTGGATTCTTCAGAGAAATACGTCAGTGTGTTCACAGTATAGAGATAAAAAAATATAGAGAGCTTATTCCCATCACCTGTATTATGTGTGTCCAATGTAAACAAATAATTTGTACTACGTCATCTATGACGTAGTACATATTACTTTGTTTATTTTGAACACACACAGAATACAGCTGAACGTTGTTTCTCTGCTATTGAAGGGAATCAGCTCTCTATATCTTTATATCTCCTCTCTATATCTATGGTCCTTTTTGTCAGTCCTTAAAAAAGGAGAAAAAATCCTATATGACGTCATAACCCACGTTTTTCAAATAGCTGATGACAAAATATAACATGTTTTACATATGTAATAAATGAGTATTAAATATTGATTATTATTACAACAATAAATCGTCCATGATTAATGCAATGCCTAACAATTAGTTTCAAAATGATTATACATACGGGCCTTAAATTCATGGGCGATATTAAATATTCCCAATGCGGCCCAAATAATGCTCTGATCTTTGTTATTTATCTTCACAATCTTTCGACAACCATTAATTTTAACTAAATTTAAATAGATTGTGGATTAAAAAACAAATAATTAATTATGTTGATTATTCATTTGAATATACAAATAAATTTAATGTCATGTTTAAAAAAATGGAGACTAAAAATACATGTGTTAGATTGGCGTAGATCATAGATAAGAGAGAGTGTCCATATAAGAAGAATTAAGTGTCCTGGAGGTTGCATAGAGTGGATCTATCGGAGGTATAAGAAATAAAAATGACATCACAATTCAACTCCCGAGAGGGGAAGGTCAAAATTGATCAATCTCATTGAAAAGACTTGTTTTTTGTTATTATACTCCTCATTCACATCAATATGAATGCAATTCTATAGAACTAAATGAGCAAAATAGAGGTATTTAAATGTTATTAACATTCATGTAGCCTCACTTGTCCCCTGGTGTAATATAAATTAGGCAATCAACAACTAACATTTGCCCCTAATGACGTCTCTATGCATGATACCCTCTAAATTACAGTGCACTTTTGGAAAGAGGTACTTCTTTTAAACTTAAAATAAATATTTTGGTTTTGTTCTTGCATTTTACTTGTGTGTATTTTCGTGTATGCACATAATTGGATCAACTCAAACAGAAGGGGGAAGCCTACTAACCTAGGCTTAATTCCCCTATTTTCCGCTCAATTTGTCTGAGGTACATCGGATCAAATGACTCAAATGCTGCACACTTTAAACAGTTTATCAAGGACACTCTAAGAAAAAGAAGAAACAGGCTCCCTTCAAATCACAAAAGGGGCAAAAACATAGACCATAAACAGTGCCGAAGTGACGACTGGAGGCGCTGAATATCGGGGTATTTTTGTAGTTCTCCAATGTTGTGGAATGACAGAAAGTACACATAGAGAATGTGATACTTCATATATTACAAGAAGACTTGTTCATTTGTCATTCATTTGTATTCGTTGACGATTCGTCGTTCGTTTTTGGCGCCAAAAAAAAAAGAAAATATTTTGGTTTTTCATGGGAAAAAAATAATACCTAAAAAAACTTCATCACTTTTTCAGAATGACGAATGAAAAATTATCTTTCTAAAATTAATGACACTTCTCTATTCACATATACAACATGAGTTATCTAGTATTCAATATTTATTTGATACATAATTTCTCCTACTTGAAATAGGGATGGTTTCACATCGTTCCCCCTATTTCCTGATAAAAAATATTAAGTCCCACTCTCTCCTGTGTTCTTTCTCTCAACAATGGAGAACTCACAAATACCCAGACATCCAGCGTTACCATTGGGTGTTCTATATTCTCTATGGAGTAAAATATAAAATAAAGAGGCAGGGGGAATTTGGTTCATGGACCAAAATATTATTAAAAAGAAAACCAAATTGACCAGTGTTCCATACAATGTATGTTCAAATATTGAAATACTGAAGGAGAGGTAATTGATTAAAATGAAGGCACACGTAGCTAAGAATACATGCTGCCCCCTGGTGCTTGATTTGAAACCAAAACACCTCATAATTGTAACGTGAAAAACTACCCAAGGACCTCCTGATGGTTATTTTGAAATGCTCATATAATTAAATAAAAAATGTATGACATCCAAATACCTGATGTCCCATTGGCGGTAGAGTTGTGCCTCTACATAATTAAAGCGTTAAAGTAAAGTAGAGCATGCAAGGAAAAAGTAAACACAAAAAAAGGCCAAAAATTTGGTTATTTTCTTTAACGTTAGATGTCGCTAGTCTATGAAATTACGTCACAATCCTATTTAAAACTGGTTTAAAGAGATTAAGTTTGATGATTTGAAATATATCACTTTTTTCAAGATAAAAAACGTCTCCAAATATAAATGATAAAAGGACTTTGTTATTATTTTCAAAGAGCTCTAGCATCAAATCGCCCCTTACGGACTAAAGAAGAACTAAAATTGTGGCCAATTCCTTTTGGGAAAAAAGGAAGAATTTTATGTTATGCATGCGCTACTTTACTTTAACGCTTTACCTCCAATATGTCAGAATTAGTGCACCTAGAACTTGAGGGGTATGGGACACTTGGTCTGAAATCCCGAATACTTTTTTTCCTCCACTCTTAATTTATAAAACATCAGCGAGCATTTTTTTATTTAATAGAAATAACAAAATATCTTCGCCACAAAAATGTATATCGTAGGTAATTACTTTAATTTATAAATATATGTAGTTAAATACGTACTAATGGACTCTTTGTATAATTGTGGGCCCTCTCATTGCAAGCCCTCTTTTACATATATTTCTTTAACTGGATCAATGCAACGTTTTCTCAGGTACAAGATATTGAGCCAGTATCTTTTTACTCATCAAAAGAAATCTAATGCACACTGGGTGGCCAATTTATTATCTGCATGCATGAGAAACGGAGGATAATAAAATTACGAATTAGAAAGATTGTTCGAGGGCTGAGAGGGATTCATGTTGCTTTCTGAAGAAAATTTGCACGGAAAAAATGAAACCTTATAAGCATTAATTTAATTAATAATTAATTAATAGATATTTGAATGACACTATGAACTAAGAGAGCGCGATAGCTCAGTGCGTTAAGGCCATAGAGATATAAAGACATAGAGAGCTGATTCTTTTCAATAGCGGAGAAACATCGTTCAGCTGATTCTGTGTGTCCACTATAAACAAAGTAATTTTTAAGATACATCTCAAAGGAATAAGCTCACTATATATTTTTATCTCTATGGCTAAGACGTACTCAACACTCACTGTTGGGGGCGCAGGTTCGAATCCCGAGAGGGGATGGTCGTTTTTGATCAACGTCATTGATAAGATCCTAGGTTCGATAGACTAATTTTAATGTTATAATGCTTATTTATATCCTGTCAGAGGTAATTCTATCGAACCAAGTAGGCAAAAAATAGTCCATATTTACACCAACTAATACTCATTTGAAATATATGTATTCATATGCAATATAAGTATTTTTGCAATAAAAAGACATAGTCGCTACTTAAGTGAACTTGTGAATAATTAATTGATTTTGATACCCTGTAAATTTTCTCTTTGTAATAATGAACAATTATTATTTATCGTATATACTTTGCTTTGAGTACATCAAATAAGTATAATATAAAGGGTCGGCAAGTTTAATTAGATAGTTTAGATAGTTGCTCGTAGTTGCCCCTAGATGACAATAAGAACACGGCTGAAAGTTTCGGTGAATTGAGTCAGGAGTAGGGAACAGTTGGTAGTGACAACAATGGATTCAGACGAGTTCAACCTTCCTAAGATATGGAAACTTATCACTGCAGTTATGATGATGCAGATTCAAGGATTGTAAAATTGTAATGGTGTACGGTGAGAAACATTGTAAATCCCATCAGGGCCAAGAAGCTGGAGAAAACTAATATTAGTTATGAGGGTGTAGTGGAACGAAAGTCGAACAAAAGACACTCCCACAACTTGAGGACCCTAGAGTTTGTGGCGAAGTTGCTCAAGCTCAACTTGGAGAAGTATGTAAAACTCATGAAGAATGTTATGGCTGCCTGGGTCACCAAGGTGGCAGTTGAAAGGACTTATATATTTTAACAGGACTCATCATCGGGCCTCACCTTTCACCGCACAAAAGTGGATGTCAAAGAACTTGCAAAACTACACCAGTCCCAACATCTGGCCCCCTAACTCCCCCATCAGTCATTCTTGCAACTTCTGCCTATGAGATGCATGCAACATCAACAGGCTTGCATGTAACACCCTGTCCTAATTGAAGACCCGCATCCCCTTCATGTTCAATCAGTTGCCCAAGGAGCAGGTGAGGCGTGCCTGCGCCCAATTCAGGACCAGACTGGAGAAGGTATTGGCTGTTGAGGACGCCGACTTTGAGCAACCTGAAGCAAATAACTACACAAACATCACACTTTTGGAACTTTCTGGTTTATTAACGTATAAAATATTTTTTGTCTTGATAAAGTTTATTTCAAGAAAGGGACAAAATTACCTAGGAACTTCCTCATAGTTTCAATCATTGTGGAATCAGTTATCTCTTTGTTTTAGATAATGAATTATGGAAATATATATAATAGAAAAACATCATACATTTTGAATGTGGCTCAGGTTTTAAAAAGCATCCTCCAGTGATGTTTTAAGAAGAACAATGGAGGACTCAGATACTCTTTACGATGTACTTGTACTCATGTCAATACAAAAAATAAAAGATGGTGATCAATGTCTACAATATTCATATCGTAGACAATAATCGCCATCTTTTTGAAGAGGCACCCAAAACTAAAAGTTAGTACTTCATTTATTGTTTGCTAATGCAGCAAAGATTATAAAGTATCTTTATGGCCTTGCCCTGTTACATTTGAATAATCAATCCTGTATTATCTCATATGAATACTTAAAGGAAGAATGCGTTAAGCTAGGACGATTCAAATTATATGTCGTTTGATTCTATATCCTGAATCTTTGACATGAACACAAAAGCGCAATTCATATTCTAAAAAACACTTGCTTATTTGCCTAATTTTATTAGATATACCACTAGGTCCAACAAAATTATAGAATCATTATTTAATCCGTATGACTACAAATCGTTTAACACAAGCCAAATTTTTACTTAGTTGCCATTTACTTTTTGAAGAAACTAAAAGTAATACGAACAAGAACATTGTTTAATACAGGGATTGCAATATAAAGCTTTAAAATAATAACAAAAAATGGAAGATAATAGCATAATATAGTTTGATTTTTAATATATATATATATATAATGATTTCTTGGATAACTGCCTTAAATAAAGTAGTTGTTTAAGAAAAAATAAAAAGAATCAAATCACAAAAATAACTGCTTTAGATGTTGTTGCTTTTTAAATTGGGGAAACTTTCCCGCCAATATCTGAACAGTTGACAACCCTGACAAATACATTCAATAAATGAAAAACGTATGAAAAAAATTCATGAATTGAGGAATAAAAAAATGGAAATCTGAGATTTCCATTTACCAAGCCAATGAGACACACTTAGCACTCAACAACAAAAAAAACCTAGGTGTGTATTATAAAAAACATATTATACATATACTTTTTAAAAACCCGAGAAACACTTTGGTATGCACACTTTCGTTGCTCCCATAGAAAGGAGAAATCTTCTTAGATAAACTATAATTATTATCATCACTTATGGCAGATGTGCTCAAGATAGGTACACATAAAAGTGTGCAAGAGATCCATCTCACAAACAAACAGGCATATATACTGGGTGCATCAGGGAAAGTGAAACAAAAATCTTGGATCCAAACTGTGGGCATATGGTTAACGCTATAGAAAAACTGATAGCGTGAATGGTATTATTTCTTTTTTCTTACATTGTGTATAGAACATGGCTATGTTATTATCTATCTAGAAGACCATGACTGAGATACATGAAAATTATTCTGCGCGAAGTGTTCCTCCAGCAACCAGTTCGGGAATTAAAAGCTCTGATGTGGTTCCTTGCCTAATCATAACGAATACAAAAACGTTAGTTAGAGTGTAGGATTAACAAGGATGTGAAGCTTAAGGACTTTGCTCGCTCCAAACCAATCCACACATTCTAAATCCTGTTATGAGCGAGTGATGGGTCGCAAATGTTGCCAATAAAAGAAACAACACTTGTATTTACTTAAGTAGACGTGTTGAGGGTCTGTATAGTAGCCCGAGGTTCTTTTTTACAATGTGGGCACTAGAAATGATCTTCATTTAATTATTATGCTATATTTTTTTTCATACGACCTCATACCGCCTCAATAGAGACGTGGGATACAACGAAGTATAAGTGACTGTGTCGCTGTAGTGAATAATATATTTCTTACATCCTTAGAAAAATGATTCAAGTATCGACTTTTGACCGGTTCACTGGAGGTGGCAAACAAGTTTTTAAAAGACAATCGAAAAAAAAACCGTTTCTTCCGTAAAATACATCCAGCAACAACAGATCATCTCCTTTGGAACTGCCCTGCATTGACAGAGACTTGCCGAGCCCTCCAAATCTCACTAGAAGACCTCTTCAAGATCCAAACTTCTGACGAAGATTTTCTGGCGTTCACAAGGAGTGCCAAATTTGACGGTGTCATAACTAAAGTCCAAAAGATATTATACAAAATGCGAACAGTTAAAAACGAACATCTTTCTTTTATCATTCCATTTGCTTCTTTATTTTCAAAAAAAATTACAGATATGGATTTTTATTGAAATGCCGTTAATAATAAGATTGTTTCCAAATTATTTGAATGTTTTCATATATTTTTTTGGTTTAAATAATTGTTATTTATTGATCATTTATTCACTACGTATCTGTACAAACCTTTTGTATATCTTTGGTTTAATTTGTCGAAATATATACCCACTGGGCCAAGAAAAAAAACAATAGATTTGGAAGAATTTGAGCATCAAACTTATACATCATACACACACATATCTTCAAATAGTAGCCTATTTCAAATAGGAAATGAGATGCAATTAGATCTGGGCCTGATGTAATGATGCAATTAACGCCGACCTGCTTCTTAGGAATCCTCGTGACCAATCATCATTCTACCGTTAGAAAGGTTTTTCATCCATCTAGTGAAGCGTTATCAAAAGCACATACATAGTACATACTGAGGAGGTTATTGCTGGTGGTCTGAAAACAATTAAGAGTTGACCGCCTCTTTTACCTTCGTTCCCTGAAGTCATTTAGTTACTCATTTACATGAAATCATGAGTTCCTCTTAATGATCTACATCTTTCTGAAGGCCTAGACGTGAAATGGGGGCAATATGTACTCATGATGGCTAACTTGCCTCCAAACAATTGAAAGGCGTTGTTGCGTCAGTAAAATAATGATTTTGTTGGCCTTTTGTAGGGAGCGTGTCAGGTATATGCGTACATATATGGTACTTTTGACACAAAACTTCTTCCCGCCATGTAGTGTCATATAAAGTTCATTAGTTTGAAATTATAATATATATATAAGCCAATCAGCTTTGTTTGTTTGTTAATCCTGATGGAAATATGATACACTCAAAGGATGTGTTTTTAGCTCCTAAACTATATATTAACTGGATACTCTTCGACTTGAAGAGTTATTTGATGAACTATAGCTACTTAAAATGGCTACCCTACTTGGGGACGAAACCAATCAGTTGAAGAAAATAAAAATGAAAATTCTACAAATATATTGAGTGATATCACCCTAGTTTGTGTATCATTCAAAAAGTATTAGAGTTTTACCTATACAACGACGTCACTTGGTAAGCTTGACTATTCAAGGGATAGCAATAATTAATTCATTCTCTTTGTTGTTAAATTGACTTTAGGAATGTATATTTCCCCATACACAAACATAATTTTTTTGTTGGGTATTGTATCTAGTTGTGATATAGGTCGGTGCTCCTAGATTATACACCAGAAATAAAGTCTGTTTCAGCTGATAATTAACAATCTATTGACCTATCTATCACCCTGCCCTTACTTTCAACTAATTTTTTAAATCCAATTCGAGTCATGTCATTTTTGGTAAGCGTAAATTAACAGCAAAAATACTGAAACTATAAAGAAGACTGATTTTTAAATGATTATTTTTTGCCGCTCCTTCTCTTTCAACAAAGAGCGTTCTTGAATGGAGTCCCCGTGTGGTATCCTTAATTATAGAAAAAGAAGTCTTGATTCCCACTTCATTAAAATATATTTAACTAATTACGACTCTCCAATAAAACAAGGAATCCTCTAATAAGTCAACAAGGCATTCATGTTGAATAACTTTATGGCTCCAAAACAGTTTAGATGTTTTTATGCTTGGGGTGAAACATGTCACCTTTTCAAGGGATACTGCATGAATAAGGGGAAGGGAGAATATTTTTATAGACCGGATTAAAGCTTAAAAACTAGACGGATCAAAATTAATACTCACGGGGTATGCCCTTTCAATTCATCTTCGGAAGGTGTTGTTACCAACAGTCACTCAAACCCTGCATCAAGGTCAAGATTGCCTTTCTCATATTTATTTGAGACAGGGTTAGGCATGAGTACATAGGTATTTGTTGATGCTCTATTCAATGTGAGCTCCCTCAGGCGACTTGGGTTCTTCAGAAACATATTAAATGCTACATTTCCCTCCATGATTTCAATCAAAGGAAATGAAATGCTATAGCCATGGCATTGGTTAGTAGAGTGAGAGTGAGTTAACTACCTGATCCTTTTGGGCTTTAGTATATGATTTTATCGTTTACATATAGTTCGATCAAAAATATTAGAATACAGAATTGCAGAGATAAAAAAGGGAGTGCGATAGCCATGTGCACTAAGGCGTGTTCAACTCTCAATGTTGGGGGCGCATGTTCGAATCCGAGAGGGGATGGTCATTTTGGTCTACCTCATTGATATGATCTTAGGGTTCGAGTGACTAACTTTTATGCTGTAATGCTTATTTATATCCTATCAGATGCAATTCTATCGATCCAAATAGGCAAAAATTACTTTACCATACACAAAAGTTAAATGAGCAAAAGCTAATAAATTCATCGTCGAATAGTAAAGAGAAGATTTAAAAATATAAAATATTGAAGATTAAAATCCTATACAAAGAGTAATTATGAATGTTTAAAATATTTTTTTAGAGATTACTATTTATCCATTTTGTATTTTGAACAATAGGAAAGACAATAATTTCATTCCACATTAATATATTTTTTTATGGTTAAAATAATTTATTCTGTTAATGCAAAGAAAAATACAATATAAAATAAAAATACATTAAAAATATATTTACAGTTACGTAAATATATATATATATATATTTCATGTAGAATTAATTTATAATGGAATTTAAGTACATAATTATAACCCCAAATGTCATTTCAAAATATCAAATTAAAAGGCAATTAATTATTAAGGCAAGATATTGAATCAGTCCCATTTTATTAATAATATTTTTTTTTTTGTACACCCATACAACATTTATATTAAACTAATATGATATTAACGTTACATCCAAATCTGAGGTACATGAAAATAAATTGTGACATTTTAACATCTAAAACTAGAGTTCATCAAATAATCTATTCACAAAATTAAAAACATTTTTTGATAGGGGGGTTTTAGTGCTTCTAAGTTTGTAAAGAAGATTTTGAATTTTTGCGACAATAAAATTTATATTGGTTTGATCAGGACCTTTATATATAAAACAAATGCAATCAGTTCTTAAATATGACCAAAACTTGTATAAATTTTAATAAAATATATTGCTTAAAATCTTTTCTAAAGTTTTTAGAAAATCCAATCTTCTCATGCTTAGAAAAAGCTGATCGAATTTTTTTAAATAAAATAAATACCCATTTTATATTATGTGTTAATTATATTTTGATGTAGAATGAGTTCGAATAAAGTCTATATCGATTTTTTATCATGTCAAATTTGATTTTGGAATGTACGAATGTAGGTAAAATTAATTCAATTTAGCTGTTCAAGAACATAAAGGCTCCTAACGTATCAGAATATATTAATTGTTCAATTTTGTATCAATACAATTCTGATAATGGAAAAATATATTGTCAATAATCTAAAGCTCTAAACTTATTGTCCAAGTATTAGCAATAAGTTCACATTACAATGTCTGAGGAATCCCAGATTGTACAACATATTGTCTACATACGAAACACGAAATGCTCTTTACTAGAGGATGCAAAACTTTGTTCATAAAAAATATATGAGTAAAAAACAGGAAAAGACCGGGACACTTTTTTTCGCCGGTACCCAGGCCAGGCCCCGACTTAAATTTTCCAAGCCGGGCTGGGACTTTAATATACTCGTTCCTTCGTCATTCTTAAAGTGACAACATTTTCTTAGAAAATAATTTTTCTCAAATAGTGCAACACTACTTTTTAATATTTTTAAAAAAATATTTAAAATTCTTTTTTTTAAAAACGTCATCACTTTCAAAATGATGAACGAACGAATATATTAAAAGTCCCGGACCGGTGATTTTTAGACACCGGGCCGTGCCAGGACGTTCAAAAAACAGTCGGGAACCGGGCTAAGCAAGGTACCCGGTCGTTCACTGGTGGAAAATATTATTGATTAAAATTTTCAATATAATAAAGACTCTTCTTTTGCCTGCCTTAACACAAATGTATACCCATTTGGGATGTTGTGCTGTTTATATAATGCACATGTACTATAAAACCTGAATATAGCGGTCACTCCTCCATAGCGGCCAACCAAATTTTCTCCACAGAAGAAAAAACTAGTACTAAAACCTTCTGAGTATTGCGGTCATTTGTCTCTAAGGATTACTGTTTTGCCGGTCTGTGTTTTTGACTAACCAATACTATTGAACAGAAACGCCGCCATCAAAACATTTTATTTAACAAATAAGACTTTAAATCCTACTTTCCTTCTATCAATCCCCTATCTTAAATAAACTGCATAAGACTGCATTAGTATCACATACATTCAAACAGTAGATTAAAGACTAAAAACGCTAGATTGTCCTTCAAGTAAATTTCGCATGATAAATTTTACCAGACAAAAAAGCTTTATGTTTAGAATATTTATATTGTGAACTGTTTGACCTGTAAATCGATGGTGTGAATAAGTGACACACCTATGATTAATTGATCTTAACTGAGATGTATTTCATACAAATAGGCTACAAAAAGGAGCTTGGAAACAAATAGGAGTGATTAACAAATAGGAGGAGAGAGACATAAAGAATCTACTACTGACCTTATTTGAGAAGGGAAGTAAAATAGAATAAAAAATTGGATGTCAGAATATTTTGAGGGCTTAAAGCTTTTTTGAACGATTAAAGAATAAACTTTTTAAAAGTTTATTTATTTTGTCCAAATACTACTTTTGGAGAAAATAATTTGAAGACAGTGGTCATATGGTAAATATTGGTATAAGTTTGCATAGAAATCATTACTTTACTCTATTTCGGTTACGCATTATTCATAACTTGGCTTTTTGTGTAGCCCTTTATAGCAGTCATAAACATGGAAATATATTATTTTTTGTTGATGGGCCACTGATAGATAAAGGAAAGTATGTTTATTCGAGTATTTTTATGCACTCTTTTTATACATTTTTATACCCTTAATACAAAACAAAAAATGTGAATGTGGAGAACAAAATCTAATGTATCTGTAATAAAGATCATTCTTCAGCCAGAAGATCTGAGAGCCATTATAATAGATGCATCAGTTAGGTATCTTCTTACGTCAAAGTTCCAATGTTCGAATGCAAGTCGTAATGATAATCTAGATAATGATTATAAAGTATCTAATTACATTTTTATAGATTTTTTTTATTAACTGAGGATGGTTTGCCTTTTATTTGAATATTATTTTATTGTTGAGATGAAATACTTTCCTCAACAGTTATTTTAAAATTTAAAAATAGTCCATGTATTTTCTTTGTTCAATTACTCGAGTTGCGTCATTGATATGTGGTGTGATGAAATATATATTTGGTGTCAATTGGCCACTAGCTTCAGAACTATTAAAATATATTATAAAATTTAAATATATATATATCAAATAAATTAGAAAAACAAAAATAGTGATCTAAAAAACACGACTTATTTTTTTAAAGTTAAAGATGTCTTGAGCGCCTTGGTAGCCTTGTTGTCGCTCGCCTTGCTTCCAGAAGGGTGGTTGCTTGTCTCAGCTCCGGAGGCGAATTCCATGTTCTTGCCATCTAAACCACAGAAATGCATCCCATAGAATTAGGTCTCCTGAGATTGCTCGTCCCACTTCTTTTCCAGGAGTCTGAGGTGCAGAGGACATCATTGAGAGGGGAATTTGGAAGGTTGACTGCCTTCCAAGCAGCCATCCCTGACTGCCGAACAACAATCTCATTTATTCATTTGGGATTCCCACTCTGTCGAGGAGGTCAGCAGCCGTCCTCATTCTATCTGACCTCCTCCAGACGCCTAGGAGGACACGGGCAAGATTGTTAAGAGCGACTTGGTCTCTTGTATTGGTTATACATAATATAAATTCATAAAGATCTAGAGAGAAAAAAATCTACCGTTTAAATATATTTGTTTTTTATATAATATAACATCATGGTGATCTGGAGAGAGAAAAAAAAACAACGTTCAAATATAATGGTTCATTAATTACTATCCTTTCCTATGGTAATCTTAATTCACTGTCTATATCTGCAAGGCCTTAAAGTTGACAATCTTGAATGAAATAAGCATACAAAAATTGGCAGATAGCTATTCTACATTTAATTGCTTGATAACTATATACAGTTGTATTACTCTATTTACAATCTACACCATTTGTCATCATTCTATCTCCCATAATTCCATACATAAACACTGTGCAATATTCATTTCTGTCCTTCCAGATAGCCTTTTCTAACCAGAGACAATTATTAATATGATAAAGTGTTGCCTGAGCTACGATCTAAAGACCTAAGGCATAATGGATCTCAATTAATTCTAACGTATTTTTTGGTATTCTTCTCTAAATACAAATCCATTTGCCAGGACCATTTTAAAATAAGATGTATACTTAAGATAAGCAAAGACGCTTATTTCCCAGGCTTCGAAGAGTAAAGTGTTTCTCATGATATTACACATTAAGAGGATTCGGATATAAATGAACAATTATTAGTAATGAAGCCTTAATTTAAATCGATCATATCGAACAATTGGCCGGTGCATTAATCATAGATATATATGAAGATATAGAGAGCTTATTCCCTTCAATAGCAAAGAAACATTGTTCAGATGTATTTTGTACCCAATATAAACAAAATAATTGGTACTACGTCATCGTAAGTTTATCATAGAGTTAGAAACATTTGTTTATTTTGGACACAATGACGTATTTCTCTGAAGAATCCAATAAGCTCTCTATGTGTTTATATCTCTTTGGTACACATTTGGTTTACGTAACACAATCTTACCATTTTTTTTTAGATTTTGCTCTTCAAGACAAGTTAATATGATCTTTTGTATAATATGTTTTATGTTGTTTTTGTGTCTAATTGGTTCAACGGATATACCTCCTTATTTGACAATTTGATTTTTTGATTATTGCTCACAAGTCTGTATTTTATAGAATTATTCAATATGATTTTGTAAAGTTAAATATTTCTTTGAATTTTTTTATAACCGATATAACTTGGACAAATGTAGATCTTCGAATAGTGCGCAATTACTAAATAATTATCTACCCAATTTTCTGATTTTTTTACCTATATTGTTCGATAGAATTGCATCCGATAGAATATAAATAAGCATTATAATATTAAAATTAGTCACTCGAACCAAGGATTTTATCAATGAGGTAGACCATAAATGACCATCCCCTCTCGAGAGGAGTCGAACCTGCGCCCCCAACATTGAGTGAGTTGAACACGCCTGTACGCACACAGTTATCGCACTTCCTTAAAGAAGCTGAAGATAGTATACAAAAAATGATATAACTTTGGCTCATGTTGGATTCGGCTAAATGACTGAATCACCATTTTCCTTCTATTGGATTCCACTTAAAATCAAAGTCTAAAAAATTCAAATTTGCATGATCGTTATTCTTTTTGACAATCAACCACGAAAAATACAATGCTTCATTTTTTCTCCTTTTCTTGGCAAACAACGTTTTGATTGCATGCAAAATGCATTTAATGAAAGAAGCAAAATGCGCAATAATGCATATAACATTTTGAAACGGATATCTTAGGTGTTTTGATGGATGCATATATTTAATGAGCATTGGCTCTCTCATGTTGGTATAATGATTCTTGGTTTGGTTGCATTTTTTGTATTAGAGGAACCCTTCTGTGTTTTACTATATGATTAATTATAAAAATAATGTAAGCATGCAGTAAACAATGAATTAAGGTCAGTTTAAAAATAATCGGGAATCAGGAATACATACAAAACGAGAATAAAAAGAGAGAAGATATTGTGTTCAAATATACGTTAAATATGTGTTCAAAACATGTCAAACTATTGGATGCAATTCTATCGAACAATATAGGCAAAAAAATAGGGAGTGCGATAGCCGTATGCCTTAAGGCGTGTTCAATTCCCAATGTTGGGGTGTAGGTTCGAATCTCGAGAGGGGATGGTCATTTTTGGTCCGCTACCTCATTGATAAGAGCCTAGGTTCGAAGGACTCATTTTAATGCTGTAATGCTTATTTATATCCAGATCTAAGATGCAATAAAAGTTGCCTCAGTTCGGGTAGTTCATACCTTGGTTTACCGAAGACTGTATGGTTACTCGTTAAAAAAGTAATAATATCCTTATATCAGTCTCAACACAAATTTTAAGATTGAATAAGTTTGCCGTCTATGCAGGCTGTAAATCTATGTAGATTATTTATTTTCTCTGCTAGTGATGGGACAGAATTGTTTGAAAAGTGATGATGTACAAGAATGTGCGTTTTTGTCCTCTGTGGACCTCTGCAAGGACATATTGTTATGGTCATTTCCAAAATAAAAATATTTTAAAGTAAGGCTTATTAAACTTTGATTTATTTACAATATTTGAATGACTTTCAGTTTTCAGATTGAAGCTTGTATTAAGTTTCATTACAGGTGGACGTTGGGATGAAATCCAAATGCTGGTTTAATTTAAGGATTAAACAGTAATTATATGTTTTATCTTAAAACTGTACACCTACAGTTTAAATGTTTTAAAAACATTTGAATGGCGCTTAAATATACATTTATAATGAAAAGCTTACATAATTATGAAAAAATATAAGTGTCTAAACACTTGATTATACTCTTTTTGGCAGAAAAGTTAAAACTAACTTTAACCTGTTCATATGAGGCAAATATGATATAATATTTCATCTCTAGGTTTTACAGGATCATATTGCTAAATTATGAATAGACACATTAGCATCAGCTATTTAAGTGTAATTTCATTTAAGCTGAATTATTCATTATATTAACTGCGTTTAAACTTAGAATAAAAAGCATATGATTGGATGGAAGTCCATTTACTTTATTTATAAACATAATTCATGGGGATAAGAATTCGTTGATGGGATACCGATAATAATTATTATATTATCATAAATAGATCAAACTATTTTTTTTCATATATTCATTAACAATACAGAAACACAGATTAATATTAGCCAGAGCTGGGATTAGGTACCGCCGATTCGGTATTTGGTAGATTTTATTATATATCTAGCGAATATCGATCGGGCGGTAGATAAGAAAGAAAATAAATTATTTATGTATCTGTTCTGTGACTTCTTCATATACATTTAGTATCGACAATTTATAACAAAAGACAATTAAGTACATAATATGTTGTAATTTTTAGAGATTACTTGAAATTTAATCCATGTTAATTTTATATAAGTCATATATGCACTCGGATTTTGAAGGAAATGAAAGGCAATAGCAAACTAACTATTTACTTAACTGTCCGATATTAAATTCAGCTCCGGAGCTGTTTATTTACCTTGCACAGTTCAACTTCTTCACACCAGGTAACAACGCTTCCAGTTCTAAATACCGATTTACATTCGTTAGTCGCAGCTCTGATATTAGCTAATGGTTAAGCTATCTATGTTAGGAAACCTCCAACACCGCCTCGAGTCGAAAGTCGAAAAGTCTTATTAGACTTACATTGATTGTAAAAGGGCAAATATGTGACGCTTTCAAATATTCAAAGGGCCGATTATTTGAATAAATATATTCAGTATTCATGGATTTGTCTGATATGATATATTTATAAACAACAGAGGTGATGAATATATTTACATTTATTCAATGCACAGCTTTGATAGCATACCTACATATATTCTATATGATTCACAAAACGTGAGAGGAGTGACCAATCAGCATCATATTCTATCAAGCTGATAGAATCTTAAAGGAAGGAATTCCTTCATGGATGGACATGAATTCCATTTCCTTTCCCCCCTTTCATTTAAAATTATAGGCATACCCTTAAATAAACAAGCATTTAAGGATTGTCTATATTTGCCCCTTTTGTTGTTTTCATTTTGTTTGTTCTTCATGTCAATATGATCTGATTTATTCAAAAAGTCAACAATAATTGAAAGGTGGCTCGGTCCGTAGTACTTCGGTTTTAACACCCCTAATTATATCAGTTGACTACACGAGGATGAGTAAAAGGTCAAACTTGTTGGTGTTCGCGAAAAATTGTCATTCGTTGGTCGTTCAACAAAAGTTATTGTTCGTCATTCGTTTTAATTTTGAATCGTTCATTGTTCGTCATTCTGAAAAAAGTGACGACGTTTTTTTAGATAGGAAATTTTTCCCATCAAAATGGATTTAAAGTTGTTACTGTATGTTTTATTTTATTTTGCAAACGACCAACGATTACAAATGAACGACAAATCAACAGGTCTGGTAAGGATTATTTGTATGGTGCACAGAGGAGCGAATGGACCTAATATTTTAAGCTATATTATGTTTGTATATAAATTCATTAACATCAATAGGTATGATGATAGCTTCGATCATTCCTCGAAATACACGTATTTCCTACGGAATGACTTATTGTTCTATAATGCCAACTGAATAGGACTTTTAACAACCCATGTGCAAGTCAAATTGTATTATGAAAGAATTACTGTTTAAAAATTTATGAAATATTTTTAAGGCTGATCAATCCGAAAAAGAACAAGATTTATATTTATAAAAAACATGGATTATAAGAATATGTCAATCTGCATTGGATTATATTACCAAGAAGATGAAGTGTTATGGTCTTTTATTTAAAATTACACTATTAAAAAATCTAATTTTTTAAGTGGAAATATATAGAAGGTTCATGATTAACATCATTAATAAATATTTCTGTAGAACCTTATGAAGCAATAATACCATGAGCAAAGATTACATGAAGCTGAATATTAGAATGAAGAAAATTACTTAATTTATTTATTTATCAAATGTTGTTTCAACAGCTTAAACCAATTAAGATTTATCATATTTCCAATATTCATAAACTATTAAACTTATGTGTAGTTGATGGGAGGACATTTATTAAATTGAGGTAATATACTAGTTATTAATGTTGTGTCGGTCCTTATATAGGACCGAGGACTGCAGTCCGGTCCGGTCCTTAAAAAGGAGGAAATGTTCCTTTATGACGTCATAACCCACATCATGTTCTCAACATCTCATAATGCTATGAAAAGAAAAATCCTTTATATGAGGAAAGAACATCTTTAATGAGCTGATGACAAATATACATTTTTTTAAAGTTATGCTAATTAATAAGTATTAATATTGATTATTATCACAACAATAAATCGTCGATGCTGATGACAATACCTACAAATTAGCCTATAGCGGTTGAAACGAAAGGGCTGTGAATGAATTATTTTACAGAAACATATAATGAGTAAGGACCAACGATCGTATACTGAAAAGCCTATATTATGATAAAAATGTTTCTGATTGTCTAATATAAATGTTATTAAAACTTTTTTTAGTATTGAATTAGCGCCAAGTTATAATAGAATATATATATATATATATAACATTTTCAACAATTTATGGAAAATTAAAGAACTGACAGTCCTAAGGATCGATCCCAGGACTGATAGGACCGGTTTTAAGACTGGACCGGACCGAATAAATTGGGACCGACACAACACTACTTCTTATAGTCTTATGTTGGAAATTTTCTATTTTATGTATATTGTTCATTTGTGATTCATAATCAACTCATGGCCTCGTTTGCGATCATATAAAATGAGTTAGCCTAAAATCCATCTAGTGTACGTTTTAAGTTGAACTAATTTCTACGATAAATTGTCATATATGATTATGTTCGCCTATATTAGTCATAAATATAACTAGAGGCATATATACACTCAGAGAGTGCAAACCTCCGCCGTCATGAGCCTTCCGAGGCGGATTTTTCACGACTGGGGAGGCGTAGAGAGACGGGGGAGGGTTCCCCTAGACGGAAATTCCGAGAGGAAGACGCTCCCGGCACCCAATTTCACAGCAAAACGACATCTATTGGCCAGAGTAGGCTAACTTGGCAAATTTAGTAGTATTTAGCTCATTTGGCGCCTTAATTCTGCACTCAGAGATGCCAAATTTAATCACTCTTCCTTTTCGCACTTCCAACAACTCCACAAAATTTCATCCAAATCCGTTCAGTACTTTTTGAGTTATCCTGCTGACAAACCAACACAAACCAAAACAAACTAACAACCAACAAACGCCAGTGAAAACAATACCTCCTTCGGCGGAGGTAATTATTAAGTTGCAATATAAACTAGAGGCATATATACACTCAGAGAGTGCAAACCTCCGCCGTCACGGGTCCTTATGAGCCTTCCGAGGCGGATTTTTCACGACTGGGGCGATAGAGGGACGGGGGGGGTTCCCTCGACGGAAATTCCGAGAGGAAGACGCTCCCGGCACGATTTCATAGCACAGCGACATCTATTGGCAGAGTAGGCTAACTTGAAATATTTAGTATTTAGCTCATTTTGCATCTTAATTCTGCACTCAGAGATGCCAAAATTTAATCACTTGTTCTTTTGGCATTTCCAACAACTCCACAATATTTCATCCGAATCCGTTCAGTACTTTTTGAGTTATCCTGCTGACAAACCAACAAACAAACAAACCAACAAACCAACGCCAGTGAAAACAATACCTCCTCGGCGGAGGTAACTAGAGGCATATACACTCAGAGAGTGCAAACCTCCGCCGTCATGAGCCTTCCGAGGCGGATTTTTCACGACTGGGGAGGCGTAGAGAGACGGGGGAGGTTCCCCTAGACGGAAATTCCGAGAGGAAGACGCTCCCGGCACCCAATTTCACAGCACAGCGACATCTATTGGCAGAGTAGGCTAACTTGAAAAATTTAGTAGTATTTAGCTAATTTGGCGCCTTAATTCTGCACTCAGAGATGCCAAAATTTAATCACTTCTTCCTTTGGCACTTCAACAACTCCACAAAATTTCATCCAAATCCGTGCATACTTTTTGAGTTATCCTGCTGACAAACCAAAAACCAACCAAACAAAACAACCAACAAACGCCAGTGAAAACAATACCTCTTCGGCGGAGGTAACTAGAGGCATATATAACACTCAGAGAGGGTGTACCTCCGCCGATCCCCACAACATTCTCATTCAAAAATTCTCCCTTTCACACGCCCGTTTTATCTCTAATCATATTTCCTCTCTTTAGCTCATTTTGCATTAAAAAAGCATCAGAGACGGGAAGAGGAAGAATTTTAAGCTACGTCACTGGGTTAACATAGTCCTGAGCTGATATATGAACAATAATACGTCAATGAATATTTTTTTAGCGTTTGTTCTTTCCTACTCCCTGAATAGAGACCCCATTTCATTTAGTATTTTGCTCATTTTGCATATTAAAAAGCACTTAGAGATGCCAAAATTTAATCACTTGTTCTTTTTGGCCTTTTCCAACAACTCCACAAGTTTCCTTCGAATCCGTTCCGTACTTTTGAGTTATCCTTCTGACAAACAAACCAACAAACCAACAAACGCCAGTGAAAAACAATACCTCCTTCGGCGGAGGTAATAATAATTACTTGCCCATAAGTCCTAAGATCCATAAAATATATTCAACCCTGATTTTTCTTATCCCTGTTGTCTTTCCGCCATTCCATATACCTCACATTACGTGAATGGTGACGACTGGCCTCATAGACCTTCAATGGCATCGATTAGAAATGAGGCAGGATAAGAGCCCTCCACGACGAGGTAACTCACACGACCTCATTCAGAGCTCAAGATAATTTAACTCCAGGTGAAGATCGTAGGACAAATACTTTCCTTATTTAAAAGTTTTTAATATTCTATAATATATTATACTTTAATGACGCTGAGTGAACTACAATTCATCACTATAAACTCAAGAGAAAATCAATTCCTATCTGTGGTTAGCTGTGTGTTCGATAACAATCGAATGTCACCGGTGGCTCTAACATAGAGGTATAAAGACATAGATGATGTTCTCTGCTATTGAAGGGAATTAGCTCTCTATATTTATATCTCTATGGGCTGTAATAGTACAAGGTTTCGTGATACATTTCTTCGGCCCGTCCAAAAGCTAACACTCAAACGGATAATGTCATACTTAAATTCTATATAAAAAGCATAAACAAGATGTCTGAAAATTATAACTGATCTCTCTTCCTTTATCTAATTAAAATTTATTAAAGTACAGTTTCTGTTATTATTTAAGCCGATGGTCTAATCTTTTAGCTTCACAATGAAAAAGTGAACAAGTTTTTTACTCTTCCTTTATAAACGAAAAAAAGACTACGAATCCGTTATAATATTAGTCATTTAAATGAGCAATCAACGTCATTCTATAGCCTTGTACATTGATTTATAGGCCTTCCTCTATTTGCGCTTTTCAGGAGTAGCTTTAGAAGAAAATTAATTCAATAGACTGTTAATATCCTTGAGAAGGCCTCCTTTGTTATTCCTTTTCAAGAAGAAAAAAAGAAAAACCGGGAAGAATAACTAACTCTTTGAATGAGTTAAGTTCACCTCTTTTCAAAGGGGAGGGCATAACTACCTAGAGTTGACTTGGAGGGATTCGAAAGGGCTTGAATGAAGTTTGATCTCGACCAAAGTTGTGTTTAAGCATATAATTATAAAGTAAATCTTCCTCACATTTGACTTGTATATATTTTCAAACATTCCATTCCCGCCATCTTATTTTTTCTTGTCCATGAGATTATAATTATAGTTATTGGTCAGAGCAACAGTCATTAAGAGTAGTTAATGTAGGACGTATCACTCTTACATCGATCATTGCAATTCAAAACTACGGCTACATAGAATATGATATTGTCAGTATGATAATAGTTTGCAGTAGCTACTTTGTGTCTATGATATATTAGTATCCCTTGAATCCTGAACGCCTCTATCAAAGTCAGCTCTTGAACCAGGTTCTCCATGTCGCTCAACCTTTCCTGCATAAAGCACCAAAGTATAGTCTTTTTCATATTTATTTCCATGTCTATTCAATCCATAGAGATAACATATATAGAAAGCTTATTCCTTTTCATCTGTTTTTTGTGTCCACTATAAACAAAGTAATTTGTACTACGTCATCGTAAGCCGATCATAGAGATAGAATCTATCTCTATGATCAGCTTACAATGACGTAGTGCACATTACTTTGTTTATAGTGGACACAAAAATACAGCTGAACGATATTTCTCTGCTATTGAAGGAATAAGCTTTTTATATCTCTATGGGCTGTAATAGTCCTGTCCTGTCTATTCAATCCTCCCAAAGATATATCGTGAGTTATTTTGTTCCAAAAGGATTTGGAGCCCTCTGGTGTGCAGGATATGTACTTACACTCCGCGTACATACAATTAAAAATGTTTATTTATGTATGTGTATTATCTGATGTATGTAGAGAGGTGTGTGGTCATGACTTATAAGATACTTCTTGAGATCTTATAAGTCAACCGGATCATCCAAATCCCCTCTCCTAAGTTCTTTGTATTTGTGTATATAAACACATAAAAGTAGTCTTCGTCAAGACTTACATGGCGCAGTCGGTAGGATTTTTATTAATATGTCAGTGAATTATCCGTGCGCCAATATGGCGGATTAAAGAGCGCCGTGACACGGAATATCAAAGTCTGCGATGCATTGGTCAACAAATTCGGGGCTCGAGAAATAAAGACACTATCAAAAAGTGAGAGTGAAATTTTTAATACTTCAATAGTAAAAATGCGTGAATCATTCACTGCATTGGAGGGTGCATTCTGTCTTGTGGACGTGTGGACCGAGGAGGAGTCATGAAGGAAACTTTGAAGGAAACTTACCCGTATGTCATCCTTCAAGGCTTATGCCAAAATATGGAGCAATTTATCCATGATGAATTGTCCGGTCTCCTTCTTCTAAATGCTAATAGGATAATAGTTCCTGTTCCTTTCAGACGAACAATATTAACAAAACTGCACTCCTCACATCAAGGCATACGAAGAGCAGAGAAATGGCAAGGCATGTATTATTGGCCTGGAATGAATAACGATATATTAACATTGTGAATTCTTGTTCAAAGTGTATTTAATACAAACCTTCGCAACCACAAGAACCTCTCCAAAGTACAAATTCATCGCGTCCACTTTCTTCAATTTCAGTGGATCTATTTCAGTGCACCGGAAAAACTATATTGTCGTAGTGGATCGATTCACAGGATGGCCATCAGTTCCCCTCTACGACGTACATCTACGGAGGGATCATAACGGTTATTTACGATTGGTGCCTGGAAATTTGGGTTTCCAGATACTATTCGTACAGAGGGGGGCCCTCAATTTCGATCCCAATTAAGAAGTTCTGTGAGGATAATAATATCATCCATGAGTTGACATCACCCATATCACTCTCAATCAAACGGCCACGCAAATCCTACGTCAAGTCAATGAAGCATCCTGCTCAAATCTGAGAGTTGGAAAACCTTCAAGGAGAGTCTTCTTGAGTGGCGAAATATACCTCGAGATAATGGACTCAGCCCGCCCAATGGCTCTTCGGTAGACGGCTAAGGACATCCATTCCCGCAACATCATCGCATACGAGCGAATACGGAAAAGACCTTCAGTGAAGCTCGTTACAAAAGGAAAAATTAAAGACTTAAGTACCCTTCATTATAAAAAAAATGTAAAAATTACCGAGACTTAACGTGGGTGATGACGTTTCCTCCAGGACCCAAGATCCAAGCGATGGGAGTCGAGAGGGAGGTTCTCCAGTGTTCGAGGAAGCGGGAGGTCGTCGTCACTTAGAAACGGATCGAGGAGACCTCGTGAGGAATCGAGATTCCATACGGAAGAATGCCGAACATTAATTTTGATGACTTTGCTTTTTCACTAGTATTAAGTTTATTTATATCATTTGTTTTGTTTTGATTATAATGAATAGGTATGCGCAAACGTCATGGGAGGGGAGATGTGTGGTCTGACTTATAAGATACTTCTTGAGATCTTATAAGTCAACCGGATCATCCAAATCCCCTCTCTAAGTTCTTTGTATTTGTGTATATAAACATTAATAAAGTAGTCTTCGTCAAGACCTTACAAGAGGGAAGAGTTAGTGTTTATATCATTGTCATAATTTATATTCATTGTTCAAGTTGTCCCTGTGGCCGTTTGAGATGGATCTATCTCCTAATCACCGTTGATTATGGTCGTCCCATGATAAGGGATATTTAAAAGGTGTATGAATAATTTAGCATGATCATAAACATCCTTGATGAGATTCAAATTGATATCATCAAGAAATAATTATTATTCTAAGCGTCCTCAGAAATATATGTACATTGTACATAGCCCCTTTGTCTCTCCATCTCCCTTAAATAGCTACTATATCCTTGAGGGATTTGCCTTGGATGCTTAATGTCTTTTGTGGCTCCAGGACTCTATTAAATGCAATGATTTCATTAGTTTACTCGCATACATTATCCCTGTTTTCAATGACTTGAATGGTCATGGATATAATGCCTTCAAATGAGGGGGAAGAACAGTATGTTGCTACACTACTATTTTATATATATTTTTTTAAATCTCCATTTATGGTGTTTCAGAATATTAAAAGGCTTCACTAGATGGTGTTTCAGTCTTGCAGTTATAATTTTATCTAGACGCTTAAATATAAAAATATGAACAAACGTAAACAGATTTAAGTGTCAAGGGCCTCGAATAATTCAACTCTTACTTAAAAGTTGACAAAAGACCTAGAAATGTCGAAACAACTTCTTGCATTTATCTTAAGTGTAAATAAAGACTATTGTTTTTAGTCTCCTAAAAGGTATCCTTTAAAGTTCTTGTCTAAGGCCTTATGCATAGTTTTTTATAATTTCGATATGAACACATACAAAATTATATTGTATACATGAAGGGAGTGCGATAGCCGTGTGAGTTAAGTCGTGTTCAACTCTCAATGTCGGGGGCGCAGGTTCGAATACTCCCGAGAGGGGATCTACCTCATTATCATATCCTAGTTCTATAGACTAATTTTAATGCAATAATGCTTATTTATATCCTGTTGGATACTGCAATTCTATCGAACCATATAGGCAAAAAAAGTTATATTGCATACAATCACAATACTTACAGCTTCATTATTACCAAATGCAGAATTTTTCTTTTATTGTCAAAATGTGTGTTGTATAATGAACTTATTACAACATTTTATTTTATTACTAAATATTATAGTTGTTTCTACCCATTAAATGTGCACGCTTAATTTGTAATACAAAAAAGTACATTCACAAATATGTTATTACGTCATTCAACCGTAAGATGTTCGTTAATGAGGGAACTTTACAATATGCTCAAGGGACCCTTTATTATATTAGGACCCTCTCTAGGTCTCTATGCTAAGGAGCTTTGATTTCAAGGAACCCAAGTCAACTTAACTATAGAGATCATCATACACTCGTCGTGCAGTTCCAAGGAGATATTTATAAAAACAGTCATGAAAGCGTGCAGAAAGTTCAGGGACACGCTCGAGGTCATCATGACACTGTGCCTTTTGATATCTCTTGATAGTGAGTCGTATCTTTTTTTTCTCCATTGAGAAGAGGATAAATATAGCAAGAAGACAAAAAAAACACTTTCACAACTGTCCAAAAAGCTGTCTTGCATGTCGTGTAACGTGTCATAGTTTTAATTCGTAGTATACTTAATCATTCTTCATAGAGCTCTACATAAAAGATAGAAACGCGATAAAACACATGTAGATACACATATGAAGAACACCTGTCTTCTAGAAGCAGAGGAGAAAAATAATTAAAATAAGTCGAGGAAAAACAAACAGGGATATTTTTCTTGAATGTGATGGTTGAGAGAGAAGGAGGTGAAATAATGATAAACAACTTATATTATGACATTAGCAGAGCTGGGATTCGGTAGAAAAATCTACCGCCGGTTCGGTATTCGGTATATACCTTCTACCGATGATATCGGCATTCGGTAGACTTTATTATATATCTACAGTATCAATCGATATTCGGTACGGTAGATAAGAAAGAGAGAGAAATTTATTTATGTATCTACTCTGTGACTTCTTCATATGCATTTAATATCGGACAATTTATAAGAAGGAAAATTAAGTAATAATTTGTTATAATTTATTATTTGAAATTTAATACATACTAATCTTATATAAATATATATGTACTGGGATTTTATAGAAAATGGAGGGCTATAGATTTTTTTTTCATTTACTGTCTCTTAGTGATCGATATTAAATGCACTTTCAGGTACTCTAGTATTCAATGCATAGCATAAGCTTATATTGAATGTCTATTTATGTATCTGCTCTATAATACTATAAGTTGTTGTTGTTTATTTATTTTGCAAAGTTCAAGTTCTTCACACAAGGGAGCGCTTCCACTTATACCTTAGTATAATCTACTTCTATCTAAATATCAACTTAAGATGACGTAGAACAAATTATTTGTTTATGTTGGGCAAAGCGACAGTTGAGCGATGTTTCTCTGCTATTGAAGGGAATAAGTTCTTTATATATTTATGTCTCTATGTGAATGTCACAAAAGTCATACTTTCAATTATACCGTACCGATTGTCAATCGGTACGGTATTCGGTAGTTTCTACCGAATATCGTATAATCGGTTCGGTATTTGAAATCTACCGTCGGCAGTATCGAATACCGATTTACATTCGGTAGTCGCAGCTCTGGAAATTAGACATAACTTCTGTCCTAGTTGTTGAGTTACATATATTTGGTGATACAAGTAATAATAACATGAGATAAACTCAGAACTAAAATTATCATTCTGAAGAACATTAAGTGTCTGGACTCATGGGTCTCAATGAAAATAATTTACGAAACCTTATAATTGAATGCTCGCATACTACCTATTAGTATACAATTCTTAAAGTAACTTCTGCCACAAGGAATGATTATTTCTAACCATAAATGGATCATCACGCTGACGATAAGACGTAGAAAAATGAAAAATGTCTTACCACCTGAAAAAATATGTTTATGAGTGAATTTTCAGCAACAATCTAAATGATCTCGTTTCATGCAGATCAAATGTAACTTTTTTGGTATGCAAATGTATATGTTTTGTAATAAATCTAATAAAAACTAGAGGCATATATACACTCAGAGAGTGCAAACCTCCGCCGTCACGGGGTCCTTATGAGCCTTCCGAGGCGGATTTTTTACGACTGGGGCGGCGTAGAGGGACGGGGGAGGGTTTCCCTCGACGGAAATTCCGAGAGGAGACGCTCCCGGCACCCAATTTCACAGCACAGCGACATCTATTGGCAGATTAGGCTAACTTGAAATATTTATTAGTATTTAGCTCATTTTGCAACTTAATTCAGCACTCAGAGATGCCAAAATTTAATCACTTGTTCCTTTTGGCATTTCCAACAACTCCACAAAGTTTCATTCAAATCCGTTCCATACTTTTTGAGTTATCCTGCTGACAAAACAAACCAACGCCAGTGAAAACAATACCTCCTTCGGTGGAGGTAACTACAGCATAGTTATCCCTTGACTTTAAATTAATTTATAATGTTTTGTACGCGTATTTTATGTATAAATATTACCTTAAGAAATTGTAACTTTGGATACCATGACATAGGGCCCACTGGGATTACATAGAAATCCAAAATTGCCATTATCGTAACATGTGTAGCCAAGTGACGTTTATTTTAAAATCCCAATGTAAGGAATTATATAGACACCTGGGACTCGTTGTTCCCTCGGAGGTAGATTTGACACCCCAAACACTTGATTTAAATCCCAAACATGGCACAATTGTATCCGGTGAAGACAAAGTTGTTCATTATCGGTGGGTTTGGATCCTTTGGATTATGGCTGTGGCTTTCAGATATTCTAAATAATTGCGCGTAAACCTTGATTACACAGTATTACTGTTACAATGGTGTAAGCTTTAATATTCCTATAGAGGTATTTTCGAGGATCAGCATTATTTGAGTGGGACTTTTCAACTCTTCAAAGGGATCATCAGGCTTTGAATGGCTAATTTTGATTCTTAATACTTGTCTATAACTATAAATATACTTCATGGCTGATATTGGTGTAAATACATAAGAAAATTATCATCTTAGTAGATCCCAGGTCATGAAAAAGTCTTGAGAACTTTCTGATGTGACAATAATGAAACTCAAGGATCAGGTCACAGTCGTACAAGTTTGATTTTTATTTATATATATGTTGTTGTTGTATGATTTATTACAGAGCTAATATAACTCTAGCCTTCATGGCTACTAAAAGACCATATATCTTTATATACAAACAAATATACAATACTAAAATATCTATTAAAAAGATCAAAACACAAAAAAAATATATATTTATTTTATAATAGATTAAACTTAAGGAATTATAAGGATCTAGACAACCCTGCTACCCTCCGAGCACTTGATAAGGCGCATGCCTCTCTTAATGGCTGTACAGGCTCCATTATCTATACTTTAGCACTTATTCAATGGCGACCACCACGCAGCGACGGAAGAACTGACACACAGTCATAATGAAGGATCACTTCATGGACTTCATGTTCTCAATATTGCTGTGGCGAACCCGGCTGGCTTGGCTTCATACACAAAAGTCGAGTGTTTTCAGGTCAGGGCTCTGTCTTCGGCCAGAATCAAATCAGAAGACGACTGTATGCCCTTGTTGTATTAATAAATACATAATCCATTCTTTGTCAACTCGAAAGCGTATATCATTTGTCTTTAAAGTGGAGCATCAATCCATGCCGACATATATAACCCACCAACGTAAACCCTTTGAACATTCCCTTGATCTTTAAAAAAGCACATTATGAAATCCTTTCAACTTCCTCCCATCACTAAGCACCATTCATGCACACTCAGTTTTCACCTCCATTGTTAAAAGAAACAACAAAATAAAAAGAAGATCTTCCTATCTTTAGAATCCCTCCCACAAGCATTTCATATATCAAGATGCTTCCATCCCTGATAACAAATAAAAATACTTTTTTATTTTGTTTACAAATGAACATTATTTCATTTTTTGATTTTCATTTATATCTTCAAAATATTGTTTCATTCTACAATTTTTCCTTTAAAAAATATCTGTATGGTGTTTTCTTCTTCTTCTTTATCTTCTATGTTTTTTGCATTTTGTTTATGGCAAGCTCTATCATACATCCATGGTGGAGCCTGCCACACGTCGTATGATATTATTTGGAAATATGCAAAAAAAGGGAGGGAGATTCAAAAAATATTTGGAAATAAAGGAATATTGGGTTCAAATGAATCTCTGCGGGGAAGCGGATTGAGATTTTTTTAAAGAGTGTGAGCCAAGGAAGGAGGAATGGTTGAGTCTTGGCTTATTTTAATAATATTTGAGGTGGTTGAATTTAAATTGAGTAGTGTTTTGATGGTTCAATAAACTTTTAGCAATTATAGGAGGTCATAGAGATTTTATGATGGAGGAAATACTCTAAGAAAGAAAGAAAAAAAAATATATATATATATGTCTAAAATGGTTATAGGATTTTTTTGCCACTATAATAATTTCGTTATTGATTGATACGCTTACCTGTAACTCATGTACTGGTCGGTATCTTGGCATTCCTAGACTAAATTATCACTAAGGATTCACCATACACACACCTTTATAAGCTGCCAACCCACTCTGTATTTTGTCTTCGTTTAATAGTTAATGATGATCCCTTTATTGCAATCCTTCCGTCCCAGAGCTAAGGGATTTTTTAATCTAATATAAGATTTATAGGTGTATTTGGAGGTGTTCATTCAAAAGGATTTGCATTTGCTCTGTATTAGGGCCCATTTAGTGTTATTCAGGGTAATATTCTTAGTTCTAAGTTAAAATTCATGCCTCAACAATCACGATGAAAGTGATGCTATATGCCATAATGCCAACTGTTTTTTATTCAAATCCATTTCCAATTTTTTAACAATATCATTCAAGAAAAGGTACCCGTTTGTTGTCCTTAAATATCACTATTCAAAAACTTATGTCCACAACTCGTTCTAGACCTTTGTCTTTGGATATATTTATTTTGCCATTGGATCTCTTTTAATTACAGTTGACTACAATTGGCGTAAAGTCTTTTTAGTATAGCTCACTATGGTACATAGTTTTTATTCTAGCCCACACGTAACCTCTCAATCATATTTATCAGGGAAACATAAATGTTTACTTCCGTAGCCAGTCAAATAAATAAATATGAAAGTCCACTATATTCGGTTGTCCATGTTTTGCTTATGATTCCTATAGCTATGACGTCAAAGGTTTTTTAAACAGATACATAAAAAACACTCCGAGTCCGAGAGTCAGAGCATTAATAATGATTAAAAATATGTTTTAATAATACACTTTAACCAAACATTGACGCCCAAATCTAATGGACTTTCATATATTTTATTTGACTGGATACATAAGTAAACTTTAATCTATTAAACATACAATACATGGATATCAAAAACATTATTTGCAGGTTATAATTCCCAAGGAACCCGAGTTCATTTTGATGAAAAGTTTCACGTTCGACAATCAACCTAAAAAAGTATATTTTAATGCATCCGAGGCGGGAGTGCAGGGTTACGTCATCATCCTTCATCTTATTGGACTTTTTATTCATATGGATAACATAACGACACTCTTTACTTCCCCAAGGGCGGAAATTAAAATAGCATGAATATTAATAAAAAACAGTTGGCATTGTTAAATAAGGCATCGCTTCTTTAGTGACTGTTAAGGTGTGAACATCATCCTTTAGATCACTAAATGCCTTTGCTAATATTACTTATGAATATGGACTTAAAAAGCAACTCTTCACGCTCAGGGAAAGATTCAAAATGTTTAGTTTGTTTCAAACTCTCTGATCTGGTTTTTCACTCTGGCAGTAAGTCGAAAAGAAATATTCTTTGCCAACTGAGAAGTAATGTTTTTGTTTGTTTTTTCAAATCATCTATTTAGATTCTCTAAGAAAATAATAGTTCATCAGTAAATCGACTAAAACACAGATATGTAATCAATATATATAGGTATAACCTATGGGGACATAAGTAGGCTTCTTTATACACAAATATGCATTAACATACATATCAACTGGAATTTATACCAACTGACATAGGGTTATTTTTCTAACTGGCATTACAATTGAACATAAGAAATGCAGTACATGATGAACACGATGATAAGATAGGGTAACTAGTAAAAGATGTCTAAAAAATAAAAATCAATTGATAAAATAATTATTAATATCCCCAGTTACTGGGGTATAGATCCCGGCGCTCCAATTGTCAGAGAAGTAATGTTTTTTATAGGTGAGCTAATAGAGACATCCTTATTGTTGCCAGGGTGTCACTAAAGGTGGATGACCCTCGAGGCTCCAAAATGCATTTGATATTTAATGCAATATATATATTAATAGCCAAACGCTGGATGTGTCTTTAATCTATTATAATCAGTCCACATACATCATTTGAATCCCCGGGTTCCCCTTCACCTAGGCGTAGAATGTGTGCTTGGTGTGGCCCACCCAAAAAGGAAATATTATGTAACTCCCACCACCACCCTGTCTACCTTCTCGCATCCCTCAAGATAAATCATTTTTTGTGTTTCTTGTTACTCAAATCACTCTTCAATAAATCGTTGGAATACGTTGTTGATGAATACAAGTATTGAAAGAAGGAATGTTAATGTATTCAAGGAATGACTGACTGACAGAAACACACACACACACACACAGGGTTTCACTACCACTGCCCACAGACCTCTTTGCCAATTAGATTGATGATGATGACGATGCTCGTGAGTCCCTACAACAGCGCAATCCATATATTTGGTCAATATGGTTGGCCTTAATGAATGTGTTTGCTTGAAGGAAGGCTTTTTACATGCGCCTTGTTTGCTCTACTCTCCTTATTTATAAAGGTTAAAGGGTTTTGTTTCTGATCAAGAATGCTTATATGTTGGAGAATGAATATGAAATCAAATGATGTAGTGTAATGATTTGGATCCGATGATGGGCATTATAGTTTCTACAGGGAGCAATCCCATCATCGATGCCAATAAACCTTATTTTTCACCTCCTAAAATTATGGCATATAGAAGTTCTCAATCCCATCAACATGGGTTCTCGAGTTATACATGTAACAAGTAAAGTAGTTGGGTGTATTAAGCCAAGAATCTTTTATATCATTGAGGTTCAGCAAGTCACAATTAAGGGATATGGATGTTCCAAATCGAGTGTCTTTTGATTAACGGATCCACAAGTCGTCACAATTATTGTTTATTGGGGCCACAAATCCTCCTCCAATGGAACATCTGGCTCATCATGCCATATTTGGGTTTTCAAAATATGTGTCACAGTGTCAACGGGCAAATATTGTAAAGTATTATAGTACTCTTTGGCTTAAACAATGGTAGACGTTGTTCAACCAACTTAGAGGTCTAAACGCAAAGGAACTCAAGCCTTAAAGAATGTCAACGAACGAAACCCCCCTCCCCCCCTTTATCCCGGGAATTAAAGGCAATTTTACTATTGGCTGTGGCAAGAATGCCGCTGGGGACCTCAAAATATCATCTCTCTTCGACAATTTGGGGGCAATGGCGTTAGAAAAGTTAACTACCGCCCATTGGTTGAACAAAAGCACTCAAAATTTGTCATAAGAATTTTGAAAAAGTATAAATGTTTTAATTAGATTTAGTTTCTAATATTTATCGGCGATATAATGATTTATTTCATTAAAAGATATTTTAAGTAGAATGTTCGTTGTTGAGGTAATTTTTTTTACATAATATATATTTATCTCAATTTTAATGCATATAATATCAATTATATGTGCCTTAAAACGTGAATAAAAAGCATTCTACAAAAAGGGCCCGTGCATTCCAAGTTATCGGCATGGTTCTCTCTGCGAGGATTAGATGCCCTCGCATGAAAACAGATGGAGGCCTTCGAGGAGTATATCCTTTTGTTCATTCCTTCATTTACAAAAATGCTTCCCTTTTACTTTTGTATCCATCCATCTCTTATCAGCGTGTCTGTATTATGTATGTCCCGATATAGTCTTTCATAAAAAAATAATAAGTCTTTTAAATGCAAATTATTTTATCTCTTTCAAACATTTTCTGCTGTCTACTAAATCAAGTGATACAAAATTATTTAAAAAAAAAACAATGCAGAAATATACGATATGGCGATCCAGTTTTTGAGACACAATCCTTTAGGTCGTAGGCATAGTATGAACATTATTATGTATTTAAAAAAATATATATAAACATACCGAAACCTCTTCATTCTATATGATCATGCAACAAATCATTATTAGCCTCACATTGCAATTTAAAGTTTTAGCTTCAAAATGAATGTGTACTATGGATAGAGATGGAAAGTCGAGGGATATTTTGGGCGTGTGAAAGGAAGAATGTCTGAAGGGTGCAATTGAGTTCAAGCTCCTTGTTATCACTATTCTCTCTCTCTTGAGGAATATTTATTTCATTTATGAAGCAGGCCAAGTCGCCAAACAGAAGGTATTTATTTTATATTTAATCTCTGTTTTTTGCTTCCGTTCGGAGGAAAGAGATAGTGATAACAAGAAGCTTGAACTCAATTGCACCCTTCAGACATTCTCCCTTTCACACGCCCAAAATATCCCTCGACTTTCCATCTCTAACTATGGAGATTCCATAACATGTATAGGTAAATATTAACATGCTTAAAATAATGTGTTCAAACTACAATCATTTTTACATAGCTGAAATCCGTATCAGAACAATATCCTATTCTAAGGATGCGTAGTATAAATGTTGCAATTCAAAGGAATTAGTCCTAACTAGCAAAACATACGACTCGTGAGAGGTATAAAATGCCTACATGACAATAAATACCAATCCACCATCAAAAATCATGCTTCTTCGAAAGGCAAAACTGTAGCTAGTTGTAAATTACTTTTTGGTGCGCATATTCATATAAAACTGACTTCTCATTTTGAAACAGGAAACACACATGAGAAAAAATGGAGTATATTTCCATTGTATTTTTTTTTCTCTTATTTGTTGTATCAAATAATTACATGTCTATGAGATGTGAGCATAATTGGGTGACCCCGACGGTTCCTCTCACATCTCCTTTGGACACTCACACGAGGCTTCTTTCTACTTCTTCTCACATATTCATGGCGTATTTCCCACGTGCCCAGGAGCTCTTTGTCTTTGTTGTTTTTCCTTGTTCTTCTGTAGGTAATCATATCTTTGTAATCGAAATGTATGAGGACAGATCCATCATTCCAGTCTCACAATTATGAACGTGCTTATTATTCATCAAGACAAGCATAAAGCTCCACATACAGCAAAAAAAAAACATCAAGGGAACCCTTTGTAGTTGTAGAGAAGAGCTGACTGACTAAAAGTAGATTCCCATCTCGGACAAATGATCAGTGATATAGAAACCAAGACCCAGAAACAGAAGTTTTAAAATAAAAACATAGGGAAATAAATGATATCGTGACATCAACCAATCAGAGTGTGATGAGTAATTTAAATAGAGGCGGTAAGTGACGCCATTTGGAAAAGCAAGGGAAGAAGCAACAGCTTCATAATAATCCTATTGTTAGCTTGGGATATATTACTTATACTAAATGATGGATATACGCTACAGTAATATATATATATTAAGATCACGTCTTTGATTTGAATGGTAAAAATGAAGATAAATGTCTAGGTGGTTAGAAAAATGAGTGAATGCCGAATATCCTATGCTAGGTGGATGAGTTTCAAAGTATTTCGTAGGTACATATTGAAATCTTTGATGGATAGATTACACTATGTAACAAAATTAAGGTCTTTTTAGAAAATATCTATTTATTAGAACAAGTATTGATCAAATTATATAAATAATAAATCATGAGGTTGCGTTACCTATAATAGTGATTTGTTACAAAGAAAAAAACATGTTTGCCTTTTAATTTGCAAGTTCCTTACTGGAATTCTGTAAGAGTTTCTTAAATAATCTAAATCCCATTTTCCAAATCACAGTAACTCTCCAAATATGCAAATTATTTAAGGAACTTGCAAATAAAAGGCAAACATTTGTATTCTTCGTGTGACAAATCACAATAATAGGTAACGCAACTTCATGATTTATTATTTATATAATTTGATCCATACTTGTTCATACTAAATTTATATTTTCTTTACTTTCATCCCAGATATCGAAATTATAAAAAACTGTTCTGAAATGCATTGACATATACGAAAAATATATTATAATATTATTTAGTCAATAAACTAGAACAAACAAAATATAGCCGCTTAAATAGAACACTAAACAAATGATCAACTTTTTGAAATATAAAGCCTTTTTCGAATAGTACGAAAGATATTGAAATTATAAAAAACTGATTTGAAATGCATTGACATACTAGAAAAATAAATACTTATGACATTTGGGGTTATTCTTACTTTACACGAAGATAACTGGGCGTGAACCATTAAAAATGATGAAAATCCTGATTTTCAAAAAAGGCCATAAAGTCCAAACCTTTTTTCGGACGATTTTGAGTGGCATTTTTGGAATCAACCGTAAAAAGTGGGATTCAAATTTAATTTCAGCCCAGGGTTAAATCCTGTTACATAGTGGTTATATATATATTTTTTATCACGCCATTTGTTAGTAATATTCAATTTAAAACTGTATCTCATGTACCGAGATAAATTCTTTGCATTGGCCATCATTTTCTTGCGTAAGATTTTCCCCATTTACTATAATGGTCTATAAACATTTAGAATAATACTAATAACAGGTTTTTTGGTTTGGTTTATATTATATTAGCACTACGTAAAGGCTTTTCACTAGTCCTACCAAAGCAACAAGAGTAAGAGAAAAAAATGTAGGGGGGATGGTAATTCAATATGTTGGGTTCCAATTTTCTCTCTTGTCACCTAAATTAACTAAGTAAATAGAATAGATTACATTCACTAAACTTCTTCGTAAAAAAAATATTTGTATAACGGTTGTGTCAGTTGATGCAAAAAGTGAAATTGCATTGTATATGAATCGTCTTCTGCAAAAACGTCTCCACTTGGGAGGTAGGGTGACTGCTAAGCCAAACTCCTTCGTGGGTCGACCTAACAAACAGTTGTACCTGAAATTGGATCAATTCAAGGTCCACTCAAAGATATTAGGCAACTCAAAAGAAAGAGGGAACTTAGGAGGAAGCCAATCTTAAAACTTTATTTATTATCTTTCAAATTTAGTACATTAAGAAAAAAAAGTGGCACCAATCAAATTATTCGTTTTGATAAAGGTATAAAATTATATTAATACAAATTGCTTTTTTATAAGTACCCAAAATATACATACATTGAGAGAATTGTTAGTTAAGCCAAAGAGAGTCATAAGATTATTTAGATGGTCGATCTCGATACACATTTGATAGCCCAATTACTAGTGTCTCAATTTCATGATATTATTGCTATATAATATTTAAAAAATCAAAATATTCATTTTCTGAATCAAAATTGACATGTCATATATTAAAGAACCATATTTGAATAATTAAACAAATTTATGCTAAAAATTTGAGCAAAAAACAAATCCAAAAATAGCATATTCGTAAGTGGTCTTTTGGTTAATACCACACACGAAAAATAACAAATAATTGCCATAGTACTTTATAACTGCTTCATAATAACCATTTGAATATACTCTAGCCATAAAGTCAAAATAAATGATGGCATATGTTGCTCCGCACTAAGAATGCCCAAACAGGCTGACATTCATGGAAATAATGGGCGTTGCCCTAATTTGTTTTAAAGCAAATAAGCAAAAAAGTCGATAACACAATATTTTCCTTGTGTTATACGGGGAGTTCCAAGATTCGAGCCATTAATAATGACCAATAATCATCAAATCACCCATCAAGTATTATGGATATTCTGCTCTTTACTTTTTACAGTTTCATCTGTCTATTAATGAAAATTCTTTTAGGAAAAAAATGATCGTTCATACCTATTTATTCGCCAAATAAGAACCCTCATTTAATTTGGTGATCTTCAAAATAAATATTTTATATCAATCCACTCTTTTGTCAAAATTATCAATCTATACTACCATTCGAGGCTTAGGCAATAACTGGTATATATATATTGGCTTTTTACCAAATATATTATAACAAACATCCTGTATTTTAAATATACTTTCTGAATAAGTTATTAATAATCAAATTATCACTAGTAATTCCAATTAATCTTATCTCGGGTATTGAAGAGGCTAATTAAAAACTCTAGAATAACTTTATTTCCATAGCTTTACCGGACGACTCTGTCTTTTTCTTAGTGCATTAGATCTATTTTAAAGTTATAAAAAGAGACCAAAAAGGGCAAAACATAATTAAGTAAAAAAAAAAGATCCTCATATATTTTAAATCACCTGACAACTAAAATTGGATGTTTTTTTAGGGAAAAAGTTAACATATTCCCCGCCTTAGCTCCACAAACCATCCCTTTTATTAGCTGCCATTGACTCCCAATAGTAAGGATTTAATTTTCATTGCTTTATAGGTTATTAAGCCACAACACCAGTGGAAAAATTGTTGTAAGGATCTACTTTTCATACGGCATCAAATGGTTAGAAAGGATCAAAGAGAAAGTGTTGGATTTTGATTGAGAGAAGGAGAATACGAGAGCTTTGTTTATACTCTTTTTTAGTATCATAAAAATGATGATCACGATATATAAAAAAAAGATATATGCAATTTTACCGCTGATAATAGATTGCTAGACAAAGAAGGCGTTATGTTATTATTATTATTACTACTGAACATAAAAACAACAACAACAAAGTTCAGAAACTAGGCGGGTGCCCAGTGTAAATATAGGCAGTTACAGTGAGCCTCGCTTTTCGTATAAGAGGGGACCCTAACAACCCCTAAAGTGAATTCCGCGAGAAGTAACCCGGAAGTTCCCAAGCGTGATGGTTAAAAGAAACGATGAGTGAATAAAAAAATGCATTAAAATAAAAGCATACTTCACAGCGGCTATTGAGGTCATAAAAATCAATTCAGAGGTTTCATGTTTAAAAGCAATAATCGTATCAAGTAACATTATTATTACGAATCACAAGACGTTGAATATCACTTATTACTATAATGAAGAAACTTCTTAGCTCAGGATATAGAAGAAGTTTCTTTTGTGGCATCAAATCCTACGATAAATGGATCATCATCGGACGATAAGAAGTAGAAAAGGTGAGTTTCCATAAAAAAGGTAATGTTGATTGGTGAAGGCCGAGAATTTCCATAACAACATCCTTACGACCTTGTCCTTACCACCTTCCCATAAGGTTTATGATAGAAACATAGATATATGAATATATAGAGAATTTAAGTCGATCATATATCGAACAATTGAATGGTGTATTAATCATAGAGATTAAGCATAGAGGGCTTATTCCCTTCAATGCAGGGAAACAATCGGCGTTCAGCTGTCGCCATTGCCAAAAATAACAAAAGTAATTTGGGACTACTCATCGTAAGTTGATCATAGAGATAGAACGATTTGGGGAATTGGACACAAAAAAGTATTCTCTGAAGAATCCAAGAAGCCCTCTATGTCTTTAGATCTTATGAATAGAAACCACAAAGCCAATATAAACATAATAATAGGGAGGAGAGGGAGGTTTTATTCTGGGCATGTTGTACATCTGTCAATGGTTTATAATATAATTAATTCAATAAAA